>CP137676.1:27466284-27675558 GCA_037976565.1 Mesocentrotus franciscanus | reverse complement strand
AAGGACACAAAGGAGTGAGATCAAATAAAAATGTTTACTACTTATTGTATTAAGGTCACCTCCGCCAATAGTTTAAATATATTTCCACACAAATATTGTTTATTGAACCCTCATTGGTCATAAGTTATCTGATGACTGTAATCTGTGCATTGACCACATTGGCCTGTTTCAATATCACTGTGGGGACAATAGTTTTGTTAGTTCGGATAGTTCCTACACTCATCTAATTTGTAACTTCTACCATGGACCAAACACTACACTAACCCAAACCCTTATCGCAACCCCAAACAAACCTGACCTAAAAACCAACTGCAACTCTAATATTAACTGACATGTAATCCAGCTGCATAACGTCGTTATTTGTATTTGTCACGAGGCACGTATACCATTTTAACCCGTTGAATTCTAAATAGTTTCATTCCCATAGGCAGATAGGTTTAATACAGGAGCCAACCAGTTCCCATAGGCGATGGGTTAAAGATACTATGTCCCTTTTGCAGCCAACATCAAATTCTGTAGAACTTTGCAGGAATTATGAATATGTCATGTATGTCCTATCTGTGAAATTTAAACGTTAGCAGTGTCCTAATATTCATATTATGCAAGGAAACCCGTTTACTAGACTTCACTGTCAGACACTATTGAGTGACTGACTGGCTTTTCATCTTTGGTAATAACATACATAAAATGAGCTGTAAAGGGTACATGAGCATTTGTCTACATCAATAACCCACTTCTTGTAATGGCCAAAATTAAACTGATTGAATCTTTGCGCAGCATAAACGTCACGACCATTCGGTACAATGGTCTGAAAAATCAGACTATTACTTACTGGCTCTATAGCTCCTAAGTCGATTCGACATCTAATAGTCGTTATTTTCCCACTTAAAGACATTTTCAAGCCCCCTTTTTTTTAGGGAAGTTCTAAATTAGTATTGTCTTTCAAATGCCGTTGGAATTTAACCTTTTCAGTTTTGGGGCCTGCAAATGGGACATAGTACCTTTAATGTAAGTGTGTTATGTGATTTGTTCAACATGGGTGCGGCAGGGTGTGCATCCTACTAGCAGTATTGCCACGGAGCTGTTTCCTGTTACCAAAGAATTGTGTTTACAATGTAATGTGTACTGTATCATGATCAAGTTTTGGAACCGTCAAACCTGCTCTAGCGACCACGTGTCTATGACCACAATTTCTTCAAATGTTTCCCTTGAAAATGGTTTCTCATTGAAACACAATGTACTAAAGGAACCTGTGCATAAAGACCTTGAACAGTCATTATATACAGGTTTAACTGTGATAAACTTCTTTTATTCATATATCTTTAATAAGAGCAACTGCGGTAAGAGCATCAATGGGAGTTCTGGGTTTGACTTACTGAGATTGAGGTTTGGTATTCAGCGTAGACCTTTCCTCCTTGGAAGGCATCGAAAGCTTCAGTCACCATGATTCCACAGCTACAGGAAGGTGTAAAGAAAACAAAATTCATTCAATTATCAGGCAAGTCCAAGCTACGGTGTCCCATATGCCATCCACCATTCCAAAGATTTTAGTGTATTAAGTCAATAGCGGTACAAGAGCATAGATCAGGGGGTGTCTCACAAAGACTAAGATCGACTTTAAGTTGGACTTAACTATGGCAGGCCATTCATGCCACAATTTGCTCTCACCATTTACTGGCATTGGTCTCTCAAAGGACGTACAAATCGTGGTCACCAATCTACAGAATTTTCCTTTTTTGATAGTTCATTATTGCAGGAAAAAATATCATCTTAAAATCATAATTGAGAGACTAATGGTGAGAGCAACCAGTGGCATGAACGTCCTACCATAGTTAAGTCCAACTTAAAGTCGATCTTATTCTTTGTGAAACACCCCAGACCATATATGAAGTAGAATGACATATTGAAGGTGTCTATTTATGTTCAGAAGTCTGAAATATTAGGTACGATATGGGACACCTAATGACCTAATATCTTGGACTGGACCTGTGAGACTTTAAAAAAAATGCAAAGTGAACTAAGGGAAGTTGGAAAGACCACTGCATTTTTTTTCTTTTCACGACCAACTTTCAATGTTTCAATTCATCATGGAAATGTAAGATACCAATCCAGAGTGATACTATCACAAGATATCAAAGAAAAAAACATTAAAACACAGAGTGAACCACACAATGAAAGGATTTCATGTGGATGTGTCGTGGTATAGTGGTTTATTCACTCGAATCTCAATCCAAAGGTTGAGGTTCAAATCCCAGCCTGGCGCTAATGTCCTTTGGCAAGATATTAATACACTTTTGCCACTCTCCACCCAGGTGTAAATGGGTACTCAATATGCCAAAGCGCTACATATTTGTCTGCCAGCTATGACCGGGGTAATGATATTAGAATGCCAGGAGTGTCACTGTGCGCTATATAAGAAGCCACCATTGTTATTATTATTAGTAGCTTTGAGAATCACTTCAGACTTTTAGTCTTTCTTTTGTTTTTGGTCAGTTATCAGTTTTTATTATTTTATCCCATCAGGCCTAAAAAAAGATGTTGCATTGCCCTTTAGGTGCCAGAACCTGGGTCGGTTGGTTGGTCGGATTTCTTTTCTTTTTTTAAACTTTTTTTCCCCTCAAAACAGCGACCGTTGCCCAAAAACTCAAAACCGAGCGTCGCCCAAATCTCGCTGGTTTCTAGCTGGTGCAGTGCATGGTATATACACGTACATGAGGCCGGGGTCTACTTGTTTACGCTAGCAGGATTTCGAAAATAGGGCAGAAGACAGGTGAGAAATAGGGAATAATTTGATGATTTTATGCATTTATATCTTATTTAAACAAACAAAATACATATTTTTTTATTGATTAAACATTTTTTCTCTTGTCTTTTCTCTTTCTTTTCTGTCTTGTCTCTTTCTTTTGTTTTACGCCTCATAGTCAAAAATGTTTTTTGAAATAATGCCTTCAAACAAATTTACTCAGCACGACATGCATTACCTGATAGGTCCTCTAGCAAATATCTCAGCCATCATCTTGTCGCGCCCTGCCACACTGCCGTATTCGGACACCTTGTGCAGCGTGTAGTTCTTCAGAACATGACACTGACCAAATGTTGAACAGGTGCCACATGTATTGAAAGCATCACAGTCTAGGAAAAAAGGAAACAGTCAAATGACAATTGCCTTGGTTGTGTACATAAAATATGTTAAGTCAGTGTATCATACATAATTTACATACATGTACATACATGTAGAAGCACATACAGAGGGGACACAAGGGGAGATCTTAACTTTTTCTTCTTACTTGATCGACAGAAACTTTTTTGAGGTATTTATTGCTCATCAAAATGTGACAGCCATTTTTAAAGCCATTTCCCCCTCTATTTTATGTATTATACATACATACATGTAGAAGCACATACAGGGGGGCACAAGGGGAGATCTTAAATTTTTCTTCTTGCTTGATCGACAGAAACTTTTTGAGGTATTTATTGCTCATCAAAATGTGACAGCCATTTTTAAAGCCATTTCCTCTATTTTATGGCAATTTCTATCAGAACCAATCTTTTAGTTTTCTTCTGAATCCCTTTCTCCCACCACATTTTTGTATACCTATTCCTTTTTTGTTTGAGCTCTTGTATTTTCTTCATCTTGATAACTTTTATGTTCTCTTAATTTTATTTCTTTGAGAGGTGAATGCTATTCTTTACCAGAATGCACTGAAACTCATGGTCCACTTACAACTTGCTGCAAAAGATTGGAAAGTGTTCAGTCATGGTTTGGGTAAGGAATTTACATTGATGAATTTTTATTTGGGATGGTGGAGGATGTGTGCACCATATAAAACCTATCATTCATAAAAGTATGGTCCAATCCCGTTGATTGAAAACATCAGTTCTTGGGGAAATACCTGAATTGCATCAAATTTCCTTTCCCATGAAAACTCAAGATAAGGCTTTAAAGATACTATGTCTTTTTTGCAGCCAACATCAAATTCTGTAGAACTTTGCAGGAATTATGAATATGTCATGTATGTCATATCTGTGAAATTTAAACGTTAGCAGTGTCCTAGTATTCAAATTATGCAAGGAAACCTGTTTACTTTCTAGACTTCCTGTCAGACACTAGTATTGAGGGACTGACTGACATCTTTTTTTCGTTGGTAATAACATACATAAAATGAGCAGTAAAAGGTACATGAGCATTTGTCTACATCAATAACCAACTACTTGCAATGGCCAAAATTAAACTGATTGAATCTTTGTGCAGCACAAAACGTACGACCATTCGGTACAAGGGCCTGAAAATCAGACTATTACTTAGGTGATTGCAATCACTTATGTCGATTTGACAACTAATGGTCGTTATTTTCCCACAAAAAGCTATTTTCAAACCCTTTCGTTTTGAGGGAAGTTCTAAATAAGTATTGTCTTTCAAATGCCGTTGGAATTTAACCTTTTCATTTTTTTGACCGGCAAATGGGACATAGTACCTTTAAGAGTGACTCTAACCTAATTCTAACCTTGACCCTAACTTTATGTACTAGCTTAGGACTAGTGTAACTATGAAACTAGTATAACGATGAAACTACTTTAATATAATCTCTGTTCTTTTCAGCTTTATATCTGCAACGTGACTCACCGAGTCGCTTGTATAGTAAACTGATTTTTAGCCTTTATGTTTACAGCTACTGGAACTGTGAAAGAAGGCTTTTTGCCAGTTACTAAGTTCACCTTTTCTGTCCTCCGTGTTCCAGTGGGTGTATTGTCTTTTATTTACAAATGTTTGCTTTCTGATTTCTTATGCATTTTCTTTTGCCCCCCCCCCCTAAAATAATAACCAACAGTACTCCCATGCCTGTACCTTGATCTGCTGCTTGGTAATTATTGCAGGTTTCATCAGGGATGCCAGTATCGTGGGCATAGGAGTACACCCAAGCTGACCGCCCCGTGGCAAGTACCGGCATTCCCGCAGTCTAGGACGTTCTGAACAGACAGGTAGGCGGAAGGCCAGGCGCCACCTCGCATGATGTTGATTCGATCTTGGTAGAAGAAGAAGAAAAACAGAGAAAATCCTTGAGGTTTTGATTGATGTTATTCAATATTTATTTAAATTTCCCTCATTAGAGACACTTTAAATGACAGAGTCACAAGCTGTATTAGAGAACGGAGAAGGCAGTTGCAAAAAAGCAGCAAAATACACTGCTCGGTGATCACTTCTTTTAAAGCCCCACTGCACTACTTGTAGCTAATTGCTCCCTCTATATAGAAAACAGTGCCTAAGCGGTGCCCGTTGGTCCCCCATGATCCTCTTTTCCTTATGTTAATTGAGAGCTGAGTTGACGAGATAACCACCTGCCAGTGACCATGCTGGGAGGTCTAATCAGTCCTGGTCAAACTAGTGCAGACAGGCTTTAACATACAATAAATACATGTATGTATATGTATATATCTTCTGTTATAACACTGACTGACAAATTTGCCTCTTCTAAATATAATCTTGGGGCAACGTGGTGGGCAGCTGTATTTATTATGAAGTCTCAAGGTACATGTGTATCTTGAAAACTGATATGGTAATCTATGCTACAGGGTGTTAAAAAAACATCCTTGTTATTTGGGTATGTAGTTATGTACATGTATATGTACAGTACGTGGTCAAATATGTTGTGACTGCAAGCAATAGATATGTTCATACATGTTGCAGTCTGAGAAGGAGCGGTTTACATGCATACAATGATCACTTCACATCATTTGAGAAATAGAGTAAATTAAAAAATGAAATCCTTCTTGTAGGTATCGTTACAGAAGTGAGTGACCAAGTTAGATACACAACTAATGTATTCCTCACTGTACACAAGGATTTACTTTCAAAGAATAAAACAAAAACAAACTGCAGGAGGGCCCGGGGCCACCACTATCATTTTGAGAGATACATGAAGTTTAGAAAAAAAGCTTTAACTTATCTATGCTTCAAGAATCTCTGATTATTCAGGAAATACTAGAACTCTTACCAAAGGTGGACTGGGCCAGTTTGCGTACTGTTAGAATGTCTACTTTAACTCACCTGCCAGAGCACTGGTGGTGCCCATAGCCCAACAGGAACCGCAGTAGGTGGGGATGTGCTGGTTGCGGGTAGTGCTGGCAAAGTTGGTGCCATTCACATTTCGCCAGTCAAATGCTGTGGGTACAGCCCCAACTGTAATGTTGGTTTTTCTGCAATTCAAAATATTTGACTAATTCAATCCAATGTCCTAGCTGGCTGTATACCTGTCATTTCTTTAATTTCTGGTTCTGGTTCCCTTTTTTTATATTTTGGAACAGAAATAAGTTACTAATGGAACAAAAGTACTAAAAACAATGATTGCAATCTCATGTACATGTATTTATAGATTAATACAGTAATATACATATTTCTTTACCTTTATGACAATTTATTGTATACGTTTATTCATTTATTTTCATTAACTATGAATGAAGGATGAATACAATTTTTACAAATATTTGAAGGTAAATTAAATTTCATGTATAGTTGTCGAGGTCTAGTTGAAATGTCTCTGGATTATGGATCACAAGGTTAATTTTCCATATCGCTGTGAGAACTCATCTTCACCATCAATAACAGAACCTTGAAAGTAAAGAGTGGTGCTCGTATGTGAGTCCTCCATTTGTAATATAATCTTGTGTAAAAATATCACAGCTCATTGAAATGTTTTTATGGCTCTTTTGATTGATACTTTAAGAATCTTTAAGAATCAGTTTTCCATCATTACCAGAACTGGAGATTATCACATGAGTACTACCTTTGTCTTGCCTTGTGGAAGACTATCACACAACTTGTTATCTAAGATGAGAAGTCCTCTTGAAATGCTCATTAGCCTCTCATATTTTAAGCATTATAAGTTTCACTTTCACAAATTCATCATAAGTGATCAATGTGAAGACCTTGTATCTTTCAGGTAGTAGATCTGTCACAAGAATGGACAATATCGGGAATTTGGGCAGATTAAATACGCTACTTCTTCTTACAGAAATAATAAATGACTTAGACTAAATCCTTATGTATGATATACATGTACATGTAATATTACTATAAAGATTAAGAACTAAGAATTAATTTGTTTTTTTTAAACTAAAGGTACCATAAAGGGTAAAATTATAGTGGAATAGTCTTACCTAACTTCCTTAATTCCATCATCGAAAGATGGTTTGTAGCAAGGCTCCCTCAGGTTGAAACGACGAGTGGCACTGGCCCAACTCAACACAGTCAGGAAAATGATAACCAATCCCTTCATCTTGAAACGTGTTTGTCGTGCTTCAATTCTTCCTAGAAATCAGATGGAAATTTTGAATTTTTTTAGTACAGAGCAAGTGGGAGGGAACTTCACAAGATATGACACAGAGTTGCCAATTTGTGTTTGATTGATTGGTGTGGCGAAATAGGATCCACGTCTGGCTCTCACGAGCACACAAAAATGCAAAAATGATTGTCGCCGCGTTGCGTGTAAGCGCACCTCTCCCCTCTGTTCTTGATGCAGGCTTGGCTCAGCTCAGGTTCAGGGGTAACTCCAGGAAGCTCCGACGCCGACGCCGAAGGTGTCAGAGCTTCAGCCAGTGAACCGGAACGCGAAATTTACAGCGATTGGGGCGATATTATGTCAAAATATGCAAAGTGATTCATTACAATTTTGACTTAATAGGTTTCTCGACGAGAAAGTACGCATGCGTGGTAGCAATTTCAAGCGAATATTGCTACCGCACATGCGTACTTTCTCTTCGCCATGTTGAATCGACGCTACAACATGGATGAATTGTTGGGTTTAAAAAATATATGACGAAGAATCTCCCCCATTTTCCCATCGAAGACTTCTTCAAATTATAATTTCAAGTGGTCGGCCAGATGCCCAGACGAGTCGAGAAACCTAGTAAGTCAAAATTGCAATGAATCACTTTGCATATTTTGACATAATATCGCCCCAATTGCTGTAAATTTCGCGTTCCGGTTCACGGGCTGAAGCTCCGACGCCTTTGGTGTCGGCGTCGGAGCTTCCTGGAGTTAGTTCAGGGGAAAATACTCCATTCCTCGGACTAGAACGTTAACTGGAGCTGGAGGCCCCGTGCATTGGAGAGTCACCCCCTATGCACGTTGATACGCTACACTTCTTGCAAAGAGCAGGTGTAAACCCAGTGTTAGGTGTGCTTGCAAACAAAACTGGTAATCTTTCTACAGATATCTTTGTGATAGGCTGCATTAGACCGAAGATTTCTGTCTCTTTCGTTCGTTAGCCTCTGAAGAAGGAAGATGACGTCATCCATTGACAGTAACAGTTTAAAATACGGCTGCAGGAATTTCAACACGGAGCTCATTTTCGGCGATGAAAATCCAGAAAAAAGACCCTTAAACGCATCATACAGTCAATCTGGTAAGTGGAACCGATGTAGTTAAGCCTATAGCTAATTTTAAACTATAAATGCATCGGATATGCATCGGGTAAAATGTAGTATTTTGGGCATAAGTTTACCACCCGGACAGAGGTGGTAGTTTGCAATGCAATCGCTATGGTCGGCTTCTGTCTCTAAAGAGAGGAGCCGACCCTACCCAAATCAGAGGCTAACGAACGAAAGAGACAGAAATCTTCGGTCTAAGGCTGCATAGCCCTTTAAATATTAACAATAGAAGAAGAAGAACTTCAAAAAATTTATAACTTTCATATTTTAAATCGGATTTTTGGGCGCTAGTGCAGTTTCGTATCCATTTTTTTAGCAGTGTTGGGGCCAATGTCGACCCCAACCATTCAACTCAGGGGTGAAGGAGAAAAACGGCCTACAGAGGGCACGGAGACATGCAGAGATACTTTGTGTTGAGTTTATTGATAATAATAAACGGAAACCCCCTAGTATACTAATTGCCAGGATAAACATAAGTCTCCTGATTAGCTGCGCCCATGGTCGGCAGCCTGTAAATGACCACAGCCTCAGCGGCTGGTAAATAATTAACTGCGAACACACGACCAAATGTAACGGTGCAGCTTCCAAAAAAAAATAGCACAAGCCGCGACGACTTCGTTTTGTGTTGTTGGTGAGGATAAGGTTGCTACTCGGTTACAGGGCCTTGCCTGATATATCTCCGCATTTAAATTATTCATGACGTCATATTTTACTGCATCAAAATTATGATATGCTTGCGAATAAAAAGTTAATCAACATAAATATATATATATGTATGTGTGTATATTTATATTCATGCATATGTGTTCAACAATAATATAACAATACATGATTAAGAAAGAACAAGGGAAGGACTATTTTACCTCGGTGAAATGACATCAGACCCACGTGACCAAAAAAGTAATGAGGTTTCGCGGTCTTGTGACGTAATTTCACCACACCCGAAATGGTTGTATGGTGGTAAAAATAGACAAATCAAACTTTAAAAATCACGAATTTAGTTTGATCACTACAAAAAATCCCCCCTTAGTAAGGAAGTCATTAAAAATCAGTTGCTTACGATAATTACATACTATTATACATGTATCACTTCATAGTGACAGAACTACAACTCTAATCACAAATTGCAATATATCGTTTTGGGAAGTGGACATGTCGTCCAGATCTGGTTTGACGGACTCGTGGAGCGATCGCGTCTTCCTGCGCAACCTCAGGGTTCGCCCGCTCTTCCACATAAGCGACTTTTAACCGGTCGAGGCTAATTTGGTCGCGCTTACCGCCAAGATCGATAGTGAAGAACTTTTTGTTGCGCTTCAACACTTTGTATGGACCTCTGTAAGGTTGCTGTAAAGGCTTGCGCACAGAGTCTACTCTTACGAAAACATGCGAGCACTTGAGCAACTCTTGAGGGACGTGACTTTTACCTTGCTTCGCTCTAGTCGGTGTAGCCGTTCTACATGACATGTGCTGACGCAGACGCGAAACGTAGTCACCAGGTTCTACTTCCACTTGTTTGGGGGTGACAAATTGACCGGGTAATCGAAGGGTAGTCCCGTAGACTAATTCGGCCGGAGAACATGCCAAATCTTCTTTCACGGTGGTACGAATACCAAGAAGTGTCACCGTAAGTATTCATGCCAAAGTCTAGGATCGCTATGCGCCTTCAATGCAGCTTTAAGCTGACGATGGAATCTTTCAATCATTCCATTCGCTGCCGGGTGATAGGCTGTAGTGCGTATCCGCGTTGTCCCTAGCAGCTTCATCAACTCTGCGACGAGTCGAGACTCGAATTGCTTTCATATCCAATCTTATCAAAGGAATTTTAGGCCAATTTTTTACTAATTTTAATCATAATCATATATCGCATTTTCCACCTGGATTTGGATCACATCCGACATCGGGAAGCCTCCGTTTAGGGCTTCGATGTCGACGTCGTCGCTCAGTGCCGTCTCTACGCTTTCGCTCTGCACCTCAAACTGAAGCTATCAGTCAAAAATTATGCAAAGTTCTCGTATGGTTTATGGTATTACGCACGCGCTGCACGATACCATGCGCATAAAACCATACGAGAAGTTTGCATAATTTTTGACTGATAGCTTCAGTTTGAGCAGAGCAAAGCGAGACGGTAATTCAGCGACGACGTCGACATCGGAGCCCTAAACGGAGGATTCCCGATAACGGATGTGATCCAAATTCCGGTGGAAATTGCAATATTGGGCTAAAATTCCTTTGCTAAGATTGGATATGAGACTGCTAGAAAAATGGATACGAAACTGCACTAGCGCCGATTTTTGCTCACACTTTAGTTTTACTGACCTGTTCCTCTCCTTTTTCTGGTTCTAGTATTAAAACCAACTTATATTAGGCCCTTTAGTACTTAGTCTTAGGGTGGACTTCCCCTTTAATAACTGTTGCTGTACCAACTACTACCTAAGCTTTCTGACTCTGTAGTCTGTACCTTCAAGTATCACTCTCACTACCAATATCAGTGATATGATCCGACCAGAACATATTTACAGTTACAGTCGCTATATACCGCCGATCTCTGAAGCCAACGGAGCTAGAGCTGAGGAAGGACAAAAAGAAGAAGAAGACTAGATCTAGGCCTAAGGAGTATGGGCTATGGCTATAGTATAGAGTCTAACTCCGGAGCTCTGACGCCGGCGTCGGCGTCGGAGCTCCCCGGAGTTATAGTCTAGATCTACTGTTACTATAATAACTATAAATCTACAAATGTCGTATATGATAAACACTAAAACAGAGTAAATATGACGAAGGATCTAGATCTTACACCTATTAACTATTTCAAACAAAAGTAAACTACTCAGCACTACTCACCAGTGCAGTAATCAGTATCAAATAAGTTTGCCAACTGCTGCAAACTGCGTTCTTATTAGTATCAGCAATATCGTTTCGTTATTCCGGTGATAATTGTATAACTCAAGTCAGGTGATTCACTGCCTAGTCTTATAATCAGAGGACGTTATTAATACTACTTCCATGCTTTGTGATACGGAATCGGATACAATCAGCTAAAATTTAAAAAAATCAGAAAAATAATTGTTGTAATGTAAATAATAATTTTTCTGAATAATTATTAAACAGATATTAATTTTGAATATTTTATTAGTGAATAAACTTCTAAAATTGTCAAACTGGACTATGTTTGTAGACTATCACAAGATCAGCGTAGTCTTTAGAAGCAGCTGATTTTAAATCATTTAAAGCCCATCTGCTCTAGTTTGGCCAGGGGGATTAGACCTCCCTGCGTGGTCACTGACAGGTGGTTATCTCATCAAATAAGCTCTCAATTAACAGGAAAAGGGATCATGGGGGACCAACGGGTACCGATTAGGCATTGTTTGCTATATAGAGGGCGCAAGTAGCTACAAGTAGTGCAGTGGGGCCTTTTAAAGCAGTTGAAAAAAGAAGGTGTTAATATCAACTCAAACTCAATGAAATGCTTATTAGGCCTACAAGCAAAATTTATGATATTTTCTTCATTATTGATATTAAAATATTGACTTCATTAATCCCTGTAACCTTCTCATTGAGTGATACAAAATACATAAAGTTTATTTGGGATGTTATATTTCTTCATGACAGTCTGCTGTCAATTTCTTAGATATCTATCATCATAATGTGTTGTTTCTTGCATTTGGGTTTAGTAACCTTTGAGTTTTCATTCGCTATTCGAGATAAACACCTTATGCTCTAGCTTACACGTGTGAAATGGTGCCTGAGTACGTGGAAAAGTGAGAAGGCAGAGAGAACTAATTAGATATCATGAGACAATAAGTTATTACTGTTATGTTAGGCTGTTTAAAATAATTAAAGGTTATACGTATATCATGTTGATTGAAACAATGTTCTGTGAAAGCCTAGATACAATGCGTAATTTCAAACAATGAAGCACTAAAGCACGAGGCATATAATTTAACTTTTAACAAGATTTTAGACCAAATTAAGAAGCACATGCATTTATGGCCTGACCCACATACTTGGGTAGTGAGTACTCATTTGTTTTTTTTGTTTTTTTGGGGGGGGGCTCAACGGGGGGGAGTGCTATATTTTTTTCAACCACCACCCCCTTGAGCGCCAGGAGGGGCCCATCTTCTTTTTTTTACAAAAGGGTGTTTTTACCTGTTTTTCCTAGGGAGGGGCCGGGCCCCAGCCCCCTGGATCCGCCACTGAATAGGGTATCATTCAACAGAAAATAATTTACTCTTCATCATGAAATCAATTTCAAAAATCAATATTGGTTATGAATTCGTAATCAGGATCTACCAAAGTTGGGTACACTTTTTTTTTTAAATATGCGCTTTATACTGTAGATAAGATATTTTAAAAAATAGTGTATGCCGACATCCCCCCCCGCCAAATAAATATAAATATAGGGATATTCGGGCATCTCGTTGCCAAAATATGAGGATGTTCGGGCAATTCGCTGCCTAGAATCACCCTGTTTCTAATTAATGCGAGCGAAGTGAGGCAAGGAAAAATACACTTTTTTAAATCTTTAAAATGCAATTTCCTTGTGAAATTACATACGCTACCGATATTCATATTATATTAGAAATCGGTAGCGTATGATCCGAAATCGACATTATTTTTCTAATTCTCTCGCGGTACCCTATAGAGATGTCTTACGGTAGGCCTACCCTGGGGCGGATCCAGCCGGCGGCAAGGGAGGGGGCCTAAAAAGGGGCCCACTTCATGCGAAAATTTGAAAATCGTGCCGGTCGATTTTTCGCTCAGTGGGGTAGGAGCAAAAAAAATTTTGGCACCCGAAATTTTTTTTCCACCACCCCTTGGGCGCCAGGAGGGGGTCCAACTTTTTCTGAAAAAAGGGTGTTTTTACCTGTTTTTTTTTTTGCTAGAGGCCCTGGCCCTGATCCGCCACTGGGCCTACCCCAGGGTTTCGCGGCTCTCCGGTTGAAAACGCTGGTCTAGGGAATACTTTTCTCTGCCTATACGTGCTATGGCGCAGGAGTCTATAACTATAAACGTATGACGTCAAGCCGTTTGCGGGGGTGGGGGGGGGGGGATGAGACTGCAACTTCAACACTTGCAAGCCAAGGTGCCAGTGCAGTGACAGTTTAATATTATATTGCCAGTAATTCTCTATTCACAAATCTTTATTTTAATTTATTTCTTCTTTTTTATTAATTATTACCATAACGTTATTATTCTTTTTCTTCTTCTTTCTCCCTTTTTTTTTTGGGGGATACCGGCACCATCGGTGTTTTTCTCTCTATCTACCATTGGAATTTTTTATTTTTTTATTAGTGCAATGTGAATGTTCTTCTAAGCCTCATGCCCTCATTCAGCTTTGGATCTGTGAGTGGACATTGCATTGTCTTCGATAGCACATTGCTGATATTGAGGAGAATCTGTTACGTGTCTCAAAGAAGTGGTATGGCGCCATCTCTCGTTTTAACATTACAATGATATCGCTGTACAGTAATGCCAACGAATTACGAGTTACTTGAAATTCGTTGAGTAATGCATGAATGCAATGCATTAATTCTTGTATCTGCTAAAGGGTGTAGCACCATCTCTCGTTTAAAACATTATAATGTGAACGTTCTAATGAATTCTCCTTTCAAACAAGTTGTATAGCGCCACCTCTTGTTTAAAACATTATAGTAAGGGCAACCAGTAAACGTATTGCCCCCGACATTTTTTTTTACTGTTATTTTTATCATTGTTATAATTATTGATATTATTATAATCATAGTATCATTATGTATTTCACTTTATTTATTTTAATTGTTTTATATATTTCAATGTATCTGTAATCTTATTTAATTTTTTTTAATTTATTTTATATTGTTTTATTTTTTCTTTGTTTTATTATGTTTTATTTTTTTCATTTCATTTTATTTCTTTATAAATATTGTTATTTATTGTGGCATTCTTCTTCTTCTTCTTTTTTCTTCTTCTTCTTCTTCTTCTTCTTCTTCTTCTTCTTCTTCTTCTTTTTTTGGGGTGGGGTCGGGTAATGGTACCGTCGGTATTTCTTTTTTTCATCAATGCAATGTGAATGCTCTCCTTAGCCCTACTTTAGCTACGGACCTGTGAGGGGACATTACAATAATAAATAACCTGTTTGTTATTAAGTTCATTGTTTACAATTGTATTAAAAGTCTTGAATAGCTGCGCAAAGAAGAAAAGAGGGAAAAACAGGAAACAGAAAAGGGGGAAGAAAGGAAAAAAGATCCTTGTCTTGAGGACAATTTTTTTTTAATATGTTACGTCAAATAAGTGGTATAGCGCCATCTTCTGTTTAAAACATTATAGTGAGACCTCTCGGGTAAGTTTTCATTATTTCTATTACATGTATTATCATTATTGTTATTATAATTAGTATTAATCATTACTATTATTGCTGTTTCTATTATTATCATTTACATTGTTTTTCTTCTTATTATTACCATTTTAATTGTTATCATTATTATTATTATCACTAAATAGGCAGCTAGAGCAGATGCGAAATACATTCTGAAATATCATACTTTACTTTTAATACGCTACCTTATTTTGCTGTAATAAAATAGCGCATCAATCAGAAAAGCTGTGAGCTAACTTCAAACAAATGGAAAGAGAGAGAGAGCCGGATCGAGAGAGAGAGGGTTGGGTAGCATAATTTATGATTTAATGAATGAAAGAGTCGAGTGAATGAAAGAATGAATAAGTGATTGAATGGATAAATGAATGAATGAGTAAATAAAAGAATGAACGATTGAATATGGAAGAAACTGGGTAACAGAGTAGCACTAATATAATAGCGCTCTCCCCCTCCTTCCCCATCGGATAGTGAGCCAGGGTTTAAAAGTTAAAGAGAAAGAGGAAAGAGAGAGGGGAGAGAATGAGATAGAGAGACAGAGAGAGAGAGAGAGAGAGAGTCTCTGAAAGAGATAAATTAAATAAATATATATATATAGAGAGAGAGAGAGAGAGAGAGAGAGAATGGAGAGAAAGAGAGGACTACTAGAGCTAGGGGGTAAGGTAGATAGAAAGGAAGAGAGAGAGAGAGAGAGAGAGGGGGGGAGGGAGAGAGAGAGAGGGAGAGAGGGAATTAAGGGGTTTCGTTAAGACTGAAATATTATTCATAATATAATTAGCTTATTGACGATGACAGTTTTCATGCTGATCTGCTGGCTGTTTATGTTCATATTAGTCTCATAATACTCTCATTCTTATATTATGTCGCCCATATATACAAAAGAAGAAGACCATTTTCATTAACCTAGTAATAAAACTGCCCCTAAGTACCAGTAAAGATAAAGTCTGACTAAAACTTGGAATGACCTTTGGATTTAGACAATGCTTCTCAACGGATTACCAAAACTGAAAAGCCCATGTAAATATTTTGTTATCAAAGAACAAGCTACATCATATCAGCAGCCTCGTTAGCGCAGTAGGCAGCGCGTCAGTCTCATAATCTGAAGGTCGTGAGTTCGATCCTCACATGGGGCAACTGCTCAGAGTTTTGCATTCCTAATTATACAAAATTGATGGCAAAATTTCACTTAAATTTTATCATAATGTGAAAGAGGATGTCATTTAAGACACATTTCTGCAAGGATTTTCAAAACAAACGTGTTTGAAGTCAGACTTTTATCTATACATGAGTTTGTAAATATTTGTAAATAAACTGTATTATAATGTAAAAAGCACTCGAATGGACGTAAATTGCGGTTAACTCACACACACGCACATGTTTTTCTCTTACCGAGTTGTTTTATTTCACATGTTTCATATATATATTTACATCGATTTACATGTTAACATAATAAAAAAAGACAAAAGTAATTAAATAAATCATGGTTATAACCTTAACATTTCTTGAAAAATTTCTTTGTGTTTCGTCAATAAAAAACTTTGCTTATTTGCTAATATTATAATATCGTAGTTTTAATTTGAAATTAATGAACAGACTTTTACTATTGTACTCTTTACCATCATACCGATGTTGGATATACATTATGTTGATATGAATTGACCTAAAATTAACATGAAGTTTATCACGAAGTATTCTTTTTTTCCGATAAAATAAACTATAACTAGGCCTAATACTTTTAATATTCATTTGTTCATGAAAGTAATTATAAAATAGGTTTTCAATAATTTCCCAAAATATCGAACCTTGTTACATTTTAACAAGACATGAAAAGTTGTTTCTGTTTCTTTACATATATCACACTGGTCATTGTCCATTATACGCCATCTGCATAGATTATGTTTTGATGAAAATATATTATGCAATACTTTAAAATTAACTTGCTTTATCCTTTTATTTCCTATTTGTTGAAATTTAAAAATTGAATACTTTCTGCTAATTAAAAGAAAAAAGGTAAATTCAAGTAATTTTCCTGTTACGTGTAACAATTGGTTTCTGAAGTTTTTGTTTCAGGATCGATAGATAAATAATAATGTTTTTCTTCTTCTCCTTCTTCTTTTTCTTCTTGTACTTATTATCATTTCTATCATCAGTTTAATGTTAAATTATTATTATCTTTAATAAGTAATTCTTGTTATTGTTCTTATCTGTCTGTAAATATTACTATTTTAACTTATTAATTTTGTACATGTCTGTAGGGGACCCCACTGGAAATAAGCTCTCGAGCTTTCGTGGGTTATCCTGTACTTCAAGCTGACTTATTTTTGATCTGTTATTATTGTATATGTTGGAAGCTTGTCGAATAAAAATCAATCAATGTTTCGTCTTGAAACTAGATATATCAACAAAGATCTCCTGTAGCTACTTCTATCAAATTTGAATTGTTTTTTTTACTAATTAATTGAACATTTTTCGATTGCATAATTTATTTAACCAATAGCATCGAAAAAAATTCTTCAATTTCAACACACACGCACACAGTTTGCAAGAATCTTCAGTCAATTGAAGGAGGCAGTCAAGCAGACTTAATCAGAAGAAGAAGAAGAAGAAGTCGAATATTGATGAAAGAATACAAAATTTAGGTTTTCTTCGTACAACAGAAAACCCAAATTATGCATTCTTTTATCAATATTTGTCTTCAAACACATTTTTTAGGGGGAAATCTTTGCAGAAGTGTGTCTTAAATGAAATCCTCTTTCACATTACGATACAATTTAAGTGAAATTTTGCCATCATTTTTTTTGCGAATTTGGGGCTCCCAACACTTTAGATGGTCTCCACTGTCCACTTATGTAAGGCATTAATCCTCACTACCAGGTCCCTCGGAGAGGACCTTAAGCCGTCGTCCGTCTGGTTGCTTACTTACAAGCATTTATGCTTTCTTAGCAGTCAGGTAAAAAATAACCATCACATCACATCACATCACATCACTTATACTCTATAAAGGACAACATCATACATGCTACATCGGTGTTTTTTTTTCTTCTTACCTTTACCTTTACCGCAAATACTGGAACTTCCAGGTTCTTTATTTGTCGTCGGAAAGTGATGATTGTGGGCTATATTAACAGGAAAGTTACTCAGACAATAAAATGTTGCGTGATTTCCCCACCCCTATAATAATAAATGACCTGGAAATTTCTGTTAATCCATGCAGTGCGTCTTAATTCTTCATGCGCCATGCATATCATGTGATAAAATCTCATTTTCTATGATATTTACATTTCTAGAGACACCATAACAGGTTAAAATTAGAATTAAGCAGTTCAACATGGCAGAATACAAAGTGAAACTGCGAGCTTATGCTAAAACGATCCTCCATGCGGCAAAATACCCTCATTGTGCCGTTAATGGAGTTTTACTGGCTGATAAAGAGAAGCTGAAGGATGGGAGATGTTTGGAGTTCGTAGATTGCATACCATTTTTTCATCATTCGCTTGCACTTGCACCGATGCTGGAGGTAGCTCTTGTTCAGGTAATGTATGAATGGAGTCCCACCTATTGTTATTTGTGCAGTCACTGCAGTGTTTGGAATTCTGAGACCCGCACACAAGCACACATAGCTAGTTAGCTGCATTACTATCCTGGCTGTGTATTAAAAGCTGTGCTATTAATTCTCAACATTTCAAACACCACTGTACAAAACTCAACTGATTTCATTCAAAATCGGTACTTTAGTGACAATTGATGACACCTAAATAGCAGTAAAATACAATTTTTTGAACTTTACTGATGTTAGAAAGAATAATTTAAAAATTAAAATCGTGAGTCTACTGTCAAACTAGACAGAAATAACCGTCTGGTATGGGTCATTCTTTAATAAAACTGACATTTGTTGACATTCCCCATACACAAACGGTACCCCGTACGCCTCGCACCACGGGGAGATATTGAGCCCATTGTGACCCACTTTTTACCCCAAAACTTTCTCCCATGATTTTCTCTATTTAGATATAATTTTCTGATTTATAAATCAGATATAAAAATACTATTTTTTTTCTCCTATGTACAGTTCTCAAAGTTTTATTACCTAATTCTAAATGAGAAATTTATGGACTTACGTATATGAGTTATCCATTTTTTATCTCAGAACCAAGGAAACGGTACGTTCATGCATTCGAACTGGTAATCTATGACATGACCCGCCCGATATATTTCCGGTTCAACCGACCAAAACAAGCCCAATGGCCAATCAGAGCACGTGTTTGATATTGGGCTTATGAATATTCAAACATCACCGGCTCAAGCCGGGCTGACTCATACGTAGCTATTGGACGTTCGAAAAGAAAAAATGAATATTCATCAACTTAAACCAAGATGGCTGACAACAAATCTTGTTGACTACAAGACTTTCTCGGATTAATCATTAATATAGGATCTAAATGAGCAAGCTATCGTAAGTCAAAGTAGATATTTCTGTGTTATTTTTAATTTTTAATAAGATTCAGTGTAAAATTGCAGCCAAAGTGGATATATGAAGACGTAAAGAGTGAAAAACTCATTGCATATCTCATTCATCGCGGTCCGGCCGAACTGAACCATTCGTTTCCCACACTACCCCATTGACGTACTTCAGTCTATGTATAGAGGCGGTCAGAGGAGCCAGATGCAATCTCAGCGGAACAACCGTCGATATCAGAGACTGAAGCTTTCGGTCTACTGTCAAACTTGCTTACAGATGCATCGGCATGATTGTGTGCATTTGTGTGTTATAAGTGTAGGGTCTATTGACTATTCATGTGTGAAAATGCTGCCTATTTTACACGTAGTGCCTGGCTTACCATGCAGGCATACGTAATAAAAACCAAAAATTGGGCGTGGAACAAGACTGTAGGGACCGAGATTTTAGCGATCAATCTTTCTTTTTTGTTGATCATTAGCTGAAATTAGACGATTTGCAAACGCTAGCGAAACAGGATGCTACGGAGGAACATCTTTGGCGTTTTCTTCGATTTTTGTACATGATTTTGAGTTGTGAATCGGCTAGCATTCTCACAGAACTGATTCATTTACGGTAACAGTATGTGTTTCAGCAATAATTTTTTATTTTCTTCCTATTTGTTTTGTACATGTGCAGGATGTGTGCAAAAAGTTTGTACTTTTAGCACTAATCTGTGCATGAGGTCGATGAGGTTTACGTTTTCAAAAACTGCAGAGACCCGTTGCACAAAACTTACAATTGATGGTAACTTTGCCATCAATGGTAACTACCATGGAAACCTTGATTTTGATTGGCTGTTGAGCCCTGTTACCATGGTAGTTGCCATTGATGGCAAAGTTACCATCAATGGTAAGTTTTATGCAACGGGGCCCAGATGTAAAAACTTGACATTATCATATGTTTAGTGATCAAGGATTGAAAATAGAAATGTTTAACGCTGGAACTTTTTTTTATTATTTATTCTTTTATTTCCTTTTTCAGGTTGATGCTTATTGCCAGTCGCAAGGTCTCAAGATTGCAGCATACTACCAAGCTAACGAACTCTTGAAAGATTTAGAGTAAGTTGCATAATGAGCAAATTTACTTTGTCAAAGACTACAGTTGAGATGCAGGTGTCACTTAAGAGAAATCATTAGTGGAATATTAAACCAAAATATTCCTAAATTACAGACAAAAAGTACAGCTTGCCCTACACTGTTACCAGTTAGATGAGTTTCTAGAGCTAAAATGGTACAACTCACATTTTGAAAGATAAGTCCAAACTTGATAGCAAATGCAAAGAAACAGATTACCTGTACTGAATGTTTTAACAAAAGGTAGGAAACAGTTTGAAGGTAGACCCACTATGGCTTCTTCAATAATAATGGTTTTCCTGTCCTTGTGTTTAAATTCAAATTGGTAATGTTGTAATGTCACTCTGGTGTGATTGCTCATCAAAACAACATGACATTTAAAAAAAAAAGTTTTTGTTGAACAGGACCTTTTTTTTCACTGGACGATGTGTAGAGACATGCTATAATGCTGTTCATAATATTTCTTGAATACAGCTTTCTGCATAGAAATGATGATAAAACTCACATTTGATTAACTGTGAAATTCTAATGTTTTGTTTACAGGCCAGATTCAATAGCAGTGAGGATAGCAGACAGAATAAGTGATAATTCTTCAGATTCCTGTCTTTTAATGGTGAGAAATACCAGCTTTATTGAAATCAGTCCACACCACTGTTACCTCTTTACACCCTATATAAGCCATTTTCGTAATGTAACCAAATTTAATGATTACGTCTTTTTGAAGTGCCTCGATACCAATGAATCCATTTACCCGTCACAAATAATTGTATATCAATAGTTAGAATGCAAATTGCATGAACACATGTATTACTTGTTGTTAGGTAGGGCAAGCTATAATGTTTGTCCTACCCAGCATCAACTAATGTACATGCAACTCGCATTCTGACTATTGGGAAACTATAATTCTTAACAGTTAAATGATGTAATTTGTATCGAGGCACTTCACAAAGACGAATACAGTCAATTTGATTACATTACAAAAATGGCCTATTGCCCAAACTGCCCTTCCTCTTGATGCATTGATGGAACAGCCCAGACTATTTTCTGTATTTTTAAAGTTTTTATTACTTTGGCCCTCGTTTAAAGAGAATTGATCAGAGAAGGGATGCTGAAGAGTAATGCACAGTGATTCTGAAAGTTGATTTTCTCTTTTTCTTTTATTTAAGCTTTAGATGTACCTTACAACTTTCAAAACTAAGTGGAGAAGAAAAAAAAGATAATTGATTCGGTC
The DNA here is from genome assembly GCA_037976565.1 of Mesocentrotus franciscanus. Lineage (NCBI taxonomy): Eukaryota > Metazoa > Echinodermata > Echinoidea > Camarodonta > Strongylocentrotidae > Mesocentrotus > Mesocentrotus franciscanus. Next base: position 27,653,980 of record CP137676.1, on the reverse strand, counting down.
TAATACTTACTAGATGCAGAAAGAAATCCCCCTTTTTTTTAATAATCAATGGACTTGGTCAATACTGTTTGTTATTTTTCATATAACTTCAATCTCAACAGCTTGAGCAAACACAAATGATGATTTTGATCAATGGGTGAGGTTTTCTACACCATTTTTATAAACACATTTCAAATTATTTGTAGGTCTCTATCTCTCTCTCTCTTTGTTGACTTTTCATAATTTTCTTCTACCTGGTCAAATATATGTGCTCCATTCATTTATCTCTTTCTTTCACTCTCTTATCCACTCTCTTATCCACTCTTTTCTCTTTCTCGGACAGATTGACAACACAAAATTAACAGCCGGGTGTGAAAAGTGTGCCCTGAGACTCTACACGCTCCAAGATGGCAAATGGGGCTATCGTGGAACTCAATCAAGGTAAGGAAAAGTCAAGGCTGTTTGTTCAGCATAGGCATTCAGTGTCTACTTGTAATGTAATAATGGCAGAAGTTCAAAGATCCACAGATTTTGATTAACATTAAAAATTGCCTAGCATGAGTTAGGTGTATAGATAATTATGAGTAAACTTTGAACGATATGAAAAGGCTGTTTTTCATCGTTTTAAAAAGTTGTTGTGTATTGAAATGAAGCATCTGACCTGATTATAATAAAAGTCGTATAACATCAAACTCGGTAAAGTTACATTTATTTGCATTCTAAAAGTCTGGTTGAAAAACGCTGACACATATGTGAAAGTTTTTCTTCTTTTTCCCATTCTGAAATGCAGTAACCTAAAGTTGGATAACAGCGATACCACACTCAGAGTCACAGCTGATCTTCTGAGATCGAGAGCGTACAACGAACTGGTCGATTTCGATACCCATCTCGGTGACATCACAAAAGAGTGGCAAAATCTAGACCTTAACACACAAATTGAGAACTGTTCATGATGTAAGATAAATGCCTACTCCATCATGAAGGTATCTTATGTCAATGCTGAGTGTAAGGGAAGTGTCATGACATTCAGAGAAAGTTTAATGTTAATGTTGATTTTTTTTAATTTTCCCATGGGACATATTTTTGAGAACCAGATCAGCGTTTACGAAACCGCCATATGTACAAGTTCACCGACATCCCATTCAAATGCTTTTATTACGCTTAACATGCATTTCAATGGGAAGTCGGCAAACTTGTACTTATGACGGTTTCTTGAAATGGTGCCCAGATAGATATGTCATGCAGTTATTAACCCATTGCGTACAGGAAATGGGTGGTTCCTATATTGAGCCAAGGGGAATAAAAAAAATTGGTAGGCAGTGGGTTAAGTGTTGATAATTCCAATTCGGTGTAAGAGTGTAAGGTGCTGTCTGCATAATCTACAATCAAACCTGTCTCAGTGGCCACCTCTGTATAAAGGTCATCTGTCTATAGTTGCACTTTTGAATTCACCTCTGTCACAAATAATTATGCCTTTTTCATCCTGGCTGCGTCTTTACGTGCCCCTGCATTTTGCTAGCCTCCCGAATGGTTGGTGCTAAAAAATAGTGGGCTTGATTGGTACGTTCCTCTTTCTTATTTTCTCTCCACACCATTTCTTTTCACCCTTGTTTCATTTCAAATGATGAATATGATGATGATAATGATGATTCTTTGGCCCCACATATCTGTTGGAAAAAGCATTCAAATGCACAAGGTCCTCCAATGTAGTCAGTTCTTTCATATTTGCGAAATAGGCATGATTTTGAAGTGTTCTAAAATGCCAAACTCATATTAAAGGAGATGAAGGGAGGGAGTTCCACAAACGAGGAGCAATGGATGTGAAGGAAAGGCAGTACTGAATGAATTTCTAACCAACGATAATCGATACAGATCACAAAGAACAACAAGTTTCATAATATATTACAATTGATTATTATCTCATTGCTCTGACTATCAGAGTTGGCAAATTTAAATCGTGATTATTACTGCATTTTAATCATTGATTGAACTTGATCTTTATTTTCGATTTGCTTTGAAATCCTCTCTTTTTTTTTTAAGTTGAAGAGCCAAACCTCGCTATCACACATATGATGATGTTGTATTTCCTCTAGTCTCTGCATAGAATTAAACAGTTTATGAAGGCCAATTATAGGTTCTATTGTATGGAAAATGCAGAGATGATACCCATGACAATTGTTGATATTCAGGAGCAGTTAATGTCACTCACTGGTGTTTATCATCAACATTGTCTTTTGATACTGGAAGATTATTTGTGACTTTTTTCATGATATTACACGCCATTTACAATATATATTCATATTATTGCCACCTCATATTTGTGTGATATTAGATCAGTCACCCTACAGCAATCTGCATATTTCATGAAAATTTAACTCATGTGAAAATAATGGCTTTTGTGTAGAACTTAGTCTGCTGTATGTATATTTATATATCGTACCCTTACATACTTTAATTTTTTATTACTTTCTCTTTTCTCTTATGATGCATCATTGAGAGCCTTCAATTTTTCATATAAAAGCGAAGCCTAGATATCATGGTTTAAAGCCTGTCTCCACTACTTGTAGCTACTTGCGCCCTCTATATAGCCAACAATGCCTAAGTGGCGACTGTTGATCCCGCATGGTCCCCTTTTTCTTATGTTAATTGAGAGCTGATTTGATGAGATAACCACCTGCCAGTGACCAGCAGGGTGGTCTAATCCCTCCTGGCCAAACTAGTGCCAGACAGGCTTTAAGACATGATAATGAGAAGAGTTTGGGCATCAAACAAAACAAGTATATTTGTGCAAGTTTAGAATAATCATAATGATGTGAACAATTTGTTATTTTGGAAATGTATCGTTAGTCACAGTTTCATTTATTAGGAAAAAGAAAGGCATTAAATCATATTCTTTAGAGTTTAGTGCTATATTTGCAACAGGTTGAAACCATGGACTGCCATATTATTTGGAGCATTATTATTCAAGTACGCTGTACATGTGACAAACATTGACTGCGGTGGTCCTCTGTTTGGTCCAGTGGTCAATCAAAGGTGGAAGACCTTCTGATTCTTAACAAAAGGCCATTGTATTTGTATTTTAGTGACAGATGGACATTGACTATGCACAAATCGTAGCCTGACAAGTTGTATAATCTACATGTAAGACACATGAGAGCAAGAAAGACTATATTGGCACAACAGCTGCCCATTGGCAATCACAGTGGATGATTTTAGACCAGCTTATAAAACAAATATATAATACTCGGATTTCTCAGCTCTAGAATCACACACTTCATGTACACTGTAAGCTGAAGTAGAGACTACATATAGTTTGTTCACATTTAGGACAACTATCGATTAGCCTTTTATCATTTATACTGTCAATATTAGTTTTATTATGTTGTCACTGCTGTCAATCAATTATGTGATTTCAGTATTCATCAAGTGCCAATTTGTTATTGTTATTGCGTTTCATTTCATTTCAAATCTACATGGCTAATTTCCATAAAGTAAAAGAATCATTATTTAGCTTTGTCTCTCCCTCTCTCGTCAAATTTTGTTTAGTTCGAGTCAAAAGTCATTCCAATGTTAATGGTGTTGATGATGAAGGTCATGAGTTTGGTAAAATTTACACTTTAGATGCATCTACAAGGGAGAAGTCTCAGACCATATCAGAAAGGCATTAACTCTGTGATTAACTTTATGAGTTATGGCCCTTCTGGCTCTCAACAGACAAATTATGACTTCATACCGACATCGTTAATTTCAGTGTCTTGAATTATAGAAATCATTCTTATCAAATCACAATATCCTTGTTATCTCTTGTTATAAGCAAGTCTAAGCTCTTTGAAGCTCCTTGGTATAAGCTGTGATCCAAGTCAAACGAGAATAAGAACATTGATGCAGAAGAGAGTGAATGTGTTGTCTGCTAAGAACCAGAAGGGTATCAATGGACATCAATGTGTTTACACCCTTCTTGCTGTCACCAAACAATATAATTGTAAAGGCACGTTCACATATGCCTTGGTAAACCATCGTGTTAAAGTGCATCATGCATTTTTGGAGTGTTTTTTAATTTTTTGTTGTTTGTTGTTGTTGTTTTTTAATGAAATGAATGGCAAGTAGGGTAATAGAAAAAGGAAGCCATGCACAGCAAATTCCTACTCGTACTCTCTGTGTTTTATAAATTACAAGTGCAAAGGTGCGTTTTTAAAACGCTTAAAGCCCCAGTGGTAAACCATGTGAGTTGGTCTCAAGCCTGAGCATGAGCGCAAGGACTTTGAAAACATCAACCTATGGCAATTTCAATAGCCTCATGCGTTACCTATTGAAATGTGTGAACATGACAATGTGATTTGGACATGATTTCTAGAGGCAATGTGATTGGGTATGGAAATTGCTGTTAAGCTGATTTCAGGAAAATCCTTGTAAATTGTGTTGTACATTATTTTGTGATGACTTTGTATTTACAGTAATTGTTTTTTTGTTATAATTCTGACAATATCTGTATCTGTATCAATCACATGAACTTTCTAGCATATGTCAAGTCTGTGGCACTTTTTCTTGTAAAAAATGCAACAGTAGATGGATTTATCTTGTTTCAGTATGCAATATTTATATTCTTATGAAAACAGAAATTTGCAACATCACTATGGTATTTGGTGACTAATATGGACAGTAAGATACATCAGGTTTGATTAATTTAGTGATCTCAGTTGAAGAAGAAAAAAAATCCACAATGAAATTCCTCAATTTTGCATTAATCCATGTTTAACAAATGAAGTATTTTCTGTTAATCTCATGATCAAGTTGTATATCCCTGACCAATTGTGATATATTCAAATGAAGAGTGGTATGGATTTGATATAGAAAATGGTTGTCAGTATTTTATGTTACTAGTAGTAGGCTAGATCAGTGCACTTCATGAGGATTATACTTATGATATAGTAGTGCCATGATAGTTAAGTGAATAGGAATTAAATTATGAAATTAATTGATGTTTAACATTCTACGGTGAAGATAGTCTTATATTAAATATGTTTGTATGATACATACTTCAGCTAATTTTTGTTCTGTTGTGCTTTATTATGCTAATTTAATGTATTTTTACCACTTTGTTGATAATCTAAACCAAGAATACGAATGAGAGTCTCAGAGGGGTTGTGATATTTTTAATTATGAGAGGAAGAACAGGAGGGTGAGAGGGAGAGAGAGAGATAGAAGTGGAGATAGATGAGGTGGAGGAAAGGAGGAAGACTTAGGGGAGGGGAAGTGAATAGAGGAGGGAGAGAGGGATAGGTGGGGGGGAGATACAGGAGAGAGAGGTTGGGGGATAGAGGGAGAGAGAGGTTGGGGGATAGAGAATAAAAAAAGGGGGAGGGGTAAGAGGGGCATAAATGGGAAAGGAAGGAAAAAATTTTTTCTTCTTCTTCAGATTTGAAAAGAACACTTATCAGATGTGAAAAGGGGGCATTTATAAGAAAGGGGAAAAGGTACTTATTACCAAAGAAAGAGAGGCACTTATCAGAAGGGCAAAGTTCACTTATTAGAAAGCAAAAGGGGCATGTGTCAAAGTAAAGGGGGCACTTATAAGAAGGGAAAAGTGCACTTATTAGAAAGAAAAAAAGGACACTTTTCAATGTAAAAGGGGCACTAATCAAAGGGGAAAAGGGACACATAATAAGGGGGAAGGGGCACTCAGAAGTAAAAAGGGGCACTTATCTGAAGTACAAGGGGGCACTATGGGGTTACTTGAAAAAGTGGGGGATGGGACCCTGTGCCCCCAGCCCCCAAGCAACGCCTCCACTTAATCTAAAGTGTCCACCTTTCTGTTTCTTTCTGTCACTATATAAGTAAGTTTGGAAGTACTAACCCAAGATTACAAGTAGAATTAAGAACCCTCCCACCATTATTTGAGTGCTTGCAATTTTGATAATCAAGAGGTGCGGCTAGCCACTTTGATACCTATACACCACCGTTTGTTGATCAGTGATAGTAAGAATAGTTTATGTTCGGTCTCGGGTTGATGTCCGATCGGTCCGGTGGTCTCAGCCCGAGACCAAATTCCAAGTCTCCACTTGGGAATCGTAGCAATAACTGATCAATAGATCTTTTATATACTGTTTCAATATAAATTATATATATATATATATATATATATAGTATACAGGAGCCAGATTTCTCTATTTAAAAAAATTGAGTTCAAGACTCTGATAGGCACAGCCCTATATCACTTCGTATAGTCAATCACAGGGGTGTCGATTTGTATCTGTGGTTGGGGGGATGATAGGTGCCAAAATATTTTCGGCAATGGATCAAAGCAACCAAGAGGTAGAAGCGTGTGGCAGGTTGCACCCCCTCCCTTCCAAGTTATTAACTTTTTCAAGTCGCCCTCAATAAAGATAACATTTCAGAGAATATAAGAGTGGTAATAAAATTAATAACATGGCAATATGCTAAATGTTAGTCCTGACTCTTGCCTGCAGTGTAGGCCTACCAGACTGATATCATCTATTTTTAAACGAAATTTAGACATTACCAAAAAAATCAAATGGTGAGGGATATCAACTTGTGAAAGTATTATGTTACCAGTGGGCAAATGCATTAATAAGCAACCAGGAAAGGTTCATGTAGACAGAAAATTCTTTATTTCCTGGTGATAGAAACATACATTTTATGAATATTGATGTCTCCAAACAACATTCATCGTGAAAAACCCATTCCAATATTCTGTGTAAGGAGATCTAAAAAAACATAGTTCTCATTAGTAAATGAAAAACATATTGCTTTTGGTTCTTCATTTGACTCTCTTCCTTCTTTAATTAAACCAACTGAATCCTCTCTGGGAAACTCAATTCAATGAAACAGAATATCACTGATGCAAAATTTGGTTCTCAAAATGACAGAAAATTTCCACTCCTGATCTCATACAAACTGTCTGTTTCTTAAAAACATAATATAAAACTTACGTTCCAACTACCAAACAACAAACTTCCATTATCTCCTTCTTCACCCAGATATACTTATCATACCAGATACGCTCTAAAATATAAGCATAATATTCCCCTAAGGCCCTGACCAGAGCACTATTTTTTCTCAAAAACTATAACCAGTCTTAGAAGGTGCATTATTATTGGAAGGGTGTTATAAACAAAACTTCAAACTTAATAACATTCTAACCTTCAAAAACACCTTAACTATATTATGCCTGTTACGTTTGAATACAATACATAGGCCTACATCAGCTTTTCAATAAAACAAAAATAAGTTGTGACATAATAATCTTTCTCCAAAATATCGAACTTTCACATTGCCTTTCACATTGCCTTCCATCATTCCATGGCAATTTTCCACGTTTCTTTCAGCTTATTTCTCACTTCTTTTTCATCCACTCAACCAATTCCTGATCATGCATTAACCTCATACCTACCATCACCCATGCTTAAGCTTTTTAGGGAGGGGGATCCCGTAAAGTAATGTTGACATTGTACATGAGCAATATTTCATTGTAGGTTACTTTAAAGTCAACCTCTTTTTTCATCGCCCATTCACTTCAGTTCCATGAAGGAAGTGCTGGAATATATATGTCCCTCTTTCTCTTGTCTTTCTTCCTTTCTCTTCCCCTTCCTTTTTCTTCTGCCCGTTTCTTCCCCTTTTCCCTTTTTCCCAGGTAGCAAGCCCATATGGGGCCCATATGGGGATGATCTGGGTCACTTGTGCCATCTGGGCTATTAAATGGAACCCATATATGTATCCCATATGGGGCCAATATTTAGTAACCCATATGGGATCTATCTGGGCCAGCCCTTATGGGTCCCAGATGGGAATGAGCTGGGCGTACACATATGGGTAGAATATGAATATGCCCATATGGGTAATACATGGGGAAAATCTGGGTTAACCCACATGGGATATATCTGGGTTAACCAATATGGGTACCAGATGGGATTAAGCTGGGCATACCCATTTGGGCCCAGTTTGGTATGGGTCCCATCTGGGTCCCATCTGTCTTATATGGGTTTACCCATATGGGTCCCAGACTCCCATATGCTTCTTGGGTGCAGATGCCTTAGGGCCCCAGATGGTTTTCCATATGGGGCCCATGTTTCAGAGAATATGCACATGCATGGGCTTGCTCTCCGGACCCCACGGAAGACCAGCTTTCCCATGTCGGGTAAGCTGAATGTGGGTAATCCACCGTATCTCATGCATTGTTATTATGTTTTTATACGGAAATAAATACTACTACTACTACCTGGGTTATTATCCTCTCTGTGTCTCATTATCTCCCTCTCTCTCTCCCACTCTCTACTTCTTTTTTTGCACTTTTGCGCTTCGCGCTTAACATTTAGCTCGATCGTTGCTTTTAACGCTGCGGCTTTGCATTTGGCGCACTGCATTTCTATGATGCTGTTGATTGAATAAATTGAATAAATTCATCAATTCCTGATAAAGCCGTATGAGCGAGAATTCAATTTATTCTTGTCTCATATACGGTTGTCTCATTTACTTCGTTTTCTATTTATATATGTATGTATTATGAAAATGAGATAGCAAAATGTGTATAGTGATGGTCATCTTGCGAGTAATAACCATTAACTACTCTCATCGGGCTCTCATCATTAATTTTTCTCTTCATTTTTTTTTGATGGTGAATTATTGGGGGGATGATTGTACAGGCCACCCCCCACCTGAAATATTGGGGGATCGACACCCATGGGTGTCGATCCCAGGGGGATGGGGGAATATACCCCCAATATTTCAGGTAGCAAGCCCATGTGGGACCCACATGGGTCCCATATTCTCTCAAACATGGCCCCATATGGAAAACCATCTGGGGCCCTAAGGCATCTGCACCCAAGAAGCATATGGGAGTCTGGGACCCATATGGGTAAACCCATATAAGACAGATGGGACCAAGATGGGACCCATACCAAACTGGGCCCAAATGGGTATGCCCAGCTTAATCCCATCTGGTACCCATATTGGTTAACCCAGATATATCCCATGTGGGTTAACCCAGATTTTCCCCATGTGTTACCCATATGGGCATATTCATATTCTACCCATATGTGTACGCCCAGCTCATTCCCATCTGGGACCCATAAGGGCTGGCCCAGATAGATCACATATGGGTTACTAAATATTGGCCCATATGGGATACATAATATGCCTGGGTAAAGGGGTTCCATTTGATAGCCCAGATGGCACAAGTGACCCAGATCATCCCCATATGGGCCCCATATGGGCTTGCTACCTGGGAAAAAGGGAAAAGGGGAAGAAACGGGCAGAAGAAAAAAGGAAGGGGGAAGAGAAAGGGAAGAAAGACAAGAGAAAGAGGGACATATATATTCCAGCATTTCCTTCAGGGAACTGAAGTGAATGGGTGATGAAAAAAGAGGTTGACTTTAAAGTAACCTACAATGAAATATTGCTCATGTACAATGTCAAAATTACTTTACGGGATCCCCCTCCCTAAAAAGCTTAAGCATGGGTGATGGTAGGTATGAGGTTAATGCATGATCAGGAATTAGTTGAGTGGATGGAAAAGAAGTGAGAAATAAGAGAAAGAAACGTGGAAAATTGCCATGGAATGATGGACGGCAATGTGAAAGGCAATGTGAAAGTTCGATATTTTGGAGAAAGATTATTATGTCACAACTTATTTTTGTTTTGAATTGATTAAGTTTGAAGTTTTGTTTATGATAATAACACCCTTCCAATAATAATGCACCTTCTAAGAATGGTTATAGTTTTTGAGAAAAAAAATAGTGCTCTGGTCAGGGCCTTAGGGGAATATTATGCTTATATATATCGTATATTTGGGTGAAGAAGGAGATAATGGAAGTTTGTTGTTTGGTAGTTGGAACGTAAGTTTTATATTATGTTTTTAAGAAACAGACAGTTTGTAGGGGATCAGGAGTGGAAATTTTCTGTCATTTTGAGAACCAAATTTTGCATCAGTGATATTCTGTTTCATTGAATTGAGTTTCCCGCAGAGAGGATTCAGTTGGTTTAATTAAAGAAGGAAGCCTCAAATGAAGAACCAAAAGCAATATGTTTTTCATTTACTAATGAGAACTATGTTTTTTTTAGATCTCCTTACACAAAATATTGGAATGGGTTTTTCACGATGAATGTTGTTTGGAGACATCAATATTCATAAAATGTATGTTTCTATCACCAGGAAATAAAGAATTTTCTGTCTATATATACATGAACCTTTCCTGGTTGCTTATTACTGCATTTGCCCACTTGTAACATAATACTTTCACAAGTTGATATCCCTCACTCAATCATTTTTTTAATAATAACCTAACATATAGTAGGCCGACATCCAGATAAAGCTGAGAAATCCGAATATTATATTTAAAAAACAGAATACTAGTAGTAGTTCATGCGCGTACAGGGTCACCTAGGGAGTTCCCCAGGCTTGCTCTCATCAACTTATACCAGATCCTGCGCCCGAGGTTATCGGTGTGTAGTCTGTATATGCAGACCATATTGCTGCATATTGTTACAAATCAAACAAACTTAAACGATATGTTTGAACTTTGAACAGTGCACGTGTTTCTGTTAACCATTGATTTTATTTTACTTTGTGGTAGGATATTCTTTAAGGTATTTTGTGTGTGAATCATTACTAATAACACTTGTTTTATTAAATGTAGGCTCGCCGAGCAGCTCATAGTTCACAGAGACTATACAACAAAAACTTGGCAGCTATTTAGGAGGTTTTATATGGTAGTAGCAGGCATCCACATATTCAATCTCCGAAGTCCACCTGTCCTGTACGATACATCTTTACATAAATAATATATTTTTAATCAATGGATTGATATAATTATATGCTGTCTTGTAAATTAATTGCTCGACCGATCGTCGAAATGCATGATGATACTCTGAAAATATTTATAGGTCGACTTTGTATGATGAAAAATTCTTATGATACTGATATGAGATATGATAATGATGTGATCGATATTTTGAACAGGGACGATATAAATAAAGTCATACTTTATTTTATTATTATAACCCTAGCTGCCCCCAGAGCAGACAACTGCAAATAGCAAAGTGGGAGGGTACGAGAGGGCGCGCGGACAGCTCGCAGTGACGTCACTCCTGCCACGAATTTATCCACTTGTAGACTTTCTGTGTACGTCCGCATTATAGAATAGTTCTCAAATGTCATGCATTTTAATGATGTTCCATTGAAATTGGCTTTAATGTTATTTTTATTTCCTCTTGTGTATTTTTCAACTGGAAAAATTATAGCGAATCTTAATTTTCATTGACTTTTATGATCAGCGGATGAACATCCTCTGCAGTTTTAGCGATTCGGTTCAATGTCCACCATATTGGCAAAATACACACGCGACAGTGTGTAATAATGCCAGGAAAATAGAGAAACCTGAACGGCAAAAAATCATAAATCATTATTTTCTGGTGGAAAGGTAAGCATTTCAGTGGTCTACATGTATATTTGAGATGTGACTCTAAGTAAAGAGATGCCTTGAATTAGATTAGCTGATTTATATTACGTTGGAAATGAAATTACAACCTCAATTACGGATAGTGTAAATGTAAATACATTGTGTGTATGTTCGGCGACTAGCGGTGGATAGTGAACGCCCGCTCCCGTAGAGGTTCCGTGTTGACTGCTTGACTGACTGGGAGTGTGTGATGGAAAGGTCTCTCTGAGTTTGAGCCGACTGTTTCAGACTGTCACTCATGTAAATTAGTAATAAAATCAATGTAAAAGCCTTGAAAGATCATTTGTTCCAAAATGGACTCTTTAAACGGTAACGAAGTAACAATGCTGCTAGGTCATGAGTGTGTTACTGTGTGTATGTGAAATTTGATGGCAGTGATTTTAACAACATTTTGAATTTATGCAAGGTGCACCGGCCACCAAACATTAATTGCCAGATTATCGTATCGAATGTTATTTATTGTTAATACTGCCTTAACTTAAGTCATGATGCCGACATCAGTATCAATTGTCATATCCAATTTCCTTATCTCATTCAATAATTGAGCTCATCTGAATGATCTGATTAGAAGACCAAAAGCTTTACTTTACTTGTTAATGTTAGTTAATGTTACTTGTTGCAGTAATCCCAAACAGCAGCGTCTTAGAACTTACAATACAATGTCAATGTAGATGTTAGAAGCTACATCACATGTATACCGGAATGTCAATCATGTCATGACATGTGCCAATGAAGGTGCTAAGCCCAAGGTGCGAAGCCCAAGGTGCAAAGTTTGTGTTGTCTCACAAAGACTAATATATACAATACAAATGGGTGTGTCTGTACAAGTTAAAATATGCATGGGTTCCTTTAAATAGGCTTTATAGTATGAGAGACCCAGTAATATAGCAGTAGAAGGCTGCATCATGCTGATGAGGGGTAGTGCAACCTCTCTGAATGTAGCAGGATTTGCAATGAGCATGACAGATCCTGGTCTATTCCATATATATTCGAACTGTCCTTGGTTGATGTTGCAAATCTGTAAGTGTCAACAGTACATGTAGCTGAGAGCCTGAGACTTCTACTTCTACTTCTATTCTGCTACTTGTCAAGGCCTGTTCAGCATCTAGACAAGGGTGATCTTCTGCCGACGGTGGACGGCTTGTGCGAATTTGTGCCTAATAGTCAGGTGGCTTAGCATCAAATTTATCGATTATCGTTACTTGCCGGATAAAAGCACCATTTTTGGTACAGGGCTTCCTTAGGACTTACTAAACGATATTAGGCTAGGAGCCCCCGGCAAAAAATTCAATTTAAGGGTGTGGGGGCGGGGGCGTCATTTTGGAGCCCAAAATAATTTTATAACATTGATTTGTTGTTGTACAAATGCCATTTTTGGTACAGGGCTTCCTTAGGACCTACTGAACAATATTAGGGTGGGAGCCCCCGGCAAAAATATCATATAAGGGTGTGAGGTGGGGGCGGGCCTCGTAGCCCCCAAATAATTTAGAAGGTAATATAACATTTATTTGCTGTTGTACAAATGCCATTTTTGGTACAGGGCTTCCTTAGGACCTACTGAACGATATTAGGGTAGGAGCCCCCGCAAGAATATCATATAAAGGTGTGGGACAGTCGCCTCGTAGTCCACAAATAATTTGTAAGGTAATATAACATTGATTTGTTGTTGTACAAACGCCATGGGCCCCCAATCACACATATATGAATATGTATGCCGGGGGCTCCTATCTTACCATCATTCAGCAGGTCCTAATGAAGCCTTGTACCAAAAATGGCGTTTGTACAACAACATATAGATGTTATATTACCTTCTAAATTATTTGGGGGTTACGAAACGACACCCCCGCCTCACACCCTTATATGATATGCTTGCCGGGGGCTCCTACCCTAATATCGTTCAGTAGGTCCTAAGGAAGCCCTGTACCAAAAATAGCATTTGTACACCAACATATAGATGTTATATTACCTTCTGAATTATTTGGGGGCTACGAGGCCACGCCCCCGCCCCATGCCCTTATATGATATTTTTGTCCGGTGCTCCTACCCTAATATCGTTCAGTAGGTCCTAAGGAAGCCCTGTACCAAAAATAGCATTTGTACAACAACAAATCAATGTTATACAATTATTTGGGGGCTCCAAAGACGCCCGCCCCACACCCTTAAATTGATATTTTTCCCGGGGGCTCCTAGCCTAATATCGTTAAGTAGGTCCTAAGAGAGCCCTGTACCAAAAATGGTGCTTTTATCCGGCAAGTAACGATAATTTCGCTAAGCCACCTGACTATAATTATATACATGTTTATGGTGCATGTAAAAATGATGATGCTGTGACTATTCGCAGCTGGTGGCTTCCTTGAACTGCTTCAAAATGGGCAGCTTAATGATATTTGTAGGAAGCTCATTCCAGTCTTTCATGCATGGTGCGATGAAAGAAGCTGTACTTGTAAGAATCAGAGTGTGTACCAAGTCTGGTGAAACAAAGATGATGTTGACTTCTTGTAGCTCTGCCTTTCTGTGTGATGTAGTCTGGAAGAGGGATGGCTATCTGGTGGTGGAGGATCTTGTACATCGTGGCTAGACATGATTGCAGTCGTCGCTCTTGTAGAGTTGGGATTCCAATGTCCAATCGCATAGCGGTGACGCTGTCTTCTCGGCTGTGATTTCCTGTGATGAAGCGTATCCCCCTCCTCTGAACTTTCTCAAGGCATCTGGTTTTGCCGATATGGATCCCATATTGCTGCCCCATATTCTAGTTGTGATCTGACTAGTGTTGTGTATGCCTGTTTCTTAATGGCATATGAGCATAGGCTGAGGTTTCTTCAAATGAATCCAAGGGTTCTGTTGGCTTTGGCTGCGACTGCCTTGATGTGATGTTTCCAGCTAAGTCTTTCATGGATCTCCATCCCCAAGTAGGGCTGGCTGGAAACAGTGGCGAGCACCTCATCTCCCATGGTGTAGTTATGGATGATGGGTTGCTGCTTGCGATTAATTCTCATGCTGTAGCACTTCTTCGCATTAAATAGCATCTGCCACTTTTCAGTCCATTTGTGCAACTTTTGAAGGTCTTTCTGTAGATCCTGGGCATCCTCATCTTTATTGATCTTTCTGAACAGGAGGCAATCATCGGCAAAGAGCTTGATGGTTGAGCTAATGTCCTCTCCAATATCATTGATGTAAAGTAGGAACATCTGTGGCCCTAAAACAGTCCCTTGTGGCACCCCTGATTCAACATCTATGGTTTCCGATGCTGCTCCATCAACAACTACTCGTTGCGTTCGTGTAGTTAGCCATGTCTTTATCCAGTTCTTGGTGTTGTCGCGGATGCCGTAGTGGTCTATTTTCCCCAATAAGCACTGGTGTGGTACAGTGTCAAAAGCTTTGGAGAAGTCGAGTATCAGCATGTCGATCTGGTGGTGATGGTCCAGAGCCCTCGCTATTTCCTCGACTGTTATAACAAGCTGCGACTCGGTGGAATGTTGTTTCCGAAATCCATGTTGGTAATGTTGGAGTAGGGTGTGCAATTCAAGGTGAGCCATGATTGAGTGGAAGATAATATGTTCCATCAGCTGAGTTGTTACACACATCAAGGACACTGGGCGGTAATTCTCTGGGAGGCTTCTATTACCCTTCTTGTAGATGGCTACGATGTTTGCTGTGAGCCAGTCCTGAGGCAAGGTTCCAGTCATATATAATATCTACATGTAAGAAAGTATCTGGAAAATCACATATGTGAATTCAAAGGCAGAATGCATCTGCTCATATCCTTTCTCTTGAGGTCTAATAATCGCTTGACCCCCACCCTCCCTCTCCCTAAAAAGTGAAATAACAATCGAAAATGTGAAAGAAAAAAAAATACCATACAGAAAAATAAATCAATGTTGCAAACAGGTACAGTACTGTCTTTTTCATGCTGATTGAGATCAGCTCAGACCCATAATTGAATTTGTCTTTTGAATGTGCCACTCCCCCTGGATGTGGAAGATGTCTGAATTTGCACTAGTAGTAGCTACATGTACATGTAGCAGTGCATGTTGTGGCAGTGAAACTGAAGCTGATACAAACCTGGACACATTTGAAATTCGGTTTAAAAATAATAAGAGAATTACCAGCAGTGTTTGATGCAAGCCTGTGTAAAGTGCATTGAATTACTTTGATTTTATGTTTACCATGCTCTGCATTCTTATTCATAAATGTAATGACATGGATATATGATCTGATTGAGATGACAGTTTGGTTTCCAAGTGGTCAAATATGGATGGTCAACTTGATCTTCTTAGGAACCTTTTGATGGTTTCTAGAAATTGTCTTCCAGTCGCTAATTATCATTTGTTAAAAAGTCAGATGTTCATTTACATGTACATGTACATGTGCGTACCATATAGGACAAGGGTGAAACCTTATTTCACTCTGGTCCTAAGTAGGCCTGAGTCATCACGGGTTTTGCCGAACCCAGGTTTGACTTGAAAATTTTGGGCGGGGACCGGGTACCCGAACAGGAATTTTCACCATACTAAAAATCGTGTGCATGCAGCGGCGGGAGTTGAGATCAAGTTGCTGTTCTAAATAATGCGACGGGAAAAGACAGTTACTGCTTTCAAAACAATTAAATAATCAATTTAATTTAATAAATATGCTTTAAAAAATAAATGGATATCGTTTCAGTTGACGGTAGGTCTTTTTATCGCTCTAAAATTGAGGCTGCAAAATTATGGAAGGAATCATGCTTCGCGGTACCGAGCGTTCACAAACGAAGTCAAAATATGACCCACTGAAGACTGAGCAAGTTACGATAGTACCACACACAAGACCAAAATGCATGATCAGAATATTAAAATTAAATCGTAATAGGCATTAATTTAATTGTCAAAATATCCACAAAATAATGGTTTACCCTTGATATTATGATGAAGGAAAATAAATTAAAGCTCTTGAAATAACATCGAAGTGCCTTTCGTTCTTTCTAAAAATGCGTGTATAACGGCAAGCTGAAGTTAGGAGTCAAGTTTTCAAGCCCGTACCGTCATGAATGCAGACGGAAGTACGAACTGATCTGAACAATAAGCATTAAACCAATTTAAACACATCACATAACTCACTTTAAGGGACTACAGCACGACAAATTACCGTTAAATAATAATTTGCTTTGACAAACAATACTATAGATATTCATAATATCTTACATAAATAATGATATTTCATAAGCTACGTACTCGATATCGAGTTCAGCTAGCCATCATTTTGAAATGAGACGTAATTGTCATGCAGCGCAGTAGACTGTAGAGGGCAGCATGCAGCAGAGAGGAAAATATCACGTGATCTATAAGGCCCGCGATTTTTTCCTCTCTGCTGCATGCTGCCTCTGCGCTGCATGACAATTGCGTCTCATTTCAAAATGATGGCTATAGCTGAACTCGTAGCTCATGAAATATCGTTATTTCTGTGAGATGTCATGAATATCTATAGTATTATTTGTCAAAGGAAATTATTATTTTACGGTAATTTGTTGAGCATTAGTCCCTTAAAATGAGTTATGTGATGTTTTTTAATTGGTTTAATGCTTATTGTTCAGATCAGTTCGCATTGCATTCATGGGCTTGAAAACTTGACTCCTAACTTCAGCTTGCCGTTATACACATGCATTTTTAGAACGAACGAAAGGCACTTCGATGTTATTTCAAGAGCTTTAATTTATTTTCCTTCATCATAATATCAAGGGTAAACCATTATGTTGTGGATACATTTTGACAATTAAATCACTGCCTATTAGTATTACGATTTAATCGTAATAGTCTGATCAACATTTTGGTCTTGTGTGTGTACTTTCGTAACTTGCTCAGTCTTCAGTGGATCATATTTTGACTTCAGTTTCTGAACGCACTCGGTGCTAATGTCCTTCCTTGCAGTCTCAATTTTAGAGCGATAAAAAGGCCTACCGTCAACTGAAACGGTCTCCATTTATTTATAAAGCATATTTATTTAATTTAATTGAAATATAAGTTTGTGAATTGCATATTTTTAGTTCGTTATTTCAGAATATCAGTGTGAAATTTAATTTTGAAAAACCCGAAACTCGAATTTTCAAACCCGGGTTTCGGCGTGACGGTCGGGGACTGGGCGAGGAACCGTTTCGACTCAGGCCTAGTGCTAAGGCCAAATAACCAAAATAACGCATTTCTCACCCGGAGGCAGGCAGGGCATTACTATTTTAATACTATTTTGCCATTTTTTGCCATTTTTTTTCCAAGATGGCTGCCATGCTAATTATTCAATTCAATTCAATTCAAATCGTATTTATTTCACTTCAAACAGAAAGATAAACAAAGGCATTACAGATATTATTACAGAAAGTACATGTATGAACAAAATGCACGTACATATTCATTAAAAAAAAAATCTTGATAGGTACAAATACATAGTATTTAATAAACATAATAACATTATTACAAGAAATTCTTAAATTTCTGAGGAAATACTATACAATATTATAGCTGGCCAAGCCTATTTATTCACAGATATTGTGCTATATGAGTATACTGATGCAATGTATGTCAAAACAAATGATTTGTATCACTTCAGAAGCTATTTAAACAAAATGTATATCACAGGCTTTTTTTTTCTTCTCTGAATAGTAAATAGTTTTAAAAAAAGGAGGCGGTGGCCAAACATGAGGCGGGCGGGACGAGAAACTCTTTTTGTTATTTGGCTTAATAATTTCAATTTTTATTTTCGTTGCAGGACAGGGACAGACTTTCAGCAGAAGTATTTGAAATTGGAGATTACACAATGTCTGTTCTGCAAGCCATTGAAGAAAAGGTTAGTATTGTGTCAAATGCATCTCTAAGAATGATTATTCTTCTCTACACCGTACACGGCACTGTGCACATGTTCATGTATAGTATAGTATGAATTTGTACGATGCTGTATTAAGTGCAGAGTGAAATCAAGTTTACTAGCACTAAGCAGAACTGTATCATATTTATTTAAAAAAAATCAATTGTTAATGAGATAATATTTTCAGTGTTGTCTGAAACTACATGTACATGTACATGTATGCAGTGGAAAAGGGTCAAATGTGATTATCTTTGTTTGGATTGCAAAGGACACAAATATTGATTTTGTCTTAAGTGCTCTAAGACTTTGGTCCAATTACTTTTCTTTTTTAATATGAAATTACTAAAACCCTTCATAAATCAGTTTCTTTTAGGATGGCATTTTATTTTATTTTATTTCCTTGTATTTTAGTGACGTTATTTATCAGAATGTTCTTGCACTTTATGAACAATTTAAATCTTATCTGCCAATATAACTATCTAAATATTTAATTCAAATACAAATCTCCAAGTGCTGTATATTTTTTAATACACAGCAGATAAATTTGTGAAATTCTAGATCAAGTAAAGTTGGGGGATTTCAGCTGGGCGATGTTTTTTGGCTGGTCCACCGTGTGCATTGCAAAATCATCTTTAAATGCACGGTACCATATCACACGCACGAGGACGAGGTACGTGTACTTTTTAAAGTCACACACGAACAGCAGAGGCAATGGAAAAAGTATTGATAAATGTCACTTTTTAGCGATCTTACCGGTGGTCCCGCACCTAAAATGTGGAAATGGCAATCTCTTAAAGGAAACCTCACCCCAAGAAATAACTTGACTTATTCTGAGAGATTTATTATATTCTTGCCCATTAATCTACAAGATTCCCCACCAAGATGTTTGAGAGAGGCATAGAGCAAGAATAATGTACAGTTTCTCAGCACTACATGGGCATCTTCATGTACTTGATATCGTGATGTACTATGTGAAGTCCGTTAATCAAGTAAATGTATTCAAATTTATGGATACTTCCTTCCCAGGTGTGTGTGGTGATGAAGCATTTCATTCACCTGCTATTATCCTTTGTACTACAATTGCCAGAATGCAAGTTTCATAAATAAGTTGGTGCTCTTTTGGGTAGTGAAGGTTTCTCATAAATGAAAAAGATTTGTTAGCTGCTATATTTTAGTATTTTAAATGTATTAGTTACAATTGTTCCCCTGTTATATATTTTTCACCAAACAAAATTTATTTCTTCTCAGCTTTGATTTTTCCTCATTGAAAACTTCAACTTCAACTTCAACTGGTATGTCATATTTTCTAGAAAATGGCTGCGCCCATGTCTAAAATGCATCACATGCCAAAAATATCTTCATTTATATACATTGTATCTCTTGTACATTTTGTACATCTAAGGGCAGGAATACATCTCATTTTTTCAGAATACCTACACTTATTCTTTGTGGTGAGGTTTCCTTTAAATGTGTCTGTAATGGAATATTTAAGGCAATATGGTGTCAATATCAGTGCTGTATTTCAAGAAATTTTTAAAGTTTTAGATACTGATTTTTTTGCGTGAGTCACAAGCTTTAAAGTGTACCTTCGCACATTGCAGTCACCTGAAAAAAAAATGAAGGTTGTCTTAAAGTGGCTGAAAATCCCCTCCCTTAAAGGTACTATGTCCCATTTGCAGCCAAAATCAAACTCTGTAGAACTTTGCAGGAATTATGAATACAATGTATGTCAGGTACATGTATGTCCTTTCTGTGAAATTTAAATGTTAGCAGTGTCCTAGTATTCAAATTATGCAAGGAAACCCGTTTACTTTCTAGACTTCACTGTCAGACACTATTGAGTGACTGATTGCCTTCTTTTTTTCTTTGGTAATAACATACACTGTACATGAAATGAGCTGTAAAGGGTACATTAGCATTTTTCTACATCAATAACCCACTTCTTGTAATGGCCAAAATTAAACTGATTGAATCTTTGTGCAGCACAAAACGTATGACCATTCAGTAAAAGTGTCTGAAAATCAGACTATTACTTAGGTGATTGCAATCACTTAAGTCAATTCAACAACTAATGGTCATTATTTTCCTACTAAAAGCCATTTTCAAGCCCTTTTGTTTTGTGGGAAGTTCTAAATTAGTATTGTCTTTCAAATGCCGTTGGAATTTAACGTTTTCATTTTTTTGGCCAGCAAATGGGACATAGTACCTTAATGGGTACAAATAAGTGGAACTCCCTGCTCATAATAGACATGAAATATGAGTAAAATATGTATTTTTATTTCAAAAGATTCCAATACATTTAATCATGAGTCATGACAACAGGTACATGTAATTATATTTATTTTCATTTTATTATCATTATTATTATTGATATTATTATTGTTTTGTTTATTGTTTTAGGGGAATGACATTAAAGACCCTTACATTCGTAGTTCACTGATAGCTTCAGATAGTCACATGCAAACGTACACTGTATGTCAATACCGTAAATCTCTGTGTATAAGGCGCACTTTTTTTCCGTCGGAAAAAAATCAAAAGTCGGGGGTGCGCCTACATGTAATACACAGGTACAGGATATTTTGAGTCCTCAAAATGCTACTTTTTAGTGTCTTTCGAAAATCTCTGTGTCTTAACATGAATTACATAATGCAAATAAAGAATAGGATCTACTATTTGAAGTTAAACTACATGTACGTTCCTAATTTGAAGGGAAGAGAGTTTTTTTGTTTTTTTTCAGTCTCGATAAATTATGCCCCTTCACAAAGCACTTTGCCGGCCGGAGCTCTCCCGTGTCTTCAGCTCACTCACCTGTATCATGCAGCTCACTTACATGGGGGATATCGACTCACCACTCGAAATCTAGCCTGTCCAAATTTCTGTTTGGACTCGGGAGGAAAATTTCTCTGTCATCTTTAGTTTTAAAAACAACATTGTTACTATTATTTGTAACAAGTTCACAAGCACTTCAACTGCGCCTCGTAATAAAATGAAAGTATTTCCGAATGCTGAAATAAGACGCGATTCGATCTGGTTTTCTAACGTACAGGGTACTACAGTGTCTGCAAAAAAGCGCAGCAAAAAAGCACAATAAAGCCCCTCCCCTCAAAAGCCCCCCAAAATATATATTATTATTTTTTATTTATTTTTTTTTTTTTAAATCTCAACAATAGGGGTGCGCCTAATACACAGAGATTTACAGACTTTTAGGTATTTAGATTGAAAAGCCCAAATTGACAACTCAAATTACTCAATATAAGCTTTTACAAGGTGAACAGTTACGGTTGTGGTGATTCAAAATGGTTAACAGACAGCAAAACAGTTGTTAAAAATAAAAAGACCATCCATGTTTGTGATATGACTTCCCTATTCTATTAAACAATGTAATGATAAGGCCATTAAAAAAAAAAACATGTTTAGCTTTTTTCTTTTTTTTTCTTCTTCAAAATGGCCGCTGGTACATTTTCCTGACAGTCGGGCTATTTTTCAAGATGGCCGCCAGCATTTATGTTTTTTTAAACTTCAGGAAAAGATCATTTTAGCAGTACGTTTTCATGTTTTTCATTTAGAAAAAAAAACAAAAAGCAGGCGGCCCCAAAAAGGAAGCGGGCAGGGACGCTAAACATGAACATTTTTTTAATGGCCTAAAAGCATGTTTTTTTATAATGTACATGTATGCATTTTACAATACACAAATAAATGTATTTCATTTAGAGACATGAAAGGAGAGGGAAATTATTTTACAATTACTTTTTTCTTCCTCCAGGGCAGGAGTCCTCCTTTAAATTGACCTTGTTTATTAAAATGTACAGTGCTGATGTTTTGCTTTGATAGACGTGGCAATGCTTAAATGCTGTCCTACTGTACATGTATCAGTGCTGAATGACAAAGAGAATTTTTAATCAATCTAAATTGTATAGTAATTACCATATTATGCAGAGAGATTAAGCCAGTGAACCACATACAAGTTAATGTGCCGTGCTGGTTATTATTGTGAGTGTGTGTGTGTGTGTACACATGTTCATGTACACTGTACATTGTATATTTGACACATTTTACACAAGTACATGTTGTGTAAATGTTCTTGTTTGTATAACTATGTAGGCTACATTATAGGCTGAACTTTGTACATGCCTGTATCAGTGCATTGGGGGCCCTAATTTTTTCAGTGGGGTTTTTCTGGAACTCAAGGAGTATATGAGGATTATCAGCTAAATTATGTGTGCATTGTACTCAATAATTATTCTACTTGCGTGCATGTGTGCATGTCTCCAATTATTTATTACATTTTTGTATTTGTAGACTGCTATAAATTACAATGACGTGTAAAAAGTATTGTAACAGGAATATTTGGTGAATTACTAGATTGATCATGTTTAATGCATGGTACATTTACATGTACAATTTTGTAGTTATATTTAAAATTATCATATTCAAGGGCGGAATGGCCATGGGGAGTTTGGGGAGTGTTCCCTACAGGCTACGCAGTATTAAATGGACCAGTCACATAAATATGCCCAACTAAATTTCAATCCTCTGACCAAACTTCCCAAACCAAAAATTCCTTCATGTAAGTGCAAACCAATCAAAACGTATTTAATCAGTCATTATTTTGAGGAACTATTTATATTCATATTGGTGATTTTGTTGTTGTTGTTGGTTATACCGAGTACATGTACATCAAACTCAGTCAGGGGCGGACTGGCCATGGGGAGTTTGGGGGTGTTCACTGTGGGCTGATCAATACAGAGTACATGTACATGTACATGTACAGTGTACCTCATAAAAGTTATGTCTGTATAAATGCATACAGTCATCTGTACATGTATGTAATATTAAATTGAAGCTAATGTCAGCCAATTACAGAAATACATGTAGCAAAAGAAAAAAAATCATCAAATCAGAATCAAATGCCCTAGTACTGATTACTTCATGCATCACATGGCTCATTTTTTCATCCAATCCAGTCTGAAAGCTTTTTGATATAGCGCCTTTGCCTTACAGTTACAAGTGCAGCACACATTCATAATTGCTCTACATGTTTGGGCCACTTAAACAATATACATGTACATACATGTACAGTTGCATATCACTTCAAAAAGACCAGTTGAGCCAATGCAATATATTGTTCTCCAGCAAACTACACTACCGCTCAAATGTTTTGGCATCGGTTTCGTCTCGTGCACCGCTCCGAACTGTAAACGGTGAACGGAGAACGGTGCCTCGCCGTTCACCGCTCTTCGGTGCCGCGCCGTTAGCTAACCGTTCGCTCACCGTTTGCTCACCGTTTGCTCACCGTTTGCTAACCGAAGTATTACGGTTAATAACAGAAAGATATGTGTGCGCTGAGTCTGCGAGCGCGTATCTGTAGAAATCTCAAAAGTCGCACACACGCGGAGATCGGAGTACTAGTTCATTGCATTCACAATCATACCGATGCGCGCTTGCCACTGACGTCACAATCACTTGATTATTTCATCACAATAGCGTGAGAGAATGTTCATAGACGGTTGTTCCGCTGAGATTACATCTTGCTCCTGTGACCGCAATTATACATAGACTGACTTCAGTGAGTACGGCGTATGGGGTAGTGTGTGGAAGGAATGGTTCGGTTCGGCCGCACCGAGATGAATGAGATATGCAACAAGTTTTTTTCACTCTTTACGTCTTCATATATCCGCTTTGGCTGCAGTATTACATTCCATCTTAATTTATAAAATAATTGAAACGGAAATATGAACTTTGACTTACGATAGCTTGCTCATTTAGATCCTAAAATCTAAATTAATGTTTAAGCCAAGAAAGACTTGTCGTCACTCGTCAACGTGATTTGTTGTCAGCCATCTTGATTTGAGTTAATGAATATTCACGAGTTAGCCAGTGATATTTTAACCCAGTATCAAACGATTGATCTGATTGGCCATCAGCATTGTTTTTGTACGATAAGGCAGTGCCCGGCAGTGCCTTAAAAGGATGTCACATTGCCTTAAAAGGATGTCACATGTGGCAGTCCACGTTCTCGTCGTGCAAATCTAAAAGTTCCTATTTACATGTATAGCAAACGTGATTCCTAGATCTGCATGAGGCGTTATAAAATCAGTCATTGTTACGTCACAATACAGCTTTCATCGCAGGATCTTATATCTACATATCAATGATTTTTGTACCAATACTTACATACAACGTTACCTATAACTCTTTTTAAACTTTTGATTTTGTAATGATTACTTCCATTTGTATTACCTGGCATGTTTTGTCATGTACGAGTCTTTTTTAGTTTTGTTTGTATAAGTTAATCTCTTAACTACTCTTCGGGAACGAATTGAATAAAATGGAATTGAATAATAGTCTACTAAGTAGAGCTGCTTACCCATCAGTTAAATCAGGCGCGGATCCAGAGCGGGCCTTGCCCCCGCAAAAAAGAGAGAGAATGAAAAGAAGGGAAAGTGAAAGAGGAAGAAGACAAGAAATTGGAGAAAAATAAGAAGGTCAGGGGAGGGGGAGCGGAAGGGCCTTGCCTCCCAGGCTGTTACATCCCCATAAAAAAATAAGAGAGAAGGAAGGAAAGGGAAAGAAAAAGTAAAAGAGGAGATAAAGGGAAGGAAAAAAGAGGGATAAGAAAAGAAAGGGGATATCAGTTGCAATTTTCCCCAATAAGTTGTGGATCGGGGATGGGCAAAGGCCCTGGCCCCTATAAGTTAATCTCTTAACTACTCTTCGGGAACGAATTGAATAGAATGGAATTGAATAATAGTCTACTAAGAGCTGCTTACCCATGAGTTAAATCAGGCGCGGATCCAGGGGAGCGGGCCTTGCCCCCGCAAAAAGAGAGAGAATGAAAATAAGGGAAAGTGAAAGAGGAAGAAGACAAGAAATTGGAGAAAATAAGAAGGTCGGGGAGGGGAGCGGAAGGGCCTTGCCTCCCAGGCTGTTACATCCCCATAAAAAAATAAGAGAGAAGGAAGGAAAGGGAAAGAAAAAGTAAAAGAGGAGATAAAGGGAAGGAAAAAAGAGGGATAAGAAAAGAAAGGGGATATCAGTTGCAATTTTCCCCAATAAGTTGTGGATCGGGGATGGGCAAAGGCCCCCCCTATAAGTTAATCTCTTAACTACTCTTCGGGAACGAATTGAATAGAATGGAATTGAATAATAGTCTACTAAGAGCTGCTTACCCATGAGTTAAATCAGGCGCGGATCCAGGGGGGCGGGCCTTGCCCCCGCAAAAGAGAGAGAATGAAAATAAGGGAAAGTGAAAGAGGAAGAAGACAAGAAATAGGAGGAAAATAAGAAGATCGGGAGGGGTAGCGAAAGGGCCTTGCCTCCCAGGCTGTTACATTCCCCATCCAAAAAATAAGAGAGAAGGAAGGAAATGGAAAGTAAAAGAGGAGATAAAGGGAAGGAAAAAAGAGGGATAAGAAAAGAAAGGGGATATCAGTTGCAATTTTCCCCCAATAAGTTGTGGATCGGGGATGGGCAAAGGCCCTTGCCTCCTCACCCCCCGCCAAGAAAAGAAGAGAAGGACAGGAAAGGGAAAGAGAGCTAAAAGGGAACAAAGAGGAAGAAGAAAAGAAGGGAGATCAGTTGCGATTAATCCCGCCAAGAACGTGTGGAAGGGAAGGGGGGTCAAAGCGACACGATCTCAACATTAACCTCATGGCCCAAATACAGGTGGTTGAAATTTGATATGTACTGCGCGCACTTAGGGATTCCCCGAATTATAATGACAATGGGATCTCCATTTTATGACATTCAGTTTGCATGGAAGCTATTCGACATAAACCAGGGAGGTTAGTTGTTTTCTTGCAAAATTGATTGCAAAACTATTTCCAAGTTATATCACATCTATTGATATGGGGTTATGAACTTATTATAATATGGATAAATATGGCTGCTATTTCTAGAAAAACGATGTGTATGTAGCGAGATTTTCAGGAAGGTATGAATGTAAGGAAGGGAGAAAGAGAGAAGAGGGGAGGGGTTAGTGGGACAGGCAGAGAGAAGAAAGAAAGAGGGAATAGAGCGCAGAGAGAGAGAGAGAGAGGGGGTAAAGATATAAAGAGAAAGAAAGAGATATAGAGATTTGAAAATTTAATGAACGATCCATAACTCCAAATAACAAAATTCTTTATAATTCTATTCATTCATTACCAATCAGTTGAACCCTGGCCCTACAAAATATAAATTTTGCCACAGACCGCAAACATTATTTTCACAAACCAGGATTGTTTTTAAACAAAAGCGACACGATCTCGACATGACCTCATGGCCCAAATACAGGTGGTTGAAATTCGATATGTACTGCGCGCGCTCAGGGATTACCGTAATTATAATGACAATGGGATCTCCATTTTATGACATTCAGTTCACATGCAAGCTATGATTACTCCTGAGTTGGGAAGCTCTTGTATTCGATATAAAACCAGGGAGGTTAATTGTTTCCTTGTAAAATTTATTGCAAAACTTATAAGATTATTTCCAAGTTATGTCACATCTATTAATATGGGGTCGTGAACTTATTATAACATGGATACATAATGGCTGTTATTTCAGTGAAAATGACGCGCATGCTATGAGACTTTCAGGAAAGGAATGAATATAAGAAAACTTGAAAGGACGGGGGAGAGACAGAGAGAGAGGAAGAGAAATAAGAGAAAGGCGACGGAGGAGACGGGGTACAGAGAGAAAGAAGGGAGACATGGGGAGGGAGAGAGAAAGAAAGAGGGAATATAGTAAAGAGATAAAGGGGTGGGGTAGAGAGAGACTGGAAGAAAACCCATTTGCTGCTTAATAATCAACAACCCAAGATAAGGAAGGGAATGTTTACATTCAAAACAGGCGGGTGTTTGGATAAAAGAAAACAAAATGTAGGTTTCCTGCGTACAACAGAAAACTCAAATATGGTATGATTCCATCAATATTAATAGTGTTCAAACACAGAACCATACATTCTAATAAAATATTATTTCATAGAAATGGATGTGTTCGTAGTAGGAAAGAGGACAACAACTCAACTCACCCTTTAAAATATTTATGTTGCATTGTCGAACCGCAAACATCAATATTCATGAGCAGTTGGCAAGGCTCCAAGAACTACAGGTCCGAGCGTGGGAACCAAAGGGAGACATTGCGTAACATGGACTTTCTCTGTCATCAAGTCACTCAGCAAGAGATTGAGATAAGAGTCGAGTCGTTGAATGATATAATTATGTCGACAAGATAAGAGATAAAATTGTTTCCCTGGGGGGCTTGCTGGTTAAAAACTGGTAGAATTTGACAGGAGCCACGCGACCGTAGTAAATCAAGTTTAGGGGTGAGTATATTTACGAACTTTTCTTGGTCTTGCTATTAATATTATACCACCGAACCCGAACATGGGCCTGACTTACAGCAAGAAGTATCTAAAAAATTGATTGAATATTCGGAAAGGTTTTGATTAGTTTTTGATAAGTTTGGATTACTTTTGACAGGAATGGAGGAAATAGGAAATGGCTACTCTCTACGATTGTCTACCTCCTCCTTACTACATCACTTACATACACTCCTCTTTTCTCTCTCTCTCATTCTCGGTACTACATTTTTGTCATGTTCTTTTGTCTGTAATTCTGGCAGTATAAATTATAATTATATATTCCATATTTTGATCATGATTTTTAAGACCATATTTGATTGTGATTTTGTATTACTTGTAATTGTCAGTTGTCAATTTATAATTTGTTTATACTGTACACATCATCAATGCAGCTTTGCACGGCTGCCATTGAAGTTTTTATTCAATAAATCATTAATTTTATGAATGAATGGATATAAAGAGGAACTAGAAGTAGAAAGTTGTGCGGAAAATAGACTAACGTGTTCGTGTCTTGCCTACTTATATTTATAACTAATCAACACTGTTTAGTCGATAGCCATTTCCCCTTTTCATATATATACCATAATCATTTTATTTGTTTTTCCCCCATTCTGGCCTTGATGATACCTCATCTCCTTTCCTTCCCGAATAATATGTTCAGCTTTTTCCAACTCCATCCAGTACTTTTCAAATTTTGTCAAAACTGCCTGCCTCTCATTCTTTCTCTCTCCTTCATTCTTTCCTGTTAAATCAACTCTGGTCTAATCGACACTCCTAAGACAGTGACAGTCATTGATCCATTCTATTTTAAAGATTTTATTATCAAGCCTCTAGCGAATCTCACGTCGACAACTAAAAATGATCGCTAATATGTATTCCCTCATTTTTCATCAACATCAAATTTACAATCGTAATTTTTCACGATCATCCCAAGACCTAACCAGTAACCACCACCATCTCATCATAATTTCATCATGATTTCATCGTCATCATCACCATTAACAACTTCATTAAAACGTCACCATCATTATCTTCACCAGAATCGTTTCGAATGCAGAGCACAAGTCTTCATTCTTTAAACATTTATAGCAAACGTGATTCCTAGATCTACATGCGGCTTTGTAAAATCAGTCATTGTTACGTCACAATACAGCCTTTCATCGCGTGCGCGCTCTTTAGCTAACCGCGGAGTTTCACCGTTCACCGTTCTGAGAAAGAAATCCGCGCGTGCGCTCTCTCTGGCTAACCGTTTGCTCACCGTTTGCTCACCGTTTGCTCACCGTTTGCGCTCCGATAGCTTCCCGCGGATTCTCACCGAACAACAAAACCTTGGAGATAACCGCGGAAAGCTTACGATAGGACAAACGGTACCAAACCGTAACCGAACCGTTGTGCCAAAACATTTGAGCGGTAGTGTAAATGGGACTTCAGAATTTCTTGTACCGCTCAATTCCAGCAAACTAAATGGGACTTCAGAATTTCTTGTACCGCTCAATAGATTCAAAGCTCTCTCATGGCCAATCTTTTTCCTTCCCTTCAGCTGTCCAAGATGCCGGCACCAATCCGGCTCAAGGACTTGATCCGTAACATCCGGGCGGTCCGGACAGCTGCGGACGAGAGGGCGCTTGTCCAGAAAGAACTTGCCCAGATCAGGGCAATGTTCCGAGATGAGGATAACACTTACAGGTGTCGCAATGTAGCCAAGGTCCTCTATATTCACATGCTGGGTTATCCAGCTCATTTTGGTCAGGTAAGATATCAGTTTGAACTCTTTTTATTAGCAAAAAGTTAAAAACTTGAACTTTTATTTGTGTTATAATTTAGATTTATTGCATTTTTTTCATTCAGTAATAGACGAGTAAATTGTACCAGGAGTGATTTAATCAAATATTATTAATCTTCAATTCCTGTTTTCTTCCTCAAAGATATTCAATTATTTCGCCCTTCCCCAGCATTTAAGCAAATATACATGTACATGGCATGTATTCAAATTTATTTGTTGAATCTTGAAAATGAGTTTTGAAATGGGCATTAGCACTTTGAATTTGATGTACATTAGGCAAACACATATATGTACAGTACATGTATGTTTATAGTTACAGTGATATTGTTTTACAGTGTATTACTGTACATAACATGGCAATTACTATTTTCTTTTTGTGTCTCTGTGAATGTTGGGGAAAAATAACCCCAAATGATAGTCCTAAAAAGTAATGAATTCAAATTAGCAACTTAAAAACAACAAAATTATAAATTCATTTGAACACAAATAATTAACAAGAAAATATGAATAACCATGCAATACTCTCTATAGAGAAGAGCTCACATTGATACTTGACACAATGTACATTTGAACATGGACGCTGATGTTGAGTACCAACAAGCTGTCCCCACATATCCAATTTCCTGTATGTGCATGAGTCGGCATACCTTATACATGTACTGTACATGTATGTACCCCCACCAGCATTGCATACAGAGATCGCACAATGACCTTTGGACGTGTGTAATTGCATTTGTAGAGCCCTTCTCCACCATGCGCATCATTGGAGGAAGTTTGTTCAAGACAAACGCTCAAGAGCTTGCATAAATTTCAGCATTATGTCTGTTATAGAGTAGAGTGCTGTGAGCTATGAGTCGCTTTAAATGTTGCATCTTTTCCATAATTTAGTATTTGATTTGAAAGAGGAGCCCTTGGAATTAAAAAAAAAAAATTAATAAGAAGAAAAAATGGATTATTTTTCTCAAAGCATTAGGAAATGGGTTTCAGTTTCTTCCAACTGTTTGAAAATCAATGGAATTCACACTGAAAATAATGAAAGTCACATGTTGTGAGGTCTTATTTATTATCAGATCTTTCAGCTCGATGGTCATGTGTACAGCTTGACAGTTATTAATTGTGAATGTTCAATGTTGATATTCAACAGTTATGTTCGAAATCAATTGTTGAGTGTAAACTGCACTCTCTGTACATTAAAAACTCATTTAAGTCTTCTTTTTGGGGAGAACTTTTAATAACAGTAATTAGTTCATTCTGCACACTTTACCTTCGTTTTAAAAACCAAATATAGTAGTAGTGTGCACTATTATATATTGCTTTTCAATACCGACAAAGAACACTTCTTTTTTTAATTCCATAGTTTCATGTATCTACATGTACTGTCAAACTTCAGTAATGACAATAATAACGAAATAAAGTAATAGTGCTTGATGTTATGATTACTATCCTCTTTCTTTTACAGCTGGAATGTTTGAAATTGATAGCATCTCCAAGATATGCAGACAAGAGAATAGGTTATTTAGGAGCTATGTTACTTCTTGATGAACGACATGATGTTCACTTACTCATGACAAATTCAATGAAAAAGTAAGTAGGATTCTTTCCTTGGTCTCATATTTTTCTCAATATCTCATAATGCTTTTTGGTATTTCTTATCGATGTCAAATTGTGTTTGATTTTTTTAGTTCAACAAGTCAAAATGAAAGATTTTAGTTTATTTTGGAGATATTCATTATTAACCAACCAAATGTGAAACGGAAAACAAATAGACAAAAATGTTGTATAACAATTAACAAATGAATAGAGTGTTTCAAGGAAATGTCCAGTGTTCATTTTGCTGTTTGATAAGACTTGCCAGGTAAAGGGGGTGTGTGCATTTGAGAACCCCCAAAAAAAAAAAATAAAAAATAAATAAATAAATAAATAAATTAAAAAAAAAAAAAAAAAAAAATAATAATAATAATAATAATAATAATAAATAAATAAATTTAAAAAAAATAAATTAATAATAATAATAATTCAATTAAATTAAATAAAAACAAATGCTGTTGACTGTCTGAATTTTGACAATTAAACCCAGTTGCCATTTAATATTGGATTTTTATTGATTAATTGTTGAAAAGTAGGGCTCGTTCTGAATTATAGAGGATCATTTATCCTTGACATTGTTGACACCTGTGATGCAAGTAAAGTGAAACCTGGATACAGAGACCTTGCAAGTGGACTGAAAGTTCATTGGTAGGTTATCTTCACATACATTATACATGTACAGGTTCCTTTGTACACATTTGATTGCGAAACATTGCTCACCGGGAACAGAAAAAATGTCTAGATAAAGACAGGTGGTCTTTATGTACAGGTGAATGCTGAAGAAGTTCTGACTCTTTATGTATTTTTTCCCCACTACAGTGATATGGGTCATAACACACAATACATCGTAGGCCTGTCACTGAGCTGTCTAGGCAGTATCTGCTCACCAGAGATGAGTCGGGATTTAGCTGGGGAGGTCGAGAAGATGATCAAAACTTCAAATGCTTACATAAGAAAGAAGGTAATGTTTTCTCTGAATTAAATGGAGTAAGATTAAACTGTTAGAAATCCAAACATAATTGATTTAAGCATGGTGTAGCTACACATTGACAACTATTTTCCATGGCAGTACATTTTACTTTGAAATCATAAAGTCATAATTATTATCTAAATACTCTGTTACACATGATTGAAGAGATGTATTGACTTGGTTTCAGTGGAGAGATTGCAATTTGTTAGAATTGTTGATGAATACTAGTTTATTTCTTTTTTTTTCTTCATATATTACTTTGTAGCTTTCACAAGCATTCATTAATTTTACTTTAAAAAGAAATTCCTTGAAGAAAGGAGCACGAAATTTTACCATGAAACTACTAACCTACTTTTACAGTATGCAAAATGACCAACCACATGCCACATAGTTCAGATTCCCCCAATAGAAGGTAACAATCATAGTTCTGCAGTTGCTCAAACCCTAATGCATTTTTATTAAATGCATCTTTCATTATCTTCTCTTTTATTACAGGCTGTGCTATGTGCCGTACGAATCGTTCGCAAGGTTCCAGAACTGATGGAGATGTTTATTCCTTCTGTTCGCTCTCTACTAAATGACAAAAATCATGGTAAGATTATAAACAAATTTAAACTCTTCTCGTCATACTGAAGGTGGAAATTTTAGCGTTAGAATTTTAATTAGCCTAAATCCTGTAGAAAACAATGAAGAGGGATTTCTTCTGGAAATCTACCTCGTTGCATCATAAGGAAAATATGGCCTAGCCCTCATACATTTAAAGCAAATTATGTATTTGAAAATTGAACATGAAAAATCAAATTTATTGCACAGTTTTTAGCCATTCTATATGCTGAAAAAGGGGAAATATACAAACAGAATGGTATTTTTAGATTTTCTTGAAATATGTTTGTAGGTTCTCTTGAAATACATCTGTATACTATATATCAGGAAACTGAAAGATTTGCAGATACTGCATGTGTTGAGCAATATGGAATTCTATTCATATTCCTAATCAACCTTTAAAGTGATGACATGTGATGGTACATGTGGTGAAAACAAAATAATGCATTGTTTCAACCTTTTTAGATTTAATTAGATTAAAATATGCATTGTTCAGATTTTGTTATAGATCTAATCAACCTTGAAACTCCAATGTGTTTTACAATCTGTTTTTCTCATCTCTCTCTCTCTGCTTTGTGTGGTAGGTGTGCAACTTACAGCTGTAGTACTGATCACAGAGATGTGTGAGAAGAGTCACGATACACTTGTTCACTTCAAAAAGGTTGGTAGCACTAGACTTCCATATTCATTCAATCTTGCCATACTTCAATAAGACCATTGCAGTGAAGCACTGCATGGAACATTTTGCAGTGCTGTTATCTTATAACTTGAAATGTTAGTGTGCATCATTTCTAGAATTTGCTGTGACTATTTTCCCCTTAAGGCGGAAGCGGATCCTTCAAATGTTTTCATGACGAGTATTATTTTTTGGTAAAAGATCAAATATTTAGAAATGTATTGATTCAGACAGTCATACTGCGTTAGGATTTAACCCTAAAGCATATTTCTTTCTGTATTAACGTGTTTGATGATATCTTCACCCATAATTTGGTTGAGTTCTCACTGTCACCATTATGAGGAAATGTTCATCATGCCCATAATGGTCTTGCTTGCCCAACTGCGTCAGTAGATGGGATGGAAAGCAATTTTCGAAGTGCTTGCTTTCATGACAGATACATACAACTCTATATTTGCTAAGGGCCATAATTTTTTTTTTCATCCTGCGTGGAGGCTAAGTAATTTAAAATGTAACAGTAATTAGGAATTTAAATGCAATGTGATACTCTATTGTTGAGGTGTAGGAAGCTTCTGTAAATTTGTGTTGATAATTGATAGAACTTTTATTTTTTATATATATTATATATATTTTTTTTAATTTATTTAAAAAAAAAAGATTTTTCAGTTTTTTTATCTCTCACATAGTACTTTAAAAAAATGCCTTGAAAGCATAGTATCTGTAAAGTGCTTAGAGACATTATTGTAGATGTATTAAGAGCTATATAAAAGCGGAATATTATTATTATTATGTAAATTTAATTAGTTTGGATTATTGTGGTTTATTAGTACTCTAGATCTTAGCAAAAAGTACCCAGATTTACTAGCTACAGAATTAGGATTAAAACCATGACTTCCAACACAAACTAAAACCTGGGGTATGCTTAACTGGCAACCATGTAGGACTAAAACACATGCTTAAATACCGTTCTTGATCATATCTCTGGGTTGTCTACTTGCGTGCAGATGAAATTTGATATGTCTCTCAGCTATACTCATAGAAGACAAATTGGGGTAAGAGGAGAGGATTTATTAAGTCATAGCCCTCTAGTTGTCACCCCATGTAGTGTAGATTTAACATAGCTAATCAATGGTATGGTATATCTTCATGTGGAATCATTAGATACATATATATTCATGTAGCAGCTTTTTCAAGTTATGTGGAGTAGGCCTACAGACCTGCCAACGAGTACGATTTAGTCGTATTTAGTACAATTTTTTATTTTTTTAAAATTTTATTTTGTGTGTGTGTGCCATTTTCAATGGCAAAATGCCTATTCTGTGTTGTAAAGTATCCTACCAGCATCTCACATCGGCAATTTGGGGATGTTCATTGGTACATCGAACACACCAGTCATGACGAAATCATGCATATTCAACCAATGCTCCATAAAAAATGTTCCATGTAGGAGCTGTAAGAGGCATTGATCCGGGTTTTTTTTTTAATACAACTTTTGTCGGTAAAATACAACTTTTGGGATTAAAGAATACAGTTTTTGAACTCCAGAGGTTGGCAGGTCTGGGCCTATGACACACGTTTTGCTCTAACAAGTTGCCGTGGGTTCTGTTGATGCATTTTAACTCTTTTCTTATTGACTTTGATGATTATTTCTCTGCCATGTTATGGGTTTAATGGTGAAAAGATTTAGCTCATACCTGAAGCATGTGATGTGTCTTTCAAAATTTCAAAATTGTCAAAATGTCCAGATGTTTTTTGAAGGCATTGCTTTTGACGGGTGGGGGAGAGGAGAAGTTCATTTCATGTTTATCAGTGACTAACAGGTGCCGGTACACATGGGTGCCTATTTTCAAGTTCGGACACCCAGATTTTGAATTTCTCACATAAGGCTCATGCAAACAGACTATTGCGTTCAATTCCGACCCTCATCCAAAAAGAAAAAAAAGTGTGGAGCCCTACCAATATGGAATTGTTGAAGTTTGAAAGAAACGTCAAAGGCTTTGATAAAGAAGTATGATCAGACTCTATGCCTGCAAATTGTGGAAAGTTTTTATTTAATTTGTAAAAATCTTCCATACATTCTATTCGGGAGAAAATGAAAAATGTAATCCAGCATATAAGAATTTGACCATTTCTGTCTCTCAAGCACAGCAAACATTCGTAGAGAATACTTTGGGAATATTAGTTTCTACATGTAACTACCGATAATTTGTTTTATGTCATTCTTAACATGATATGTTTACAGTATATAAATTTCCCTTAATGTATTATTTACTGGTCCTTTTTGGTGAAACTTGTTTATTTCTATGTTTTGTTTCAAAATTACTTGTCTGCCTAATACAGTTGGAGGTACGTTATAGACTCATATGTTGTCAATTATGTACAATTTTGTGTGAATATGCCTCCCCCTATCTTCTTTACTTTTAGTGATATCTATGCTTTCACAACTGCAGAGTTCTCCTCAATGAAAATAATGTTATAAAACTGAGAAAATAGAAACTATGCATAAATGCAAACCGATAGCCAAGCATTCACTGCTAAAGAGCGAGGTGATTTTCCCCCCTCATAAATCTCTTATTTTCTCCCATTATTTGTGTGCAAAGTTGGAGCTTTTCAATGTGGAGAGTGCTGATTGATCGAATATGCTTTCTATTTGATGTAATTATTTTCACTAATTTGTGACATGTATGCTTGCGTTATCCCTTATTTGTGTACTTGAATGCAATGATAAAAATATTTTATGTCATAACTTGTATACATCATATAAGTAGCCTGCAGGCCTTTGTTTTGTGAACGTTGTATTCTAAGAGATTTTTGTCCTGGTTGTGTTTTGGGATTCCTGTTTCAGCATGAAGATCAAAACTGGTGGTCAATTTTCATTTTGCCCTTGATTATTTTAAATCATCAAGATGTATGTATGTACATGTAGAGGGATTTCTCTAACATTCTCTACGTTTCTGTTTGAATGCATTGTGTAATTTGATAATGAGCATCATTTTGGTTTTCCAGTGTTGAATTTTATTTATGCATGATGCCTGCTTCAGGGTCGTCACAAACTTATCTGGATTTTAAAATACTTTTTTGTCAGTTTTCTAGTCAAGCCTCTCTCTGGGATTCTAGAGGTTGCATATTAACATATCAACAGTTTTTATTCAAATAATCCTGCTGAACAGAATATGGTTGCAGATTTTATGTTCGGCCAAGACTATTAATTTTATATAAAATATCCACTCAAACGCATCTAACCACGTTTTTTAAATACAGTGTATATTATTAATTTTTTTGCTGGGTCTTTTATTTACAGCTCTATCATGAATTTAATACAATTTATATAGGAAATATAAAAGCCATTTATTGAATTGAATTGAATCAACAGATCTTCAAAACAGTATGCATTTTTTAACCAGGCTATTTCCTTTAACTTGCATTTGTTAGCTTTTCAGATGACTTTATTTTTTTATAATTAAGGCAAGCACAATTCTTCATGCATTATTAAAGGTAATACAAAGTTTTGATATAGGGATCATTATTGATGACCTGTAAATATTTTGATATTAGTTTTGATTTAATAAAACATACAAATACCAAAAAAAAGTTTTGGTATAGGGTCATGAATTTGGTTCAAATGAACATTTTGGAAGCATGCGATTTTACAATATTCAATGATCGTTGTCGCGGTTGAAATCGAGTCTAAAGTGATGAATTTGTAAATAATAAACTCTTTATGTTGTGTAGCTCCCTCTCAAGACTAATATTACTTAAGCTTTAAAACAATGTTTCTTGACTACATGTACAATCGACCGATTTGCTATTCCCGTTTGGAAATTATATATCAGAACTGCATATTCTGAGATTTTCATGGTCTCAGCTACCATGGAATGGCCTTAGGCGCTATTTGAAATATTTTTAATTTACCGGGAGCACAGGTAAATATTGATTATTCAATTTCTCGAAAGTAGAAGTATTTTAAGGGCTAAATTTTCTAGTGCTTATAATACATCCACAGAGGCATCCAAATATATCAAAATTTTAAAGAATTACTATCCATCCAATTTTCAAATTTTCCAAAACTTTGCATTACCTTTATGGAATAAAAATGATTGTGAAAGAAAATTGTGCACTCCCGCTTTTGGAAATATCAGTGTTAATATTTCATTTACAGATAATTTTTCCTTACAAAAAATATTGCATGCTTGTATATTGTGTATGAGCCATTATGTTACATGTCCACGGTGAAGGGTACATGTACATGTAGCTTGTGTGTAAAAGCTACCATTGCTGCAAATTTCACAATATCAGAGCACTTGAAAAAACATGGTTTTGTTTTTATAATGTGTGAGATGCAAAGAACTGATGGATATTTTCAAATTTGTCTTTATCTAAGAAAATGCATCAGGGAGATTTCATTGAATTGATTATTTTCTTTCCTTAGACCTTAGGCTCCACAAGTTTCCTCCTCTGCGTCAAACAAAATCAAGAAGAAAATACCACAATAACAGAGACCCCCTTCCTTCCTTTAAATTATATCCGTTTTACAGAGAAAAATCTGTTTAAAGGCATCGTAAATGAATCGAGAAAAGCAGTCTTGAGCAAGAGATGATCTTTACTAATGTTTGCATCAGAATAGGTCGTGATGAAGAACAATGTTGAAGGGAAATAAAATTTGTTTAAAAAAAGTGGTCTTTATCTACAAATGTAACAGCTAGTTCCAAAAAGAATTTCAATAAATTGGAGACTGAGGTAAGATTTTATTTAGAAGATTGCAAAATAAATGCTACATTACATGTATGTTTGACAGAAGTAATTTTTAAGAGATTGTTTTAATACTGTCATTCTTAACCCTTATCCATTTGTCTATAGCTGGTGCCAAACCTTGTACGGATACTCAAGAACCTGGTCATGTCTGGCTACTCACCTGAACACGATGTCTCAGGAGTTAGTGATCCATTCCTACAGGTCAGTGGTCATTGTTTATAGTACAAGGCTTAACCCCCCTATATTTTGGACTCATGCCACGATTTGTTTGGGGATTATTTTTTTTCCCCGCACAGCTAACTTGCATAACTTTATGGCCTAGAGTCTTATGCATCTTTTTCTACCAACTTTATACAGTTTTGTTCTACATTTATCACATGTTTCTCCATGTGTAAAGCAGAATTGTCAATATATGAACATAGAAATAATATATTAGCAAAAAATTGTAAAAACAGTTTGAGATATAGGTAAGAAACTTTATGGGCTTATTTATAAGAGCTTGCCGTATCTGTATGCCAAGTTTCAGGATTTTGATTAGTTGACAGCTTTGATGATAGATTTATCAAAATTAAACATGACATTCACCAATTGCAAAACGATGATCCAAAAACTTTTCCCGCTGCCTTTTAACTCTGACAGGTCAAGATCCTTCGGTTGCTAAGGATTCTTGGTCACAACGATGCAGACTGCAGCGATGCTATGAACGACATCCTGGCCCAGGTGGCTACTAACACAGAGACGAGTAAGAATGTAGGCAATGCCATCCTCTACGAGACGGTGCTCTGCATCATGGACATCAAGTCAGAGAGTGGTCTGAGGGTACTAGCAATCAATATCCTTGGAAGGTTCCTCCTCAACACAGATAAGAACATTAGGTGAGAAGATCTCAAGAATAGACTGTATTTCATCCTGAATTGTTCTGGAATGCTGTCAATGTCATGTAGGAAGAAGAAGGAATCCTTTGATTGTCATTTAGGAAAAAGAATTTATGATTATTTGCACTATGCATAGAACTTGTCAACCAGCAGAACTTTTAGCTGACAACCTTGGTGGAGTGATCTTTATGTAAAGGTTCACAAAGGCTTTGAAACTGTTTTTTTTTCCATAAAATTTATAACTGTATTTTTGTCTACAACAAGAATTGAAGGTTGTTGCTTCCCATGAATAAAGAAAACTGCCTGCCTTTCCAGTGTCACCGAATAAAAGGATTAGGCTATTTATGTGAACCTGGTAATATTGGAACATTCTTCTCTCCATTAAATTAAATATGGCTCTCAAGATTTAATCCTGACTTGTGGATAGTCATACTTCGTTGCTATTCTTTTGTTAGTTCTTGCATTTCCCAAACTCTACCCGTTCTTTGTTACATGGTTACAGGCAGGAAGGCATGTTGTGAACCGTGAAATTGGTAGCTTAGCCAGTGCCAGGATAATATTGGAGCGCCTTGAGCACCTTGTGAGGTGGATATATGCACTACAAAAAATAATCCAACATTATTTGTAACATTTCATTCAAATTCTTTTGATTATGTTTGTAGATATGTAGCCCTAAACACACTGCTGAAGACAGTACAAGCAGACAACAATGCAGTGCAGAGGCATAGAAGTACTATAGTGGACTGTTTAAAAGATCCAGATGTTTCTATCCAAAGGTAAGATGTCTGAAAGTTTTGTTACCAGGGCAGGTTATTTCTGGACTGACACTTGCAGTGTAGTAACCTCAGTTGTCTTCAATGGAGATTGCCTTTATTGCACCGAAAGCAGATGAATTTTCAAATATATTGCAGATAACCCACAAAATCACAAGTGTTTTTTTTTTTTTTTTTTTCCCGTTCACCTGGCACTGTCCAGGCCGACGGTCACCCGTGCCAGAAGAGCACCGGCATGGTCCGTGGGTAAAAATGTTTCCCAGCTCAATCATACACAGAGTCTCACTGTCAACTCACCACTCAGAAACTGGGAC
The DNA here is from genome assembly GCA_037976565.1 of Mesocentrotus franciscanus. NCBI lineage: Eukaryota > Metazoa > Echinodermata > Echinoidea > Camarodonta > Strongylocentrotidae > Mesocentrotus > Mesocentrotus franciscanus. The sequence goes on along the minus strand of CP137676.1, from coordinate 27,614,017 downwards.
CAAATCTGATTTCTGTTTGGACTCGGAGGAATATTTGTCTGTCATCTTTAGTTTAAAAATAACATAGTTTCAATTATTTGTCAAAAATTCAAAAGCACAAATAGGCGCTTTCAACAGCAACTTGAAGTAAAATCGCTGGGTTTTCAGAGACGAACCTTCGTACTGTTCGTAGTATGGTGTTGGCAAAAACAAAAAAAAATGAAAAATGAAAAAATTCAAAAAAATTCAAAAAAATTCAAAAAAAACATGGCGTCCGAGTATTCAAGTATTCGTGGGCAAGGCTGGGAGTGTACTCAAGTACCTCATTACACGGTTATGCACAGCCCTATTTTATATAGATCATCTGCAACATCTTATCCAGGTGTGGGGAATTATTATTTGGATGAAATATATCTTTGAATTCTATTCAATGCCTAATTATAGCACCTCATCTCTAGATGTAACAATATTCATGCTTTGTATCCTCAAGAAAAAGCACTTTGCAAAGTCAGTTATTACTACATACCGGCAATGGGATTCTTATAATCTTCAGTTTCTATGACAACCTTACCTTTTGCCTTACCTTGCAGGAGAGCAGTAGAGCTATCATTTGCCCTCATCAATACATCCAACATTAGAACAATGGTCAAGGAACTCATCTTCTTCTTAGACAGGTCTGACCCTGAGTTCAAGTCTTACACATCATCTAACATCTTCCTCGCATGTGAAAGGTGAGTCTATATAAACACAGCTGCCAACCATTCCTATTTTGGAGGAATGATCTCTAATTTTAGGTCTTCAAACTAATGTCATAAACCCTAGATTCTCCTCTTTTTTTCCTGAAAACTTCTGTGTAAAAAGTATGCAAAATAGACAGCATTCCTAATTTTTCCTTGAAAAGTTGCTAAATTTTGCTGTGAAAGCAGATACAGGTTCTGTCAGGATAGAGCTTGAATTTAAGCCTCAATCTCTTATGACATGGTAAACCCCCTCAAACACCAATGCAGCAAAAGAAATTAAGTGGAAATGCGCTTAACCTTTGTATATCTTTTTACCAGGCTCAATACTAATGGGCGCCTGTGTATCCCGGCCGCCCAAAATCATAGTCCAGTGACCCCACAATTTTAGCACAGGGCTTATGCATACAGACTTTGAATATACATTCAGTTCCCCTTCCAACAAAACTAGTGTGGAGCCTTGCTTTTATAATACACTGGTACGCCAGTACGCTTAGGGGCCTTTGTTATGCATGGATTTTTTAATCTTCTTTCAACTACATGTGAAGTAGTTTTATTTTGCCACAGTGCTTTTTTGCGTCATGTGTGAACAAGCCTTAACTATGTCTCATTTGCAGGCCAAAAAATGAAAAGGTTAAATTCCAACGGCATTTGAAAGATAATACCACTTTAGAACACGAAAGGGCTTGAAAATGTCTATTTGTGGGAAAATAATGACAGTAGTTGTCGAATCGACTTTAGGGATTGCAGTCCTTTTATTACCCTGGCTTTAGCAAGGCAGCTATTACGGCGCTCTAGCATTTTAAGGAATTAATTCCTGCCAGGTACCCATTTACATAACTTGGGTTGAGTGTGGCAAATGTAGATCAATGTCTTGCCAAAGGACATTAGTGCCGCGGCGGGACTCGAACCGCGGACCTTGTGATCGACAGTCCGGTGACGTATCCACTCGACCACGCACGACACCTCTATGTACTATGTTATTACCAAAGAAAAAAAGAAGTCAGTCAGTCACCCAATAGTATCTGATAGTGAAGTCTAGAAAGTAAACAGGTTTTCTTGCTTAATTTGAATACTAGGACACTGCTAACATTTAAATTTCACAGATAGGACATACATGACATATTCATAATTCCTGCAAAGTTCTACAGAATTTGATGTTGGCTGCAAAAGGGATGCAGTACCTTTAAGAGCCCTATTTGAAAGTAGTTTAAACCAGAACAGGCTTGGCTATTTTGGTGCTCTCTCAGCCAAGGGGGTGGATCTTTAGTTCCCAGGAAATAAATAATTAATCCTTCTTTTTCCTCGTGCTTGACAGGTACTCTCCAAACAAGAGGTGGCACATAGACACCATGATGCGTGTCCTCTCAACAGCTGGTAACAACGTCCCTGATGAATCGGTAGCAAGTCTTATTCAGATGATCTCAGACACCTCGTCGTTGCACGCCTACACTGTACAGCAACTCTACAAGGCAGCCAAAGAGGACATCAGTCAGGTGAGTGTGATATTGACAGTTGACTTGAGCAACCCTTCTGGGACCCGATGCTAACAGAACCCTAGGGCATACAGACAGGAGCCTATTGCACACTGACCCCCTACAATGTCAAATATAAATGGGTGCGTAGTGCACACAGACTCCCAAAATTGTCACTCTGGACCCTCAGGAAAAGGTGGACCTTTGCATACTGTTCAGTCAAACCAGGCTTTCTGTGGCAATCCTGCACTAAGTTTACTTTATCTGAACCAGACACCAAAGGGACTGCAAGGATTTTGACATGAGGGACTAGACAAAACTTGTTTGAAAGTGTCTTACACTGCTTATGGCAGTCAGAAAAAGCAATCCATAGACAATGTTGAATAAAAACAAATAAATTAATTAATTAATCAATAAATAAATAAGATTTTTAACAAAGTATATTGTCTAGTCCCATTTGTAGAAATCCCTTTGTGTTTCTCATTCCAACTTTACATTTCCTTTTATATTGGTCAAGACAGTAGAGCTAAGTTTAAAGGATAAACTATTATTACTCTATCCCAATTGAAGATGATGATCACTCTTACTGAAACAATGAGTTATATATTTAAACTAAAATTAAATGACAGCCCGATGAAAAATTATGTGGTAACACTCTACGATGATGATATCCTGAAAATAACACTGCAGACCAATATCTAATGCTTATTTAATATGCCTGACAAATTTGTTTGTTTGTTTCTAAATACTGTAATTTAAATGATAATTTTGATGGTGTTCCTGCTGTCCGCTATTTATGAAAATTTGTGGAGAATGTAAATAAGAAAGAAAACCTACATGTATTGCATGAAAAGGACCTGAATAACCCACCCAACCCCAAAGAGAGTTGCTTCTGTTTAAGCTGCCACTCCTGATAAATATCATAGTATGCTATTGTCTGAAGATTTTTGGGAAGGAAAGCAAGCGATTAGGCTTATAGGCAAGAAAGAAGGATGTACTTAAATTATGAAGCAAGCAGGATTTGTTGTGGTCTGTTACTTAAGTGCAGAGAGAGGGGGTGTGTAATAATATGTTGAGTTCCAGAAAGCATGTATCATAATGAATTGTTTATTGGTGTTTGTAAATAGCATGCATTTTATTCCATTACAATCTTTTAGCAGTACATCAGTAATGCAACATTATACAGAGATGTAACAAAAGGATATGTTGCTCATTTATGGCATGCTAGCTTATGTGCCATACCATACTGTTGTCGGTTTCATGTACGTTTGAGTACATTTCATGTAAGTTGTGATACTTGTGATACAATATGCTTTCAGTCCGGGCGCGACTCTTGCGCCGAAGGTCTACAGCATTGGAGTTGTCCTGGAGTTAGCTTAAAACCATACCGAGAGGTCCATAGCGTAAGTACTGGCTTGGGATGCATGTAGGACTAGAGTCTGAAAGCCGCATGGAATAACAAGTTCATGCTTGCTATTGATCAGCTTACTAACTCAGTGCTAACTAAAACCAGCGAAAAATTGTTTCCAAATGGACTTCACTCGAGATATATACAGTCATATGTAGACACATACATAAACAATTTGTTTAAAACTAAAAATGATGTATTGCTATTGAATTGATCTTATATGCTCATGGATGGATAAGAGGTTTACATAATGAAGTGTCATTAGAAATCAGATTATGCATAATATATTTTTTCTCTTCAAAAAAGTAACAAAATGTCAAGCTAAGTTTTCATCTCCGTGATTTAGTTTTTTGTTTCTCAATTAAATTGCCGTATATCAGCAATATCTAATCTTTATAATGGGACTCCCAACGATTTCATGTAATATCATGTAAGTAAATGATAACCAAAGGTTTGAATGAGTACTTAAATGATTGTGAAAGAAAATATTTGAATGAAAGAAATATTAAATTGAATTGAGTTTAATTCATCAATCATCTGTCTCAAAAGAAATTCTTCCATTGGTTTAAAAAATAACTAAGGACATGTCGCAACAGAATTATGTGTTGCTTGTATTTAAATGTACATGTACCTATCTACATGTGTACATGTAGGATTTGCATCTGCTTTTTGTTTCTTATCAAAGTATGTTTTATTAATTTATTTTGTACTAATATGCTTTGTATATAAAATGATGTATTCTTTATTTGATTTCAGTTCAGTTTATGATTTTAGCATGGTTTTTACCTGTTTGATTGCGTATGTGTTTTTCTCTTTGATGGAAGGGAATACCACATAAATTGTGCATGGAAAGTTGGAAACTGATGTATTCTGAGTGTTTATCCTTACCAACTCTAAAGGCTCGTTCAGATATGACGAGGTAAACCGCTGCGGGTTTTCAATGGTCACTGAGCTCTGTGTTGTGAGATACTGAAATGTGACGCATACAACACGTTACGTCATCATATCTGAACGAGGCCTAAGAGAGCAAGTGCACAAAATGCTTGGATTTATTATTTTTGTTCAGCAGTTTCTTTTCTTCATTCAAAAAAGGAGATAAGCATCAAAATTATTAAAGGGATTAGTTATCTTTGTCTCAGATTCTAAACAAAATCCTGGATTTAGCTCATACTGCAATCATAATTATATACCTTTAGGTCAGTCAGGAATCCCATGATGTTTACAAGCCGATCGCCCGTCTGATTATCAAGATATTTATGCTTGGAATACGAAATTTCAAAAACCGTTTTCCCAACATAACACTACAGTCTATTAGGGAAAATGAGTATGGTAAAACCGGTCACTCAACGACTTTTTACTTTTTTGAGGCACTTCATGATCATTTTGAAGCGCAATTCTTTTAGGGCTTCAATATTACACCATATCACAGACGCTGATAACACGTAGGGCCATGCATCTCAGATTTGGCATTGTTAAACGATGCCTTTAAAGGTACTATATCCCATTTGCAGGCCAAAAAAATGAAAAGGTTAAATTCCAACGGCATTTGAAAGAAAATACTAATTTAGAACTTCCCTAAAAAAAGGGGGGCTTGAAAATGTCTTTAAGACACAAATGACAAATGACACAAACCATGATGGATTATCACTGTGTTAATATTAGTTTATGTACAAGGAAGAATGAAATCATAGAATTGAATGGGTCTGAGTAGCATTATTTTTAGATCACAATAAGCAAATAACATCATCACTCTTGAATACGTTAACCAGCATTTTAATTGAACAAAAGATATGTGACCCAGCACCCCAAAACCACAAAAAAAAGTCCCAGAAATCATTTTTATTTAGTTTAAGTCTGAATCTGATTCTAAAAGAGGAGATTCTTAGCTTTACCATGATATATAAACTCATTAAAATGGGATGTTCCTAACTCAGTGGAAAAAAAAGTGATGAATGTCCAGTCCCAGACAATGTTAGTGTAAACTCTTTAGAGAAAGGGGCATTTAAAATTTGTTGTCTAATTTAATCACTCTGAACCACCAAGTATTGTTGGTGGTTGTGTGGTGCCTTATCACGTATTCTGTTTTTCATAAGCACTATGAACTTTCACTCCATGCAAAATGCTTTTGGGGGATGCATACAACTGTACCACAAATTGTACAGCATTTGTGAATTGATGTTACATTGCTCTTACGAACACAGATCTTAATTTGCTTTCTGTTATTTCTTTCTCTAACTAAGGCAAATTAGGTAAAGGTGAACTGATCTTGTTATGTTTTTAGCTAGAGAGTAATAAGATAAAACATTAGTCAATCCAAATTATTATTTGGATTGACTACTGTCCTAGAAGATACCTAACTCTTGAGTTTTTTATCATAATTTTCATTAAATTGTTATTTAAGTATTTATATATAATGTTTATTAATTTATTCAGCATTCTGTTGATGTTCCCTAGGGAGGTACAAAGAGCCCATGTGGGCCTCTCTTTGTACATATTAGTATGTCCAATATCGGCATATTGCATTTGCTGTCTTTCATGCAGCATCCCGCAGCCCTAGTGTCTGCACATCACATGGTGGAACACTGCATTGGAATTACAGTCCAACGTGTCTATTAAGGCCTCCCAAGGGAAACAAAAAAGGGGCCTCTGTAGACAGGTGTCCTTTCTAGACAGGTTGCACTACTTCCTGGAGGAAGACGATTTTAATATAGGTAGTCACTATACACAGGTGGACTTCATAAGGAGGTGCTGCTAAGACAGGTTTAACTGTACGCTGATCTGCTGTAGCTCATATTCATAAATTCCATCCCTTGTTCTCTTCCCTACAGCAACCGCTGGCCCAGGTGTCGGCGTGGTGCATTGGGGAGTATGGGGACCTCCTAGTACAGGGCGTGGTAGACGAGGAGGAGCCCATCCAGGTACGTACCTTCTACCTATCAGAGCTCAGCGTTGACCACCTCAAAGCACCGTCCTATGATCCAGGCCTCACAGAGCCATTGGAGGTGTGTAGGCACATTGCCCCAGAGAATAGAAAAGACTCCCAAACTAACCCTGATCCTCTTAGATTTCCCTTGTGTAGGAGTAAGCACCTGTTGTTCAGTTAATGGTAGTTAGAGTGGAGGTCTAACATTATTTAAGCTGAAAACCACTGGCTTATTAACATTATTGCTTTTAATTCAGGCCCCAAATAGCCATTGGATGTGTGTTTGCACATTGCTTTATAGGCTAGAAATAAATCGCAACTAACTTTAATCCTCGACTTTCCTTCTGTCCTCGACTTTCCTTCTGTTAGAGTTTAGATATTCCTCTTCTAGCCACAGATAGTTTTAGATTACTGATATGGGTACCTGTCCTTCATATTTATGAAACTGTAAAATGCAGGCTGAAAGGTTGAAAGTCTTTCCAACTACCACCACAACCCCACTTGTAGAGTTCAGTTACATCAGAAATTAGATTACTGTTATCCAGCCTTCTTGCCCAAGGGCTCAGGAGGATTCAGACTTGGTGATGGTTTGATCCTTGGAGGGTATTTCTAGCTTGTAGCGCATTGACAGAGATAGTTGTGACACATGCAACGAGCGTAGCTTCTGGTGATGTAACTATTTCTACTCTACTCGCTATGCTTCAACTTGTGATATGATTTTGCTGTGCATACTATGTAGATCTTTCTAGGCCAATCTCCTTTATAGCTGGAAACACCTTGACAAGCTAACCTTTAGGAACTGATTTGACATTATTTTGCATTGTAAAACGAGCCTTCAAATCAAGTGCCGAATGTTGTACTGCATATAGAAGTATTAACTGTAAAACATTTCTAACCAACTAATCATTATTCACCATGTTTCCCATGTAGTCCCATAAATTATTAATGCTGCACCCCTCAGAAGCCTGAAATATTGCACAGTAATGTTACCCTTTTATTTGCAGACTTGTCTGAACCTTATTAACAAGGATATTACTAGAAAAAGTAGTCATTTTTGCACTTCATTAGTATTGTTTTTTTCTTCACAAATCAGACAAGTTTGTAGTTAACTCTAATATCAATTTCTTTTCTCACCGCACATATTTATTTCCCCCCTATGAGGCCATGATGGATTTAGGCTCCGATTTGGGAAGTAGTCCTTTGATTCTAAGGCATGGTGTTCATATATCACTGTTTGATTATCAGAGTCCTACTACCACACTGCATCATTTTTTTTCCATTTAAAAAAAATCCTATTTCATTTAAATGTGTAATCACAAAAGCCTGTCTGAACCCTTATAATATTACAAGTCATGAATGCTTTTAGTATTTCTACAAATGGTATTGACAGTGTTAAATGGATTTTGTAGGTATTTCCAGAACAAATTGTATTGAAAGTATGAAGTATTGGCATTAATTAAGGGTACAATGTATAGTACCGAGTTAGATTATAGACTTTTGACTTTTATAGTCATTTTGTGTTGAAAGATTGATCCTCACATAACTTTTGGTAGTAATGAGGAAGTACTTTTTTTTCCTCTCCATCTTTTAAAATGAATTGTCATAGTTATAATTGAGAGACTTTTTTTCCTTTTTTTTTTTGTATGTTGTTGCTTGCCCTAAGTTATGTGTGGACATCCCTTTAATAAGTTCATTTTATTATGAATCGTGTCTGCACATTTCAAAGTACTGCCCGAATGTAAAACAGCATGTTGATTAAATGAAAACCTTGATTGCAGTTTGCATATATTGCCATGCACCAATTAAATGGTGATCTCTTTGAGTGTGTTAGTGTTTTTTTTAATTCTCATATATAATTGTGACTGGAAGAAATGATAAATATGCATTTCTTTTTGTAACATTATTTCAGTATTTTCATCCATCCATGTTGAGTGCCCTTTCATTTGGATTTACAAATTTTGAAATATTGTGAATTAAAATAGATTTTGAATGTATAACTCTATTATTCTTTAAACTTGTGTGAATGGAATGAATAAACTATCTCGGGGGTTTATTTCACAAGTAGCATTGCTATCATAGATATTATTGCCCAATACAGGGTTCTTACTTATTTTTAGATATTACATGGAAGTATGCACTTGGATTAGCTAATGAGAAAGTACTTCATATGTGATAAGGGAGCAGAGAAATTGAATTTCCCTTTTGTTTAGGACACTGATCTTATAATTCTGATTTTGATCACATTGTATGAAAATCAAATTCTTTGTAATACATGACTTATAGTGATGAGCATGGTGTGTTTAGGAATGTGTAATTTGCATGAATACTTTTCTGATTTATTGATTGATTAGCATGATATTTCATTATTTACTATAAAGATGATTTTGCCAAAATCATCATTACTGTATTCATAAGTACATTTCTTCATGCTTTGATGAGGAAGAGAGAATAAAGCTTTACTTTCACCCCTTTCTATATTGTACAGGTATCAGAAGATGACGTCCTGGATTTATTAGAGTCGATGATCCAGACGACGACGTCATCGCAAATCACCAAGGAATATATCCTCCTGGCCATCCTCAAACTCAGTGTCCGCTTCTCAGAAACAAATGAGTAAGATTACGAAAAAACAATGACTTCACCAGTTACAGATGGTATCTGTTTAATTTACATAAATTTTAAAGGATTTGAAATCGTAGTTATTTGGCTATTCTCCTTCTTTAAAAACAATAGGGTGCTGTCTAGGTTTCCTACTTGAGTTCTTATTAAGAGGTTATACTGCAAAACCAGAAAATGTTGGCGTTGATGGAATGTTCTTGAATTTTCGTGAGTAGTTTCAGATTCATGAAATTTTAGAATCACAATTGATAAAACACTAAATTTTTGTCTCGCCAGCGTAGTAAAAAGTGAGACATAGGCGCCGCTTTTCCGGTGGCGGTGGCGTCAACATCAAAAACTTAACCAAGGTTAAGTTTTTGATTTTTTAATATAATTTTGAAAGTATAAGTTCTTATTCAATGAAACTTGGACTAAAGGGTTATCAAGTATTCCCAATCATGTGAGTAGAATTTCAGGTCACTTAGTCAAGGTCAAAGGTCATTTCAGATCAACAAACTTAGACTATGTTGTGGCATCAGGTTAAGATTTTGAATTGTTATCATAATTTTGAAAGTATACATTCCTATTCCATGAAACTTGAACATAAGGGTTATCAAGTATCACCAATCGTGTGATTAGCCTTTTAGGTGACAAAGTCAAGGTCAAATGTCATTTCAGGTCTGCAAACTTAGACTTTGTTGTGGCATCAACATCAAGATTTTGAATTTTTAGCATAATTTCAAAAGTGTTAGTTCAAATTCCACGAAACTTGTACCCAAGGGTAATCAAGTATCATAAATCACATGACACACATTCCAGGTCACAAAGTCAAGGTCAAAGGTCATTTTAGGTCAGTAGACTTGGATTATGTTTTTCACAACTTAATATGAGAAATGATAAATCAATTTTTGTCATTTGTTCATATTTCATGAAAGTCATCAATCTTGGTACAAATAATAGTAAATAATTCTTCTGATGATTCTTAGTCAATATTCACTTCAAAATGCTGATTATATTCAGAGGATTTCATTTTAGGGGGCCTGCTAATGGGCCACCCTGCCTATAAATAATATCCCAACCTCAATTTTTAATCATAACGAATTGCGTAATGCAGGCGAGACCGCCGAGAGCGTTTCCCTTGTTATAATTCATGACAGTTTCTTGAGGTGACAATTACTTTCCTTAATGATTTCTGAAAGGTTTGTGTTGCGAAAGTTTCTTGATTTACAGTAGCCCCGTCTTAATCTTGCAGGAAAGTATAATTATAACAGTGAGGCAAAATGGACCTCATTAATGAAATCAAAATATTAAAGGTGTGAGCAAAAAAAAACATTGATCAAAAATTCTGAAATTTCCTTCTTCAAGACAGTCAGATTCCTTCTCAGTATATACATTTGTACTGGTGAATAAAATGTTGTAGGATTTTGAAATGTTGCATCGTTCCTACAATTCCAATGTCCAGTGTAAAAATCAGAATAGCTTGTTATTTACCCCAAAAAAATGAAAGAAAAAAAAAAGAGCTTCTTACCAGTTTGGTAAAATCAAATATAAATCCACATATTCTGATTTGTAAAATTGTGTGAGAACCTATTGTTGAAAGTGCTATACTCAGTCTTTAAATTTCCTATATGATTGTTTCTTGATTTCTACCAATCATATCCAATATTATACAACTTCCAAGAATGTTCCGTAATCTGATTGGTTTAAATCGGTTCACGTGACATTCAGTGGACTGCACTATTGCACTCGCCGGAGTGCAGGGATAGTGATTTTGGTTAGCACATTTCCTGCACTCATAATGAGGTCGAGGTCATCAATGCGAGTGGCAATGGGTCGCGTGTCAAAGTTTGCGTGAAGTGTACTGTACGCGCAATGATGCTCGGATAACCAAATCAAATTCAGCAATGCCAGGAAAAGTGTGCCTTGGGTGTGATTATTACGTCACAATAGAGTGCGCGCAAAGTGCGCAGGTTCTCATACGCGTTATATATATGCGCGTACTAATTGGATAGACTTAACATTGCAACTTTTTGGATCACTTTTTAGTCAACGGTTGCATTTGTGGGCCGAAATAATGCACTCTGTGCTCGACTCGCCACCTGGATATACCGCACTCGGTCCTGCGGACCTCGGTGCGGTATATCCAGGGGCTCTTCTCGCACATCGTGCATTATTTGGCCCTGAATGCACTCGCTACCGTGCGTTATTTGTATAATATCCAACTGTACTAATTTTTTTTTTAAATTGATTTCTCATCCCTTTCCTCTATCTCTATCTCTCTCTCTCTCCCTCTCTATCTCTCTCTTTTTTTTCGCAGGAGAATAGAGAAGATAGTCAAACCCTACACACAGTCATTGGATATGGAGCTACAACAGAGATCAGTAGAATTCATGTCACTCACAAAATCTTACAAACATATAGCGTGAGTACAAAGTGAAACCATTTTTAAGTGGCTAGTTTCACCCATTCTAAGTGTAAACCTATTTGATACTAAGCAGAAAATAATTTTGGTTGTGGTCTAATGGAACTGCATAATTTACCAAAATCAAACCTTATTCAAGGTGAATTTTTTTCAATTATATCGCCTATTCGAGTATGTAGGATATGTAGGAATTGTCCTAGATGTGGGTTTCAGTTTGGAAAGTCCTTGAATTTAAATGAAATCTGTGAAAGCTTTTAAAACTGGCAATGCTGTCGTAGACATAGGAAATCCTTCGAAACCATGTAAAAGGAATCCTTAGGCGGAAAGGAGTTGTTCTAAAATTGTCTTTCAGATGAGGACACACCAATTCTATTACCCTGATAGAATTTCGAGAAATAAAAAAAACCCAGTATGAGTGGAACATCTTTTAGCAATTATACTAACATTATAGTCATATTCAATGACAATGACCTACAGAATGTATATTTTTATTTCATGTATCCTGTAATTTCAAAATGCGGTTGATGAATCAAATGACATGAACTCCTTTTAAACTTTTGTTTATTATTGATTTGCAAGAGAAAACATAATCACACTATTAGCAATATACTAGTACTATTCATTAATCACATGCACTTCTCTTCGTGCTATTGACCCCCAGAGGGTATGTTTCTGTTTTATACACACCATGATCTTGAGCTCTTGTTAGGGAATCGTATTTGAGAGAAAATTGCTATGATTTATTCTGGATTGTTTAGCCTGCAGTAGCTGGTTGTTTGAACCAGTGAAATAAACACAAAGGCACAAAAACTTACTGGGCATCATCTTCGGTAAAAACCACAACTCTCATTTGCATATAGTGACCTGTGTTAAGCACATGGTGTCTGGTCTACTTACCCGGATTTCCTTATCTTTCTATGCTCATTACTCAGTCGCTATACATTTTCAACCAAAATTGTTTGGCATGTGTCATTTATTTGTAATCTTGAACATTCAGTGTAAGTTTCGTTGGGTTTTGTGAGAATTTATTTTCTATATTTACCAGGGGGGTGTTTCACAAAGATCCTAAGTCGACCTTAACTCCAAGTTGGACTTATGGAGAGCCATTTGTAGCCTTAAAATGAAATATATTCAAAAGCAAAAATTCAAGTATTTTTTACTTTTCATAAATTCCACATTGAGAATGTGAAACCTCCTTGATAATCGAAAATATGAATGATTTGAATCAACATTTTATGCCTTTTTAAATAACTTTTACAAAATATTTTCAAAGATACTAACAGCTTTCCATAGTTGTTAAGTCCAACTCAGAGATAAGTTAAACTTATGATCTTTGTGAAACACCCCCCAGAACTCAAGTTTATCTTTAACTTGTGTTTGTCATTGATTTTCAGAGGGCCATTATTAGAACGTATGCCACCTATGAACAGAGAGAAGAGAGAAGGCCAAACACAGAACAATGGTGAAATGTTGGAAGATGAGCAGGTAGACAGGACAGGACCTAGCCTAGCGCCATCACACGATGAGGCATGTATCACTAACCCTATCCCTATTATGATATACTTTTGGATTGTTTCTCAAGGAGCTCTAAAATGTCCTATGATTATTATTTATCTGGCTAATAGCCAATCTAGTACTTGAAGTAGTAAGTGGTTTAACTACATTGCATTTGAAGTCGTTTCTCCTTGGTAGCAAGTGATTTGTTTTAAAATGCAAGTCGGGATTTTTAATTTTATTTATTTATTTTTAATTTTTTTATGGGGGGGGGGGACTACTTGTTTTCTAAATAGGAGTTTTCTTGCTGATTTGCATTGTACTTTCGAAATGACATACACTCATATGGGTGAGAAATGGAGCTTATAATTTGTTTCTGTCACAAAGAACAACCTTACATTCATATTACCTTCACGACAGTTTGGAAATTACAGTCATTCTAGTCATGAGTTCTGAAATTGCCTTGGTCTCATAAAGAGCACAGCAGTTCAACTTTTCACTCTTCACTCATCCTCTCTGCAACATTTTCCTCCTATTACAGGGTTCAAGTCTAGTGGACCTATTAGGAGGCGGCCCCAGCTCGCCCATCATCACAAACTCCCTGCCCATGCAGCCTGCCAAGCCAGTAGAACCTGTCGGCAACAACACAGACGGTCTCCTAGATCTCCTAGGGGGTCTGGATCTCAGCGCTCCTGCCTCCTCGGCACCTCCCGTCCAGCCCACGCCTAACCCTGTCATGAATCTCATGGATGGCCTGGGTTCCATGCAGACTGTGCCTCCTGCGTCAGTGTCCCCAGCGCTAGGCATGAATAGTCTTTTAGGTGGTCCTGTTAATAATATTGGTGGTAAGAGCTTGGAGATGTAGATTCCCAGTTGTACAGAGGGGTCAAGAGTAGCACATAGCAAAAAAAAATTCAGTTGAAATTTTTGTTAATCTTTCACAATATTAAGTAAACATGAGATATTCAGATATGCGGTTCCTCAGTTTGTTTAAATTGTTGGAAGTGTGATAATATCGCAGTATGTACTTGTTAATATCATTCAGTAATTATTGACTGAAGACAAATTTCTGTAAGTCTACTCTTCTTCAATATTGTTGGCCATATGGAAATATGTACAGTGTGAAAATTTGCAATATCAATTGATGATAAATATAACGTTATTGCTGGAGATCATATCATCTGTGTAGAGCTAGTAGGGTGTTAACACTATGATAAAGTAATTTGATGCCTTTCAGGCTCTCAACACATGATTTCATATGACTCTGTGGTAGACCAGTAGTCGCATGGGTTTGAAACCAATTCAATGTATTAATACCCTTTGGTAAAGCATTAATCCCCATTACCAAGTCCCTCAGAGATGACTCAAAGCTGTAGGTCCCCTGGTTGCTTACTTTCTAGTATACACATGCTCTCTTTCTTAGCAGTCGGGTAAAAACAAACCAAATATATACCATGTGTTTAAACTTACCATAAATAGAGATGGCTATTAAAATGAAACACATTTATATTTCTTATTGCTGCTATTGATTATTATTGCCAAGTCCCTCAAAGATCACTTAAAGCTGTAGGTCCCCTGGTTGCTTATTGATTATGTACTTGCTTTGTTTGTAGGGTCGTCATTCCCCACAGTAACGGCAGTGGAAAATCGCGGAATGAAGGTGGAGTTTTCTTTTGAGAAGGATGCTGTGTCCGGGGCAGTCAACATCAACCTTAAAGCAACCAACAGCACCGCGACTCCCTTTACTGCCTTCTTGTTCCAAGCTGCTATACCAAAGGTAAGTTATTTCTGTTGCAACAGGCACTTGGAGGGATCTGGGCAGTAAGATAACAATAAGGGCAACATTCTAAAACGTGTGAAGTAAAAAAGATATGTTGAATTTGGAGATAATTTGGGTTAGTCAAGACCGTATTTTGGATTCATTATTAATTTTAAATCTCACATATGAATATTTGTTAAACAAACAAACTGTCAAATCAAGTTTGTTATAAAAAATAACAGTCTATGCAACAGTCTTGTTGTCTATGCATTCAATCTCAAAGCTTAATTTGATATTGAATGCCTGGATATGCTATGTTGTTTAATGGTATCACTTATAAAAGCAGTAGATGATGCCTTTTTTTATTATTTTCATTAAATTTGAGTACATGTATTTCTGATATTGTTACGTAGATTGGAAGCACTTAAATACTTGTAGATATAATGGAGGATCTGAAATCAAATACTTGTAGTAAGAAAATAGTTGAAACTGATGTGAAACTTCATAACTTTTGAGTAACTGAACTTATATCTTATGAATAACTCTCATGAAAACTTCCCACTCTTCTCTTCCTCCTTCAGACATTTGAGCTTGTGATGCTGCCCCCATCTGGGGACCTTGTCCCCCCTAACAACTCTGGTTTCGTCACCCAAACGATAAAGGTCGTCAACAGGACCCCCGGCGCAGTCCTCCGCATGAAGTACAAGCTTTCCTTCAGCATCGAGGGAGTACCTGTTAGCGATACGGGCGAAGCCGCCAACATGCCAACCAATCTGTTCACGTGATAGTGGCATTAATTCCCAACGCACCTTTCACTGTCAAACTATTCTTCATCCCCCCCTTTTTTGTTATGTTATCGTGTATGTATATGTTGAAACTACTATATCTAGAGAGAAAAGATGAATTCTTTTTTTATTATGCTAATGATTCTTTGGCAATGAAGATTTCTTGATGTGATGAACTCAAAAGGGATAAGCCTTTGGACATCGCAGATAAAGTAAGATCACTTTATATACACTCGATGTAGCACAAGATTGGAACTAAATGCTAGAGAGTATAGATATTTGATTGACTAAGGGGGACAAAGGAACCTTCCCACTCTTTAATAGGTATTAGTAGCCTATTCTAAAAGGGCGAGGAAGACAAGTAAGAGAGAGATAGAGAAAGAGAAACATACAGAGAGAGAGAGATAGATAGAGATAGTGAGAGAGAAAGAGAGAGTAAATGCTTGTGAGAGAAAGATGATATTGCATATTCCAAGCCCTATTATCTGACCCAAACGTATGAAGTATTAGCTGTACAAGAGAAAAGTTACAGACTATATGATGGAGTACAGTAGGAAGAGCTCTTACATCATTATTCACAAGTATGAATCAATTATTCTAATGTGCGCATACTCCATTCCAAGCAGACTTTGTTAACCCTGAAAAAAATACTTATACAAGCATAGATAGCTTTGCCTGTGGAGAATGACGGATATGATGCATATTGGAAAGATTCAATTCGAACACTATATCACCAATCAAGTTTCAAGATACAGCACTAGGAAATTCCGATAGCCTTGTGCATGACCTTTTGAAAATATAGTAATAAATACAATGAAAAGTAGATTTCTATAGGCAATATCTTTGGGCATTGAAATTGACCTCTAGGTGATTCCTTTAAATTTTGTCAAAACCACTGCCTACTTTACACAAACCAATATCTTCCATTTGAAATTTCAGTTGCATCGAGATGTGGCCGGATTTGGTGAATTTCAAACTTTACCGTCGGTGTAGACTGTATAATCATAGTAATAAGATAAGGAGGTATTGGGGTGTATATGCATTGTATTGCATGACATGCTCATTTATAAACCACAATTACATGCATGCTGTCAATTATCTGCTGCACGTAGCAATATTCTCCATAATCGTGTGGTTTGAAGAGTAAAAAACATCAGAATATATATATATATATATATATATATATCAGGTTTATATGCTCTCAGACCAGAAGAAGTCTATGAAGGATGCAGGTATACATGTATAGGTATTGATCATGACCCACAGATCATTAGCTTTTTTCTGAAATTCCCATGGATGCCAATAGAAATAGTAACGGCTATTCTATGTTGCCAAACGTAATAGGGATAACTATTCTTGGTTGTTAATGGTAACAATTATTCTTGGATGTCATTAGTAATAGTGACAATTATTCTTGGTCACATACAACGGGTTTACAGTCACGTTTTCTGGCTTTGAATCATGACATTCAGAGCAGTTTAAATCGTTGCCCATGTTGCATTTTATAAAGTGAGGCATTTCATCTGCCTTTGTTTATCTCAACCCAGGTGTACTTGGCGGGTACCTGGTGGGATGACTGACTGACCATAGCTTATAAATGTCGAACTTGAAATCAATTGCCAGTTTTCAATTAATCAGAAGTTAATGTTTAGACAATGCGATCAACATAACTTTCAGAAAGACTATTGAAAGGAGTGACACTGCAATGTTTCTTGCATATTTTGTTTCCCTTGGGGGCAGTCTTTTTCTGAATTTATGCTAATGCGCAGATATTATAATTTCCATTTTGTATCAGTACTCGCGAGTGAGATCTGAAGCCTGCCTAACGATGTTACTGACAATAACCGGGTTTGGGAGTGGAAAATTCACAGGCATCATGCTCAAATCGTATTCCAAATTATTACACTTATTATTAAGTTTTTATGTGTGGTTGTGATTTTTCTTTCTCTCTCTCTCTCTCTCTGTTCATGTATACTGTGCAATTAGTTGCTTGCAATTCCCAAAAGTTGGCCTAATGATCTGTACTTAAATTTCTTTCCTCGGAAGTCTAATGCAGAGTTTACAATGTTGTTTTGGAGTGATGGCATGAAATAGGTCCTGTAAAACCTTTTCATTTTATGTTTTATTGTACCCCCAAATAAAAAACTACTCAATATCACCATTGACTAGTGTTTCTTGGTGTGTTGCTACAGAAAGACCACTCAATGGTTTTGTTCATTGATAAGGTGTACAGTGGTAGTGACTAGAAGTGTCCTCATGTTCCATTTGACATTTACAGAATCGTCCTTTCGCATCACGAATCTGCCCTCAAACGGAGGCTTTGCTCAAAGCTTTAACTATTCTTACTGCATCTAATGAACACTTTAGAAAATGACACATTTAGAGGTGTGCTGAAAGGACAAAAAAATTGTAATTACTTTAGTTAAGTTTTGTTTGCGATAACATTCATTTAGATAAGGATATACTTCTTGAGCTCAGTCACCCAAGTTTTACAGCCAGTACTTATTCAGCTTCCTAGAGGGAAAACCACTTTTATGTTAAACTTATGACACCTTGCAATGTTGTGTTTATGAAAAGGGCCAGATATTCATATTTGATTGTAGAATAAAGAAAGAAACAGAATCCAGTTGGTTGAGCCATCCATACAACATTCCTTAACATGCTGATCCGTCTTTAATAAAATACTATAGTATCAGTTGGCAATGCTCTTTAAATATTTCTATATTTCTATATTTCTGCCACAATATGTGTAACTTAAAAAATGTAGCCTTGAATTGCAAGAATAGTTGACTGAAGTATTGACAAGTAATATCATTACTGTTCAGGTGTAAACAATTCTTTTTCCTTAACCGTATTATTCTTCTATTGTTCATTGTGTATCTTTACGTTTGTGCTCAGTATTTTGTATGTTTATCTGTTTCTTTTAGTTATATATATCTATTTTGTGTCAGAAAATACAATTGGGGAAATGAAAGGAGCACTAGTGGGTGTAAAAGCAGCGATTTTTCTCCCGTTCTCCATTATGAAGAACATCTCCTTGGTCTGTTCTAGAAGTATGTACTTTCTGACATGAAATGTTATTGTGCGTAACATCTTTTGTATTCACTTGTAGATTTTAAACTATTCCATTTCTAGACTGTGTTTTATATAGAGATTATGTCTATCACGATTCTTGTAAAGATGAGAAACTTATGAATTATTATTGAAATAAACAGTGTTTGTTTTATCAAATTGTTTATGTGGGCCTTATGGAAGGATTCGTGTTACAGGAACCAAATGCTAAGTTTATTGAAATTTGTTTATTTATTCAAGATTTGATGATTTTGTTATGTCCACTGTGTTAACGGTATGCTTAGAGACAAATAGATATTTAGATAGATATTAGTACCTCAAAGAAGCAATTCAGGTATGGAAGTAGTCCGGGGTGGGGGGCTGTTTGGTTACTTTTTAAGAAAATCTCTTTTACCTCAAAAGTGTAATCATTTTGATGCACAATGATTTATAGAAAACACAAATTAATAAAATTTGAATGCTCAAAGGTCATTTCTTTCTCTCCCCTTTAGTAATTGGATACTTTACAGTATACATGCTTAAAGCAGTGTTTTTTTAATTGCCTCGCCTTGATTTCTCTTTCCACTTGACAAAGTTTTTCTTCTTTACCCTGTCCACTTTCCCTAAAATTGTTCACTACAATTTCAGGAACACATGAGATGCACAAAATATAAGAATGTTGTTCACTAGGTGTCATGGATTTTCAATTTCTTAGAACTTTACACTAGAAATGTCATGGAAATACATGTACATGAACAAGGAAATTTGTAAACAGATTACAAATTATGTATCCTTGTCTCATTGCAGTCAACTCATGCACTCACAACTTGAAATTTTTCATTGTTGGTGATTTGTAAAGCAATAGTGATTTCATCTTGTCATATTTGCCCAAGGTCACAAAATTGAAAACAAGTTAGATTGACAAGGTATATATACTTTATACTTAATTTATCATTTGGAAATGTGTCATTTACAGCTACAAATGCTTGTCTTTCTGAACAAAGTTGCCAACAAAAATTGTTAATATCTCCCTAGATCTGTGAGTGCATTCCTGCTTATAACAGTCGTGTTTGGAAGCCATTTCAAAGTCTGATTGACTAGACAAGAATTACATGCTTTTAATCTGAAATGCTTGATTAGGTTTTCCTTAAGTTCCAATCTCTTTTAAGTGGTTATCTAGTGGCTAAGATCCATTATTTCATAATCATACTCTTGCACCATGAATGGGTTCTGTCAATTAAAAATTTGTTAGCTCCGTGCAATAAGGCAGTTACTGCCATTCACAATACTTGGCTGTAACAACCTTGTTGCTGGTATCAGGCAGATTACGCAAAGGGCATGCCATATTAGACTAACCCTGCTCAGAGTGAAGGAAGTACATATGATCCTAAGACACCTCCTCTCTTCAGAATCAGAAGGGCATTAAGTCTGTGTTAAAAGATATGAGTTAATGCCCCTCTGGCTCTCAATTAGTTTAGAAAAATCCATAAGCCTGTACAGTCTCTTTCCTTTAAATGCTAGCCTGAATTACAAAGAGTTGAATGTACTTTTCACATGATGATGTAACACCTGCACTTGTCGATCAAGCTGCTTTAAAATAGTATTAGTATATTCACATGTGTAGCTGTTAGAATCACTTCTAGTTGCCAAATTAACTGTTCAATTTAGGTGTAACATATCTCACTTAAACAAGTGTTTAATAATATTGTGTTGTAGTGGGACACAAACTAGCAGCTTTTGTGAGCAATAGGGCATCCACTGAGCACATTTAAGTATAGTAATACGAACACCATGTCATGTTTAATAGTCCAGTGTTTCAAAATGTAAACGTGCCATGCTTTACAATGTATGTTACTCATCATCATAAGGTCACTCATTTACGCTACTTTTAGAGTAGAGTGCGACTACGTACTGCATCTGGGCAGAACGGTAGGTCTACAGAGATATATGGAGATATTTATGGTGCTGTACAACACATAAGATATGTCAGCCATTGCACAATTTTTGCATTGATAATTGGGTATATCGCAGTAATAGTCTGTAAATGCTTGGTTATCAAGACCCGTGTTAGGTTGCCAACTGAATCTGATCTTGAAATTAAGACTTATCATCTGTTTTGAGCAAGAAAGGTGTCAACTCTGTGATGATGGATAGGAGTTAACATCCCTGTGGCTCAAAAGAGACGATGTGTTCAAAAGTTATTCCTACTCATAACCCCAGGGAAATCTTGGCTTGTCCATGAAACAATCATTGCTTACCATACCTAAAAGAAAACAAACTTGACCTCGTATTCCATCATGCAATCATTAGATCTTGTAGCATTATCGTAGCAGTCAACCGTAGAAACACAATAAATGTGGACAACTTTAGTTGGAAAAAAAAAATGATGAAAGCAGGATGATGGTTCTTGTAGAGCATCATTATTACAAAAGAAGATAAAATATTTGTTGGAAGGAGAACATTGAAGATATGTGATTGAATTATTGAAGTACTTGCTTTATATATACATGTACATGTAAAACTAATTGTGTACACATTGATAAAATCAAGAACTTAGTGTGAAAAATGTAAAAGAAAATGAGTACAAAATAAACATTTGTAAATAAAATTAAAGTGGTATGAAAGAGAATCATGGTTACAGAGTATTTTGTGAACTTATCTGTGTGCATTTATGGGAAAATAAATGTTGATAGCAAGTCGGTTTGAATGAAAGTAGAAAAGAGTGAAAGTTTGCACACCTGGGACTGTTGAAGTGTTAAGCATGTAATTGGGACAAAAGATCAATTTTCTTTATGTTCCTTCGCTAGTAACTCATCTTTTCTTCATTTTCTACCTGTGTTGGGCAGATATTGTTTGAGTCAGTATATTACTAGATCCTAATGAATGTAGAGTTTGTCATGTATTATTCAATCATTTCAAATTTGCCATATAAATTGCTTGAGTTCATGAATAAGATGGGCAGTAGTAGGACATAGACAACTTAACAAAAAATGTTTACAGTTATGATTTTCATCACTTATAATTACTACAAAGTACAAACACAAACAAAGTAGACAATGCATATACCGGAACATCTATGGCACATTTTATAGAGATAAATTTGGGCCATTTTCACACACTTAAGGAATACCTGGTACAAAAAGATATAGCACATATGACCGAGAATTAAAAAGTGGTTCAACCTACCCCCAGAAAAAGAATGATCTAGGTAGTAGTTATCGTACATAAAATATTACCTCTTTTATTTTTTGAGGGAGGGGGCTGGGAGTCGTAAGACTTGTGACACATACACAAATTAAAGATACTTCTAAAAATATATGCTATGATGTGGCTCATGTCATCATTAGAATGTCTCTTCACAGCCTGGAAAACAATTACCAAGAGCACCTGAAAGGTTCAAAACGTGAGTCAATCGTGAGTACCCGAACCGGCACCCATTCTCACAGCCTGGAAAACAATTTCATCTGTATACATAACAGGCCTTTTATATAAGAGTGGGAAACTCTGGTCAAGACCCCTGCCCCCCAAAAAAGGGTTTTTAAAAATAGTTGAATGTAGACTCATGAAGAACCTCTTTGAGAGCAGAATTTAAATCTGATTACCTGAACAGGTACCCATTCTCACAAATTACAATACAATAGCTAGTCCTTGATGGATGAGAGAGGGAGCTCTTATCAAGAGCACCTGAAAGGAACATAGTTGATCATTTTCTTGAAACAACTTCCATGAAAGCAGAGTTTATGTCCCAGTACCTGAATGGGTACCAATTCTCACAGCCTGGGAAACAGTTTCTCCTAATTTCATAACCAATCCTTGACAGATAAAAGAGGGAGCTTTGATTGATATTTGAATCTGAAAGGTTCATAAGACGAGTTGATCATAACCTCATGACACAACCTCTTTGAGAGCTGAGTTTATGTCCGGGTACCTGAAGTTGTACCCACTCTCCAGAGTACGCTTCGGCAACACCTTCTGGCCCTCCAGAAGCATCACTGCCCTCTCATCTCCGAATATACCCTTCACCACAAAACCTGGCAGTGGGAAGAGGGTTGGCCTCCACATGGCAGTGCCCAAGGCCTTGGTGAACCCATGGTTTGTGACCGGGTTGGGGGCGCTCCCGTTGAGCACCCGCTGATGCCCTCATTCTCGATGGCATGGACGAAAATGCCTGCGATGTCATCTATGTGGATCCATGGGAAGTACTGCTGGCCGGAGCCAATGATCCCTCCAACACCAAAGTAGAATGGCCACTTCATCTGGCTCATGGCACCTCCAGTCTTACCAAGAACCACAGCTGATAAGAAAGCAGAAGAGAGGATAACTCAGCATGACATAGGATTTGAATTTGATTATCATGTAACATACATTTCCCTTGGACTCCTGCCTGAGTTAACTCTGGCTTAGTACTCGATGGGCTAAAGGTAATGATATTGAGTTTGGTTAATTATGAAAAATACTTTTACTCAGAATGGCATTACTAAAAGTAATCAAAATCTACTTGAAAAAATATAATAGATATTGTGCGTGTTTAGCCTAATACTGATAAGAGAAAGAGGAAGAAATATGGGTGAAGGCATATTTTGGAGGAAAAGTTGGCAAGCTATAATCATCACTTCTACTCTTCTTCCGATCACATACCCCTTTCCTACTCTTCAAACAGTCCCATCCTTACCTGTCCTTACTACCGCTCTCCTGACTCCATCTTCCTGCCCATCTACTGGTCCCATACTCCTCTCCCATTCCACACATAGTCTCCCAAGGTAGTCCTGGTCCTGCACTGTGCTCTCCTCTGTA
This sequence comes from Mesocentrotus franciscanus, assembly GCA_037976565.1. Lineage (NCBI taxonomy): Eukaryota > Metazoa > Echinodermata > Echinoidea > Camarodonta > Strongylocentrotidae > Mesocentrotus > Mesocentrotus franciscanus. Next base: position 27,590,592 of record CP137676.1, on the reverse strand, counting down.
TACTCAGCAGTGGCTGATGATGGATAGTAACCTAAAGTGGGGACAGGATACAGAGAAATTTGAACAGTCATTTTCAATGAAGCCTAAGCCTTTTACTTGAAGGAGAGTGTGATGTACAGGGTACTCTCTAGGAAGTTATGAGACTTCAGAGCATATTCTAGAATACTGCAAGATGAAAGTTCATGGATTCTGGGCTGGAGCATTTCCATTGGAAAGGACCAGAATAGAAATAATCATAAGAGAACTATTCTTCCATACTGTCTGTGGAAATCAGTAAATAAAAAAGTTTAGTGTTTTTTGTATGCACCATTTAAATATTCTGATTTATGTCATGGGGTCGAATCATAAAAGGGGGAGAAATATCAACTATCCAAACTAAAAGATCACAGAACCTTTCGAAGAACATAATCAAGAATAACAATGTCCCACTCCCATATCATAAATTCTCACCTACACCAGACATGCCTACAAAGACACTTGGAGGACTGCTGGCCTTAGAGATGGCCTCGGCCAGAGTCGCAGTGGTCTCTACTCTGCTCTTCCAAACAACCTGCTTGAAATCTTCAGTCCACCTGAGAGAGAGAGAGAGAGAGAGAGGAAGAAAGAGAGCAAACTTTAAAGGTTTTTGCTGATACACAAAAGACAGTTGTAAATCCCCCAAAAACGGCAGGACTTGCGAGTTATTGCTGGCTGACATTTGCTCCAATTTTAGGTGTTTTGTGAATAAAAGATGCAGGGTTAGGATTGTAATTTGGTCTGGAGTTTAAGCTCTAGGATAGGGTAAGGTACACAGTTTGGTCTAGGCACGTAGAACTTTAGCTTACAGCCAGCGCATGCGCAGAACGTTCATCCGATCTCGGTCTCATTTTCGTAATTTGGCGCCTAGCCGAGCCGACATGGGTCCTTTAGATTGGCTATCGCTGGCTCCCATAGGCTCTATGTTATAAGATATTAGTGCGAGGAGATAGCTTGCGATTTTCCGTTTTTACCGATGCCAAAATTATGATATTCCAGTCAAATCTTCTATTTGTTACGATTTTTTCAGCGTCCTTGAAAAGTTAAGTATTTCACTTAAGTTTGAAAAATTCTCATTTTCGTCATATTTAAGGTACAAACTTGCAAGTTGTACTGAAATGTTAGTTGATTTTTCTATTTAATGTTAGTACCTATGCTGAGTGTGCGTCACTGTCACCTATGTGCGAAATGCGTCACCTGTTTAAAGCACGACATGTCAGTTCGTTATGTAATGTTATGTAAAAAGTAGTATTGACATTGCACGTGGCCTTGCGCGCTAATTGCGTAAGCTTACGCAAGTGGGGGCCCTCTATCACTTTTATTCGAAACAGCTGGAGTGTATCGGCCAATTAGAGCGCGTAAACTCACTGTACAGCGGTAAATACGAATAGTTCTACGTGCTAGGGTTAACGTTGGATTTTGGTGTAGGAAGTTGACAGTGGTGTAGTTGCTGCCAGAGCATGGGTAGTAGGAGCAATTTATTAACACCCTCCTTTGTGGAAAACAGCAGATATGATTTATCCCACATGAACTCTAGTAAACTCATCTTTAATATATCTTATGTACAAAAATGTAGCATCCTTGAATTATATATATATAACAAGTTTGTAGGTATTTTCTAAAGGAACTGGTATGTGAAGGATGATGAATATCCTGTCGTTGGTTCTGGCTTGGTTCATGTGAACGTGTTATCATTATAGTGGTCTACATACCTTTTGGCGGGATTCAAGATGTTTTCCCCTGTGAGGTTGACAACAGCATCACACTGTGGTAAACCATTCTTCTTCACCTCATCCTGCAAAGACATGTAACAGACATAGAAGGTAAATGGTTAATTGGAATAAAGTCAAATAAAAACTAAAGTAGAAAGTATGAAAATAGTATTTTAAGGATATGATAAAGTACTTTGCTTCTGTCTTTCCATCTAATTCTAAATGCACCTACCCTCACATTGAGATGAATATTAACAGCATTACAGGAGGACATATACAACCGGATACAATTGGAAACATTCTAGGATCATCTTGGGGCACAAGATTTTGATATCTTTCCGATGAAAAGTTACCTTACCATACAGCCTTTATAGAGGAGCGTTTTAACCCATTGTCTACAGGAACTGGATAGCTCCTGTAATAAGCCTATGGGAATGAGGGAATTCAGTAGTCGACAGATTAATTCAGAGTCACATTTTCCTTGTTTATGTGGTTAATACTAGCTTTTTATCTCATAAAATCTCCCTATTTCTTTTCGATAAGGGAATACATATTTTTAAATTCAGGAATGATTCTAAACCTGCAGTTAAGTTGATGAAAAATTTGAATTTCAAATACAAACCCAAGTGACTCTGTCCTTTCCAGGTGAGCGTGAAACAAGAAGAGCCTTGTGACCTTTGACCTCTAGCTGCTTCCTCAGTGCTGTGCCAACAAAGCCTGTTCCTCCACCTGAGGAGAAAACATATGAAGTCTATTATAAAATCATAGTCTAGTCTATTAAAATTACCACCAAGTCTAAGATTGCTGTATAAAATCTTCTTTTACTAACCTACAGTGTACATATAAGCCAATGCAGAACAACCAATTACTTTAGTTTTGTTAATCTGCTAATCTGTCTGTTCTTTTTTTAAAGCTACTGCGAGCAATGAGATCGGCAATCGCACACTAACTGCACAATCATCAACATCTACCAGTAATTAGTATAGTACCACTGCATAATCATGTAAATAGACGTAGACTACAGCTACATGATCATCCATCATCCATGGCATGGCTGTAACAAAAAAACTGATTTTGAAAAAATATACGATATGATCATATCCTATATAAAAAGTGCATGCATATAGTCCCCTGCCCTAGCCCTAGAACTAAAGTCTATACCAGATAACTTCGTATAGACTCGAGAGTCGAGTGCCAGCGTTTATTGTCAAATCTGACATGACAAGAAAACACTCATCTGGGACTGAAGTTGATTGCTCTTGCTTATTTCTTTACTTACCTATCAAAACTATCATGTTTTGGGTAGAGCTGGAGTTCGAAAAGCATCTGGCGCAAACTGAGAATGAGAATACTGCACGATTTGTTGCATTTAAGGCCAGAAAATTCATGATTTCTCTTAAAATCGCTTTCGATAGGCTACGTTACGCAAGCAGACTGAAATTATTACATAATCGGTGAACTGCACTATGGCACGCTCTGATGCGACACTATACCGGTACCGTAAATCGTACATACGCTTTTCAAGAACCCAATATATCAGAAAGAAAATGTCTGTCACTTTGTCTATTCATTTTTTAATGTCCTTATTTATGTCCTTATTTGTTAATTAATTATTTATTTTTTTGTTAATTTATTTTTGCATTCATTTATTTATTTGTTAATTAATTGATTAATTAATCTGTTTATTTGTTCATAGTTCAGCTAGAGGGGCAGTGACATGCGCGTTTGAAAACATCGATGATGGAGGGGAGGGCTGGGGGGGGGGGGTGCTGTATTCTTATCGTGACCAAATCCATTGATGGTAAGCGGAGGACAAAAGTCAAATAAAAAGTGCTTAGTTTTTTAGTTGGTTGCCACTACTTCAAAAACTAAGCGCACCTTGTTATAACTCGAAAGATTTTATCATAATACACAATGTTTCAAAGGTGTTTTTTTTTAAAAATAAATTTGTAGCGGTCACCCCTAATTTTGTCTGAAACATCACAGAGTATGGAAGAAATACTTAGTTGGTTGGAAAACCTCTGGTTCCATACTTCTCCTACCTATCAACAATTTATTCAATTCGCTTCTGACTATTGAAATACAGTTATTTGTAACAGGTGAATGAAATAATTTGTAACGAGGCACTAAACAAAGATTTGAGCATTAAATTTGATTACATTACGTAAATGGCCTATTGAAAAGGCCACAGCTATGCACCTCAACAGAATCGAGGCAGACAAGTAATGTAAGAGTTTCAATTAGTTCTTGTCCTGTAAACTCTACCAATAAAATCGTAAAACAAATATTGTATCTGTAATCTTGTTGCAGTTATTCGCCATGAAATGAATCTATCTGTAACATGAAATCAATAGACCGGTTTACTAACATGATATTCAAATTTTATATATTCTTTTTAAACAAAGGTTGTAATTGGCAACCCGAAGGCTTATTCGAGGATTGCCCGACAAAGCAACACATAATGTGTGCAGACTGGACTCAATTTGAATATGTTAGTAAACCGGTATATTGTATGAAGTCCTGCTAAGTTACGAGAAAGACATGCAATTACTTTTGGGGAGATACAAGCATGCCAATTAATTAAGCATGCCAGGTGAAACCAAGTTGGCCAAACTCTGTATATAAATGGCTCTGCAAAGATCTAACTGGTTACGCCCTCTCTGTATTTTCTTGCAACAGATCGTCAGATGTAGTACGTGAGCACTGTTGAAATACAAACTGCTTGTCATATGATGAGGCCGGGGGCCTAGGGAACCGATCAAACAAATTAAAATCATCCCTTGATAGACCACATCTTCGTGATAGGTTGCATCAAGAAGAAGAAGAAGAAGAAGAAGAAGAAGAAGAAGAAGAAGAAGAAGAAGAAGAAAATATCCACATGCACAACTTGCCATAAATAAAGGTAGGTCGATGTTTATTTATCACTATGCTCCTCAATTATTTTTGTACTTGTTTATTTTCAAAAGTGTTCTATCAGTCATTAATTTATCGTTTCTTCTGGACTTGTACGAATTTATTTCTACCTTCATTTGTTGTTTTTCATCGATCAGATATTGCTTATGTTTCGTTTTCAAATGACGGCTCATGACCGTTCGTTGTCAGCGCATCATTTTTTATTAACAAATTCTTTCAGCTTAATTATTAGCACGGCGTATCCTGCAAAGAGTTGAATCAAAGTTTATGTCCCCATTTATGAGGCCTACAAAAAAGAAAGAAAGAAACTTGAATCTCACGGGGGAACTTTGCTCCCCCATCTCCCTCCCCGGCCGTATATGGTTTCAGAATTTTCATCACTTTGCAACTGTGATCCAAGGAGGAGGAGGCTGATCCCACTGTGTAGGGTGCCTTCACAATTTGAAAATTGTCATGCCACGGCTGTGAATGTTATAGCGAGAATAGTAATGCTCAGCTCGAAATGCGAGGCAAGCTGTTTGTACCGGCCGCACTCTTTCCTATTTCGAATCAAGCACATTTTTGGGGCGTTAGATAATTGAATTCAAGTCCCGAGTAAATAGATATTGTCTCAAATATCTTTCCATTGAGTGTAGACGGCGGATTGCGCTGCTAAGAGTTTACAGGATGACCCGTATATTGGGACTTGCGTTAAAGGTTTCATTCAACATTTATGTATAGAGCTTCTAATATAAAGTTAGGCCAATCGGATGGCTTTAATTAAGCGCTGAGAAAGTAGAAACTTTGTAGAAAGTAGTTTGAAAAGAATTGTTTTCTCTTTTTAATTACAAGGTTCTATAATTATAAATAAGGTTTCTCGAATCGATATTATGACTTGAATATGTTTGAATATTGTTTATATAGGCCGTTATAGTATTGTATATATATATATATATATATATATATATATATTATATATATATATATATATATTAATACTATTTGTTACAAGTCATGTTTGATTCGTGTTTTCTGAATGATACCTTAAATGGAGCATTATAGGCAATAAGTAATAATAATAATAATTATAGTGCTTATATAGCGCCTAACACTTACTTTATCAGAAGTCTCTAAGCGCTCTACAATAAATGCAGCATAATTACCCTGGCTTTAGCAGTGCATCTGTTACGCGCGCTGCGTCTCAAGGAATAAATTCCTACCAGGTACCCATTTACTTCACCTGGGTGGAGTGTGGCAAATGTAGATCAATGTCTTGCCAAAGACCTCTACGTAGGTTGGCAAATTTTTGGAGATAGTCTATTTAATACGAGCTTAGGAAGTTAGGAGCCAAATCCTCCCCCTCTATCCTTGATTACAAATGAATTTAGGCGCACTTGCGGAAAATGGATCCAAGAACCCCCCAAAAAAAAAAAAAAAAAACGGCCACGACCCGATCGAACCCTCCCTTAAAAAATGTATACCTCTAAAACCTCCCCTGCGAGATATAATCAGAGATAATCTACCTATCACCGCGGGCTCGTACCACCTACCCCCCATCCACCCCGCCAAAAACAAAGAATGGGAAGGAAGAATGAAATGAAGAATAATGGGCTCATTACTTTTTTACTTTCTTTTATCATTGTGCTTTTTTTTTTTTTTGGTGATCGTCACAGAATAGACGGACTTGTGCCAGCCCGCCCACCCCACCCCCTCCCGCCAGAGGATCATGGATCCGCCCTTGTCCGATTTTGATACCTTCGCTCCGCGGAAATCTAGGTCAATAATTATTTCGGTCCGATGGCAATAATTCTGTCGGCTCAGGAACATCACCCCCTAAAAAATTCCCATTTCTCCTCGGATGGCGACTAATATACCTCAGTCACAGCAACGAGAAAAAAAGATTAGATATATTTTCAAATTAAAAGAATGTACCTTTTTAACATGTAGTTACTTTTTTCCCCTGTAGTAGTAAAACTGCATATACATGTATATGTATTATTGTGACCTTTTTATGTATTTTTTGTATCTTTTGTATCTTTTGTATCTTTCGTTTTTCTGGCCCCGTGGAAGACCAGCAGCAACAAAATACTATTGCAGCTGATTATGGGTTACCAGCCATATGTTTCCCTTTTATCTCTGTTGAATTGTATTTCGTTTTTCTTTTAAATTGTACTTTTTTGTATTTGTATTAAGTTCTTGAATTACATTAATACCTGTACAAACAAACAAACAAACAACGACAAAGATGGACACCAGTCCGACGAGAGAGCGAACGACTTAAACAATCAAACTATAACCCCTCCCATGGCCAATAATCGGTCGGTCTGGAAGTTTCGCAGTGTGACTGATTCTTCAGTGACGTAAACGAGACCGACACCAGCCCGAACAACAAATGTATTACCCCAAATTGGCTAAGAATCGGTCCTATGGAGTCAGAATTGAGTAGGTTTGGAGGTGTGACTGAGGTATCAAATATATTGCACGTGCGCGTAGTTCTACGAACTCTACCCTCCATTATTTCTGCCTGGCGTGAAAACTCTCGCGGCGGGAGAGTGAATGAAATTTCTTATTGCATTTAATTAATTTCGGAATAAGGTCATTCATAAGATGAGAATATTGTGTTGTGGTAGAGACTGCCTCTATACCGGGAGTGAATCCGAGGGCATCATAATATCTTTCCTTCCTTCTTTATTTTTTCCCTTTTTATTTTCACAAGACATGTCGTGCACATGAAAAGTGTTATTTGGTTATTCATTTTCAATTCAATTTATATAATTATGTATTTCATAAAAATCACGTGGGTATATAAATACATCTAGAAATGTAAAAAAGGGTCTATCATCCTGAAAAGTCAGTAGCTTGAGATAAGAGGGGGATCCATAACATAAAAGATAACATAGTGCTGAAACAAAATATACTAGTAGTTATAATACAACAAAATACAGGACATGAAACAAAATACAACACTAAAGACAAATACAATACAGAAGAATGTAAGTTATATCACAATCTCGTGAAGTGAAGGATGTCACTAGTATGAGGCAAGAAAATGCAACTTGACTTTGACTTATAAAACAGTTTACAGTGGTTCAAATCCATGAATTTAACTTGCAAACATTTGCGCCATTTTTAAACAGATGATTTTCTAATTTAGTAACAATTCTTTAACATGTTTAGAGAAAATTTTCCTGCAGTTTTCCGATGGTGGAGACTGGAGACCGTTTTGAGCGATAAAATAATGATTGGCTATATCGATCTTTATGGATGTTGACCACAACCTATAGCCTTTTTATGCTTACTAACGAATGTTGTTTTGATAAACTTTGCTTATCAGTTATAATTGCGCCATTTTGACACAATTATTATCCATCCAAGGTAACATATCATTAAAAACTAGCTCATTACTTTTGATTATTCTGGACACCCTTCTGGGTGCATAATGAAAGGGGGGATGTTGGCAGCATAATACCTTTTCCACGTCTTCTGACGCATGTTGCTTTTCTTAGGAATGATACTTGTACGTCAAGAAAATCCTAAAATATGAATTGCTTTAGGTCTCAGCTCATAATAAGAACATTCCGTTGTTGTATAGTGAATCACATTATGATATAACGTCCATATGCGCTTTCACAGAGCGTTGGAAATTAATTACCCTTGCTTTAGCTATACGGCAACCGTAATAAGCGCACAGTGCAATTTAAGAATAAATCCTATCAGGTTCCATATACCTCACTTCACCTCTCCTTGGTTAAGTGTGGCAGATGTAGATTGACGTATTGCCAAATGATGTTAGTGCTGTGGCAGGGATTCGAACCCTGTATCTTGTGGTTTACAGTCCGAAGACCTATTAATTCAATCACAACCACTCTACCTCTCTCATAGCTTGTTGAAGTTGTGTTATCGTTAGTTCTTTATGATGCGATTGATTGATTCATCCACGGTGAAAATCCCGTTTATCTCCTGGGCTGCTACATAGGGGTCGTGTAACAAATACAATGAGATAGAAAATAATAAGATAATATACATAAGCCTGAAAACTATTGGATTTTACAAAGTATGGACATTTTAATACGTAATATCTGATGATTGAAGTAAGAAGCCTTAACTTTTTTTATTGCAGTGAAATAAACTTAATTGGATATGGTATAAAAAGTAAAATCTAGTGAATTATAACCCATTCAAATATTCAACTTCAAGATATAAAATGTAGTACATTGTATATAAAACGACAAAGAACATATCACTAGAAATCCAAAAATGAAAAGAAGGAGAAAGAAGAAAAAAAAAGACAAGAAAAAAAAAATTGACTCAGAAACAAGGCAATTATGTTTAGACCTTTCTTGGTAAAAATCCGCGCGATTAGAATGTAAGCGCGTTTTGGCGCTTTCCGCAAAGTGTACACAAATCTTGAGCTGCTATCGTCTGTAGACACCGGGTTCATATTCTTCGCGCGCTGTATTGGTGTTGATGAAAATTCGTCTATCCAACGTCATTCGTTCCTCGCACCTGTCCACACCAAGACCTTGAACTAAATTCTCCAGTCTAATTAACTCTCTGATTGTGAAGTTTACCATAACCGCATCTGGCTGCCCTTATTCATGACTTGTGTTGTTAGTAGGCGAACCTAGAAAGCACTTTGCTTGTCTTCAACTTTTGATCTGAAGTATAGATGCTTATTTATCACTCACTGCACTGGGAGATCATGGACTTTCAAGGCGTTGTGGCAAAGATCTACAACATCGGTGTGTAACTTGTTCGGAATCTAATCCCCGATGCCCATACATATTATGACGTCAGAAAAGGATTGTTGGTTGGATTTAATAGTTCTCGATTTGTCTTAACATGAGAAACATATTTTTTCTTCTTCATGTTTACATAATCAGTTTGGACTCATAAAACATCTAAACATATTTCTCTGTTATTGAATAGTTTTATTTCTTCATAAGAAATACGATACTCCTTCTGTTGTCGCTTCTCTGCTTTGGTGACTCGTGAAAGGTTGTGTTTTTTGCAAAATTTCATGTTCCTCATTAGTTACAGCGATTTGTCTGGATCACAATTTACAACTTTTCTAATTATTGTTATGCGATAAGATTTTCTTTAAATTTGGGGTCGCACCATGATATTTTCTGACTTGACATTCGCACTTTCCAGCAAAATAAACCAATATTGAGGGAGAAGAAAAGTCAACAAACAAAACAATCGATTCGCAGCGTTTCTACATCCCGAATCTTCCGGCGTTTCTGGAAAATGGTGCCTCTCTCTTGGACAACCACATTAGTGAATTAACCATGACTTGACTTGAGTTTTCATCATTGAGTGTTCGAATTGCTTCCTTGATTGATTTAAAAGTCTTGGAATGTCTATGTCTCAATAGGTAGCTCTTATACTTGACAGATTTATAGATCAGCGGTTCTTCGTGTTAACGGTTGTTTTGATGATCATGCAAACTTTTGCCCCCGAATTGATTAAATCTAGTCGAGAGTCCCGCCGATAACTTGATTCGAAGACACGCGATCACCATAACACAACTTATTTCTGACTTCTGGCATTCCGCGACAAACCCGTCATACCATTACTAAAGCGTTCATAATTTCCTTGCTTCCAAACTCATTCAATTCACATCAACACGTCCTTTCTTTTGCACTTTGACTAGATTCCCTCATCAAAAGGGGTTTTGGACGAATCTCGAACGTCTCTTCTTTTCTTATACCTCACCACTCATCCGAACGCGCTTACAGTCTCACGGAGGTGAATATTGATGACATAATTTTCTCCAGCGGACAAACATTGCTGCGTTCCTAGGTTTTGACGCATCTTTGGTCGGCGGCGACGAAAGAACATAGGGGAAAGAATCGCGCGTGATTTAATCAAGATAGATTTGTTTTTCAAGCGATATTTTCTACCTTTCCCGTATTTTCTTCCTCTTCAAACAGAGTGTCACTTTCTCATCGGTGAAGAAATTCAATATTTGGGAGCAGAAGACGTTGCCGCGCTCCGCCCCGGGACATTACTTTAAAGGATCTTTATCCATTGGGGGTTTGAAACCCAGTCGGAGATTCAATTGGACGAAGGAGAACATATCACGAAGTATACATCGATCACCGTTGATGTCCAGGACAACGATTCGTTATAAGACTGGTGAGTAAACATATCTCTGAATTATAACCCGACAGTATTACATTCTTTCTTGAACAACAATCTGATCAATCTTTCCCTTTCCTGTGATAAATAGTTTTTGTACACCATTGCGTTCAGCGTCATAACATTCGGGGGAAAATAAACCGACTCTACATGTAGCAAATCCTCGGCTGGCGAAAACCTGAAACATTCTGGAATTCTGGGAAATCTATAATTCATTTAAAATTGAGTTACAATCCTGTTAACTGATGTTAAAAGCGAAGATACATCAGCGCATCATCAGCGAATTCTCGAGAATTCGTCGCGGCGTTTGCTGCTTCAGTGTGTGACGTGGATAAAGCGCCCAAAATAATAATAATTTTTTGTTAATGTCGTATCAACTTTGTCGTGGTGTGCTAGGCTTGCAACCATATGGAAAGTATAATGCCGATGTCTTTTATTTTCTTTCTATTTGTATTTGATTTTGAAAGATCTCCCCATGTTACAATGAGTGTGGAAAGAGCGTTGTGAGCTTTAAATGAACGGGGAGATAGGGTATAGAAAATGTTGTATACAAATCCGATTATTCCGTATTTTTAGTAAATTGAAATTCAGCATACCGTGGTTATCGAGTAGGCACTGTAAATCTCATTGTTATTAATTGATCAAGTCATGCTTAAGTAAGACTTTTAATGAATAATTGTCTGAGAACTTTTTATTTAAATTAACTCTGAAGGTATTCATATTTAAACACATGCCATCGCGAGAGGCTTGAAGGTTATATATTTCATTAAGTCGAGCTTAATGATCTATAACTTTTGTCTGTTTTTCTCATCATACGATTTAATGAAAATTCTGTCAGTATAAGCATCTAATGTAAAGGGGCGAAAGGGGGTGGGGGTCTGTATCAAATAGTATCATGGATGGGAATGAGGTAGGTGTGTATAGGGGTAGGTTAGTGAACCATTTGGTTGGGGGACGGGCATAGTTTCACCGGTGGGGGGCTGCTGTCTTGTGCACGTACATCAACTTGCCAGTCTCCAGAATCCTGCGAGAGAGCGAGGAGTGTGAGGCAAGATATTGGTAATTATAGTAACATCCACTTATCTGCTTATGTCCTTTTTAATATTACTTTGTCATTGAAGTACACTTCATCATAGGAAATGTATATAAAACTTGTAATTGACAACCTCACCTCACCTCACCTCACCTCACATGATCGAATGAATATTAAAATTAAAATTTAAGAATAAATAGATTTTAACTTCCATCACGTTGACATGCCATGAAAATCGCTTGAAATTTGATGCAAATTGTAAAACCGTTGTGCCTTTTCGAAAAATTGCAAATCAGCGAGAAGAATTGAAAATGAAATTTTAGAATTCATGATGAAAGGGGGGGGGGTATCCTCAAGCTCATAAAGAAAGACAGGTAAAATAAAAAGAAAGACCCCAGAAAGATAAAAGAAATGTCCAAGCATCCAATTTATCATGTCTATATAAATGCGGGTGTTTCAAAATTGGACGTTTCCTTAAAGCCCAAGTCCACTCCAAAATTAACTTGCCTTTAATAGAACCAGAAAAATCAGACAAACCAATCAAAAAAAGTTTGAGCAAAATCGGATAACTAATAAGAAAGTTATGAATTTTTGAAAAAGTATGTAAAACTAAAAACAATGGAAATCACTACACAAATTGCCAATTTGGTTATCAGTTTGTGACGTCATGTCCTCACTACTTATCAATTGCTTTATATAGTTTAATCCCATTAATTTCCTTTTATCCCCAAAACTTGATTTCCCCATGCCTTTGCCCAGGTTATATGATTTGTATCATATTGCGTGCATGACATTCCCAAAATCTTTTATGAATTTTGAAGAATTGATACTATTTTCTGAATATTGTATTTCATAATTATTGATTTTTATATAAATAGTTTATCAAAATTCAATTTTTCATGATTTAACTGGAAAAAATTACTCTATATTAGTGCATCCACACAAACACATATTACTATCAATCTAACTTGGATGCTGGTGTGAAGAAATAAGATTCTTAGGGGGAAAATAGGAAATTTATATTATCAATATAAAGAAAATAATTAGTGGATAGTGAGGACCATACGTCACAGTCTCATGAGTGAGTTGCCAATTTGTGTAGTGATTTTCAAAGTTTTCATGTCATAAAAAATTCATAACTTTCTTATTAGTTATCCGATTTTGCTCAAACTTTTTTTGATTGGTTTGTCTGATTTTCTGGTTCTATTGAAAGTAAGTTATTTTTGGAGTGGACTTGGGCTTTAAGCACTTAGGAAGGCTTCTTCTTTCCTCCATGGCCTTCTAAAAATGTAACGCAATATTTCTATCACGTTGCCGTTCAAGAAATATGCGCGACATATTGCAAAGTTCAACATTCATGTGAAGTAGAGGTCATGTAGAAAGTAATCAAAAACATGCTTGCCTCAGTTCTTCGGACATAAGGGCGTGTGTTTATTGACTATGTGCCCTTTTCTCATAATCTGTGTTTTTTTTGTCGGGGCAAGGAAGCAGAGAGCCATCGGATTAGAGAGTGTTTTCTTGATGTTGGTTGGGATACAGAGAAGAGTCTAATTGAAATTCAGCTTTATAGACCGCATGGTAACATTTTTTTTCTTTCTCGTTCCTTCCTTAGCCGCGGCTCTCTCTTCCTATACCTGATCTGATTTTCTAACCGAATCTCATTTCCTTTCTCCTTCTATCGATTTTATTACACACTCCCTCTATCATACATTTACCCTCTTCTTCCCCTTATACTCTTCCGTCCATCATCTCCCCTCCATGTATTCTCTATATATCACTTATCTCCTAATTTGTCTTTTCTATGCCCCATCTCTATCTCTCTCTCTCTCTCTCTCTATCTATCTTTTTTGTCCAACTTCTCTCAACGCTTTCGTTCTATATCCCTCTTTCTTTCTCCTCTCTGCCTCCCTTTCTCCCCTCACTCTCTCTCTCTCTATATATATATATATATTTATTTATTGTCCAACTTTGTTTCACCCCTTCTCTTTATCCCTACCATTCTCATCTTTTACTTTCCACCTTCTCTTTCTCTTTTGCTATCTCTCGTTCCAATTTCTTCTCTTCTTTTCCACTTTTTCCTTTTCCTGATTATTATATACCTACTTACCCTCACCTTCTCTCTCTCTTTCCATCTCTCTTTTTACTCCATCTTTCTCTCCCCTTTCTTTTTCTTTTTATCTCTCATCTTTCTCTTTCTCGTCTATCTCCCCCCCTCTCTTTCTCTCTCTCTTTCCTACACTTTCTCCCCTCTCTCCCCTTTCTCTTCTCTCTCATTTCTCTTTCTATCTTTCGATACATCTCTCCCTATCAAACTCGCTTGATTACCCACCATCTGTCCTCCAAGTCATTTATTAGATTTACCCGGCTTCGCTCGAATCACGCATACATAATCACTTTGGCAAGAAAAATGATAGCACGGATTATTCCTTCTCACCCTCTCTCTCTCTCTCTCTCTCCCTATCCCTTTCTATGTCTGTTTATCTATCTATTTCTCTCTCTCCATCTCTCTCTCTCTCTCTATATATATATATATATATCTTTTTGTCTTTATTTAAGATTTTCCTTTCTATAAAAAAAACAACACTTTATCCCCTTCGGTTTTTTTTCTGGGTCGAATGAAAATGAAGCGATAGCCCATCCTCATACAATATAATAGCCTCATGATAATATTTAGCGCCTTACTATAAATCAATATAATCGACACTTTAACAGGTTTTACATCTTTTTTTATCATTCTTTCTAAAATCTTTATTCTACCATTGTATGAATCTGCTCAGAAGCTAAAGTGAGATTTTAGCTCACTCAATATCCACCTGTGCTTGTGATATACCAACCATTGATCCATAGTGTGTGACGAATTTTGCAATACATGATTTACCATGGGCATAATTTTATCACCGGGCTTATGAAAAACGTAGAGTATGATACACGTACGTAAAGTTCTATTGAAAAAAATCATCATCATTAATCATAAATTGTCGAGAATTTAAGCCGAAACCCGTAAAAATAGCACACACGAGGACCTATATGTTATGGATCCGTTATATTATCATCTTATTCGCACTGGCTAGCTACCTTTTTATGGATTACGATCAATGTAATAAAGATCTGATAATATCATAAATTGTGAATCAGTATTATATGATTTACAACCCAGTTAACACTCACAGACATCTGTAGGTATGTAATTTGACATTCATAAACTAAAGTCTATCCTGTCTTAGCGGACACCTCTCGATTGGGGCCACCTGTCTATAGAGGCCATGTGTTTTTTATCACTCGAGAAAGAAATGCGTGTTGTAGTCCCTGTCTAGAAAGGCCACCTGTCCAAAGTGGCCACATTCTCTGTTTCCTTTCGATGGCCTTAATAGGCATGGTTGACTGTCTTTTCAAAAGAAGAAATTTGTGATTAGATGGAGGAAACTGTGATATATATGGACTGTAAATGATCTAGCATGACCGCAGTAACTTAATACCTCAACTGTAGTAGCTGTCTGTCGCGAAGCGACAATGACCACCTTCACTTTCACTTTACAGCTGTTCTCCATACAGCTCGCTGGTCTGCAGCAGTTGTCCAAGTCTTGATTTCGATTTGCCTTCGCTTAAGGTTCCGCTTGACCGTGTCCTTGTAGCGAAGCCGTGGTCGACCAATCCCTCTTTCGCCAGCGGGTAGTTGCGAGAATAGTATTTGCTTCGGTAACCTCTCAGAGGGCATCCTGATGACATGGCCTGTCTATCGTAGGTTTTTCCTGATGAGCAGGACCTCCATAGAAGGCAGGTTTGCTCGTTCTAGAATCTCTTTGTTGGTCACCTTGTCCATCCATGTAATTCTCATGATTGCTCGGAGGTGTCTCATCATGAAAGCGTGAAGTTTCTTTACTTGACTTTTGTAAAGAGTCCAGCTTTCCGCACCGTACAAGAGAGTGGATAGGACGATAGCCCTGTATATTTTGCACTTAACTCTTATTGAGACATGATGGTTGTTTCATAGCCTGATTCGCAGTCTACCAAAGGCACTGCTGGCCTTTGACATTCTTTTCACCAGCTCAGAGTCGATGCGTCCGTCTTTGGATATAGAGCTGCCGAGATAAGTGAAGCCATCTAGCTACCTGGTTTAGAGCTGTCCCATCCACAAGGATCTCCTCCTCCTCTCGATGGTCTGTCCCTGGTTGGAATAGTACTTCAGTCTTTTTGATGTTTATTTGTAGACCGAACTTCTTTGATGCTGATGAAAATACATCTATAATATGTTGCATCTGCTCTGGTGTATGAGTAACAAGAGCACTGTCATCTGCAAAGAGGAGTTCCCTCACGAGAATCTGTGTAGACTTCGTCTTAGCTTTGAAGTGTGCGACATTGAAGAGGTCGGCGTCTTGACGTGATTGTATGTATACACCCTCCTCAAAGTCCGCAAAGGCCTCCTCCAGCATCGCCGAGAGGAAGATGGAGAACAGCGTAGGGGCCAACACACATCCTTGTTTTACACCGTTACATACAGGGAAGCTATATATCGGATGTTTCGCCTGTTTCCTTGACTTTAGCCATCATACCCGTGTGTAGTGACTCTATCATTCCGGTGAACTTCTCAGGGCATCCATACTTTCGGAGTAGTTGCCATAGACCTGTCCTACCAACAGTGTCAAATGCTTTGGTGAAATCCACAAAAACCACATAGAGCGATCGGTTGTGCTCGATACACTTCTCCTGTAATTGTCTGAGGCAGAAGATCATGTCTACTGTGCTCCGGTTGTTTCGGAATCCGCATTGAGTCTCTGGCAATATATCCGGTGTAATGTGGGCATTCAATCTGTTAAGAAGGATCCGGGCAAAAACTTTCCCTGCTATCGACAATTGATTTGATTTGATTTGATTCATTTATTTATTCACGGTAAAAGCCCAGTTCAGCTGTTCGGCTGTTTTACAATGGGGCCGTGCATATACAATAAAAATACAAAGTAATCATAAGAACAAAACTATATATCATATAAAGAATAACGAAATAGTAGAAATACTGATGACACACCGTGTAGAGATAAATTATATGAAATTCGTATGCATGTATACATCAATATAAAGTTGTTTATAAGTTGGCTTAAAAAAAAAAACATATTGTCAAGAAATATCAAAGGATTATAACCATGACATAAATATGATGAAATATGCTGAAATATGGTATAAATATACTATAATATAATACAATATTAATAGTGAAAATATAGTAAACATAGTTAAATTTATTAAAACAAAAACAAAATTGGATAAAAGTTAAATACGGGCTTACTAAGAATTGAAAATATTTATTAATACGATAAAATAGCATTGTCAAGTTGTATTTAGGCAAAACAACAAAAATGCAGTTATATTTAAACTTATATACAAGGGAAGTAAAAATTAGTAAAATATTATTAAAAATATATACATGTATATACAAGTTAGTGTACCTATCCATCCCACTATCACTTTCTGTAAAAAAAATAAAAATGTGTGGAGGGGGCATCTAATGTTATTCAACAAATTGTCTCGTCTTTGACGTATAGAATCGAAAATAATCAAATGCTCTTTAAAATTGTAGAGCACGTTCATATGATTTGATTAAACCAAAATGTTATCATTTCAATTCTATTGATTGTGGAGTGAACACATAGAATAGTTTTATAGCAATATACAATGTCCGATTTTCTCCATCATATGTTTGCTTTTATCAGACTAAACATTGTTATTCTTTGCCAATTTAGATTTGAAATTACCAGTACTAGAAGACTTCTGAATATCTTCAGTAAGTGAGTTCCATACCTGCGCACCTCTATACATAAATGTCCGTTTACCTGACTCAGTCTTCGGACGAGTTATATCAACACACAGATTACTCTGTCGCGTGTTATACACATGTGTTCGGTGTGTAAATTTTTCACTAATGTAAGGAGGCACTTGACTTGTCATAGCTTTATACATCATAACTGCAGTGTCATTTTCTATTTTCTTGGTGAGATGGTCCCATTTTAGTAGTTCAAGGTTTTCCTTCCTGATGAAAACCAGGAGGTGTTGTTGATTAGGCGAGCACCTCGGTTTTGAATTTTTTGGAGGGTGTCTAATAGCGTTTTTCCACAGTTTGCCCATATAACATCACAATAGTTCAGATGGGAGGATATTAGTGCATTGTATACCATTTTCAATGACTCTTTATTTACTATATTTTTAATACTTTTTAACATATGTAATCCTGAATTTGCTTTCTTCTGCAATAGTTTAATATGATCCCGCCAAGTGAGGCTTTCGTCGATTATTACTCCCAGATGTTTACATGATTGCACTCGTTTCAAGGGGGTTCCTTTTATCTTGATATGAATATTATCATCCTGTATTCTTTTTAAACGCTGTCTTGTGCCCAGCACAATGTACTCGGTTTTGTTTACATTTAAGCTTAATTTATTATGAACGAGCCATTGCCTTACATGCTCCAGATCCTCATTCATTTGCTGCATTAAAACAGTAATATCGCTGCCAGAAACATATAAGACAGTGTCGTCAGCATACATGCTTACTTTACAATATCGAAGTCCTTCGGGTAGGCTGTTAATATACAATACAAACATAAGTGGGCCGAGTATTGACCCTTGAGGAACACCACATTTCAATGAAGAAAAACCAGATAATTTACCATTAACACACGTTGCTTGCGATCTGTTTTTCAGATAACTAGTAAACCATCGTAGAGGGCGATCTTGTATCCCATATTGTTGTAATTTTTGAGAAGGAGATCATGATCCACCGTGTCGAAAGCCTTTTAAAATCTAACATTACAGCAATTACGACCTTTCCATCTTCCATGCTCTTCAGCCAGTCATCAGTTACATTCAATAGTGCTGTGGTAGTTGAGTGAAGTGGTCTGAAGCCTGACTGATACTTGTTAATTATACCGTTTCCGTTTAAATATTCGTAAAGTTGATTAAATACAATTCTTTCTACGATTTTTGACAAAATTGGAAGAATTGAAATTGGCCTATAATTACATGCTTCTTTTGTTCCACCTTTATGTAATGCTACTACACGAGCAACTTTCCAGTTATCCGGAACAATCCCAGAAGTTATAGAAAGATTTATTATATTTGTTAATAGTTCTTTGATGAAAGGTATTGCAAGTTTTATCAATCTAATCGGTAGTAGATCATTTCCCATGGCTTTATCATTAGATAAATTACTTATTTGCTTTGAAACATTAATTGTTGTAACAGTAGTAAGTTCAAAATGACAATTCAACGTAGATGGTGTTACGTGACATTGTGAGTCAGTATCATTGACATCTCTTATTATCTTATTGGCTAAATCTGGTCCGATATTGATGAAATATTCATTTAATTCATGGGCGATTAGTTGCGCATCATTGATTTCTCCTGATTCAGTCATTAGCGATGTAATTGTGTTACTCTTCTTCTTTCGAGGGATTAAAAGATTAAGGTTTCTCCAAGTCTGGCCTAGGTTCCCATTCGAGTTTTTAATTTTCTCTTGAAACTTTAGTCTTTTGTTAGATTTTATTCTCGCAGTTACATAATTTTTCATTTTCTTAAAATTTTTCCAGTCTTCTATTCTCCTACTTTTGATGGCAACTTTTTCAGGTGATTTCGTTCATGAATTAAATTCAATATTTCTACATCAATCCAAGGTGACTTGTTTTTTCTTACTCTATTTTCCCTAACTGGTGCATATATATTACACACGGAAGAAAACAATGATTCAAAGGCAAGTAGTGACAAATTGACATTTTGTGCATTATATACAGAAATCCAATCAATCTCACTTAATGCAAGGCAAAAATCATTTTCATTAAATGTTTTATAACTTCTGTAGGTTCTGTAGACGTGTTTTGAAACAGAATGTTTGCTTTTCCCCCATACAATGTAAACCAGTGAATGGTCACTGGTCCCTATATGCATTACACCACTTTCAATAACTTTGTTTTCATTATTTGTAAAAATTAAATCAATCATTGTAGAGGTACTATAGGTGACTCTTGTTGCTCTTTCAATGACCTGAAATAATGAAAGATCGTCACACATTTGTCTTAACCTTTTGTATAACAATTATTAGTAACAGTGGCAAGGTAATCACAGTTGAAATCACCTAAGAATATAATATCTTTGTTTTCGTCTTCCACTTTCATTAAAATCGTTTCAATTGCATCAAATAAAGCAATACTTGAACCAGGCGGTCTGTACCAAGCAATGACTATTATTGGTGATGATTTAGGTTGGTTTATTTCAATGGCAACCAGTTCAACTTGATCCATGAATAAATCTTGCCTCAATTTATGATTCAATCTATTCTCATTCACATAGATTAGAACTCCTCCCCCGCGAGTATTACGATCTTTCCTGTATACGACATAATCCTCGATGTCAATTCTAGCATCATGTATTGTATCACTAAGACGAGTCTCATTCAGTGCTAACACATCAAATCCATGCTCCTGAATAGTAACTTTCACTTCGTCAATATTTGGAAGAAGCGACCTTATATTATGATGTGCTATTCTCAGTCCATGTTTATTCTTAATTTTCATACTCTTATTTAGGCCTTTTCGGTTTGTTGTTTCACCTGATTTTTATCACGATGATGTACAGGTCGTTTTTGATCATCATTGTTATTAACACATCTCGATAGTAGGTTGTCATCATCATTAGCATCATCGCCGATGGTATGGTGGTCTGTTTCATCGTCGTCAATGTATTCATTTTCTGGAGTTATGAATGATTCTTTGCGTTCATCCTGTTCGATGTCTTCCAAGAAATGGTGATTTTCAGGGCCGAGTACTTCAGTGACCGAACCGGCACACTCTTCCTGGCCGAGATGTTAATATTGGTAGACGGTTGGACAGTCTTTAGCTTTATGTCCCCAGAGCAAGCATTGACGACATTGGATCATGGTGTTATGTCTACAGTTAGCTCTGTTGTGGTTCATCTCGCCACAGTTATAGCAACCTGAATAATCTTCAGTTTGTGTTTGTAGGGCGTATTGTGATGGGCGTGTCTCGTTTCTCACTATGTCACTGTAGAGATTGCGAGCTATCATGGGTCGATGTATACCAGTTTTAGGCATGCCAGAGTCACCTGCTGTGGCTGTCACTCCCCTCAAGTGACTGATGAGGTTTCTAGCAAGAAACCGAACTCCATCTTCGTTCAAGTGGATGCCGTCACGGCCAACATGCAGATCTGGACGAATGTTGCCGTTATCTATTTCTATCCATCCATGCTTATCTAGCATAGATTTCATCATTGTGTTGATTTTCACAGCTTGTTCTGGACATGATTTGTTTGATATTATTGAACTCCAGCTAAGTCGTTTGACTGATGGGCAAGATTTCATCAGATGGAGCCCCGTTGACTCAACCATTGTTGGTCCCGACATGTAGGATTATTTCCTCAGGTTCAAGATTGTTGGCAATTGGAACAGTGACGTCACATATCTGCTCAATTTTGGCACCTGGGATTGTTTTGCAGATCACACGTTTGGAGTTTGAAAGTTTTTGGGTTTGACTTTCCGTAGCATCGAGTCTCCGATAATTAGGATTTCGGTCTTCTGTTTTGAGTTTTTGAACCGTTTTTGTTGTTTTTGTCGATAGTCACGAAGTTGGACGTTGAGATTTTCCGTTTCGGACTGATCATTAGATATTCGATCCTTCTCAGTATTGTCTTTGTCATTTTCAACATGATCGGTGCTTTCCGTTGTTAGTCGGGTATCTCCGGTGACGAGAAGATTGAGTTTTGAGCTTATTTCATTTATGTTCATGGCAAGGTCATTAACCTTTATGATGATTGCGTTTTCTTTATCATGGCTGAAAGGTTGGATTGTTGTATCTTTCTCTTTCTTGCGACATTCAGTAGAAGAACTGAACATTTGATGGGTGCTATTATTGTGATCAGTTAAGGAGTTTAGCTTGCATTCAATGGCTCCTAATCTGTCAGGGATGGCAACACAACTTTGACATAGGGGTTTGTCATAGTCACTGTCAGTGGGCGAACCACACCAAATGCATTGTGTATCCTCTTTTGTTTCGCCTTCTTTTGAGATTTCTTTGTCTGTGGATCACTCAGGCCTTCAGTAACACTGTCATCGTTTTCAAGATGGCGGCCTTCATCATCTTCACTTTCCATCAACAAATCATTCAGTAGGTACTCATCAGTATCAGTCACAAGAGCAAAATGTCTGCAGATGTTTGTTTGTACATCTGGCATAATTCGGGATAATTCATTTTCAATGAAATCAGATTCATTTGTGACCTTCCGAGGTTTACTGCTATACGACTGATGAAGGTGATATATGGCTATGGTCAAACTTGTCTTTGTGATATACTTAGGCAACTTATATTTGAAGTTTATATGACCAGGTATACCTCTACTCGAGTTCATTTTCAATTGTTTGGCCATTTTATATCAGTTTAATGGAGAGCAACAGGATAGAGTATATATATATATATATAACAAAAACTGATCGATAAGTCATATAGCTATTTCTCACCATTGCAATTCGCCGATATATGTCGTCATGAGTCCAGTGTTTCACTCCTTGTACCTATGGGACTATGGTGATGTCCAAGGTTCAAACGGAGTATGGTCACACACATAGAAAACTCTCAAATTCACTTCTGGCAAGTATGATGATGATAGTTCCCTGATCTGCCAAGTTTGTTCCAGTATAATGCGATAAAATTCACAATTTAAACAGAAGAATACCGCTGGATCTTGATCGCTGATCGCTTGACTTTTTTCGATAGTTTTTTCACATTACAGTACAATAGCGATATTCCTCTGTAGTTTCCACACTGAGTTCTATCTCCTTTTTTGAAGATGGTGACAATATTAGCATCCTTCCATTCCTGAGGTACAGAGCCTTCTGCCCATGCTTGTTGTATCAGCATTAGTAAACTGTTGATTAGCGTGGCTCCTCCGAGCTTCCATATCTCGCTTGGTATCCCATCCACTCCAGGGGCCTTGCCATCAGCCAAGGAGGCAATTGCCAGGTTTAGCTCTTTTCGTGTTGGAATATCATCGATTGCAGTAACTACAGGTCGCTGGTTGATCCTATCACGCGCTGCAGGCTCTATATCTCATGGCTGGTTGAGTAGTGTCTCAAAATGCTGTGACCATCGTTCAAGCACTCTTTTGTTGTCTGAAAAAGGTTGTGTTACCGTCCAGGGACTTGAGATGAACTGTACTCCTTGTCTGGGGGCCCCAGACTTCCTTCAGTCCAGTGTAGAAGGACTTCATGTCATTATTGTCTGCGGAGCGTTGCAGGTCCTCTGTCTTTTCTCCCACCAGGTGGTTTTCATTTTCCGTGTGTACCTCTGCAAGTGGCTGCAGGCTTCCTTGTACGCGGTGGTGGTGGACCTGGTGCTTCTAGTCTGCAATACACGTTGATGTGTTTCATCCCTTTTCTTCATGAGTATCAAAAGCTCGGAGTCTTCTGGGTCAAACTAGTCCTGGTGTTTTCGCTCTGGTTTACCGAGGGTGTTGCTCGCTGTCTCATATACTACTTTGCTGAGTGATGCCCAGGTCTGATCAACTGTCATTCCCTCTTGCACTCCCCAGTTCGTCAGAGCTTTGTCCATATCTTGCTCTAGATTTAGCCATTGTGTATTGACGTGTGGCCGGTCGGTGTTCAGCTTTGCAAGTTTAGTAGCTCCTTGCTTCCTACGGTTTGAACGTAAAGCAAATGCAACCTTTGATCTTAGTAGCTGGTGATCGGTCAAGCAGTTAGCTCCACGCATAGTTCTTGTGCTGTGAATATCCATTCTGTCTCGTTGTCTTGTTATGACGTAATCAATCAGGTGCCAATGCTTGGAGCGGGGTGCATCCAGGTGGTTTTGTGTTCTTCCTCTGCTTGAACACGGTGTTTGTCAGTAGAAGTTCGAACTCAGAGCACAGCGCTAGAAGTAGCTCACCGTTGGTGTTGCAGTTACCGATTCCGTGCCTGCCAATCACTGTCTGCCATTTCTCATAGTCACGTCCTACCCGGGCATTGAAGTCTCCCATCAATATCAGCTTGTCAGTCCGGGGGTGTCCCGCAACGTTTTTCTTTTCTAAGCTGATTGTAGAAGTTCTCCTTTGCTTTATCCGGACTCGTCATGGTTGGTGCGTATACACTGATGAGAGTAGCATTTCCCTTCTTCGTCAGTGGTACCGTCATTGTCATAATTCTATCATTAACCGCTTTTGGCATTTCTGTGAGCTTCGCTAAGATTTCTTTTCTGATGGCGAATCCCACTCCAGCCTCTCGTCGTACCCCGTCCGGCTTGCCGCTCCAGAAGAATGTGTAGCCCATGTCATCGAGCCTTCCTGACTCGGAGAAACGTGTTTCACTCAGAGCAGCAATGTCAATTCTGTATTTCTCCAGCTCCATGGCTACAAGGGCAGTCCTTCTCTCTGGCCTGCCAGTTCCCTCCCGATCGAGGAGTGTCCTGACATTCCACTGTCCAAACGTCATTGTAGTTATTCCGCTGGTGTCGTCTTTTTGTTTTTGTTGTTTGCTTCCTAGCATACTTGGCACTGTCGACGGAAGACCTGCGCGGTCCTTGTTAACCCGGAAGGCGACCGAACCGGTATGAAGTTTCATACTGTTGTGCATATAATCATGAAGGCTGCTTGCAAAGGTGGTTAAGTACCGGTAGCTCTTGCAAGTTACTAACGGCACTCTCTCGGGGAACTGGTGGCAGTTTCACACCGGCGAGGACAAGCCAGGACGGGTGTGAAGCACCAGAAGCACAAGGATGTCGGGAGTTCCGTATCGTCAATCGCCCTCAATGCTGTCACGGTGGCATGGTTTTCTGTTAGGGTTTGCTCCCTTAGCCTTAATTAGATTCTAAAGAGAACCTGAACCACAAGGCAGTGGTTACAACTAAGCATGGCAAATACCACAACTACTAGAACAAAAACAGATGGCACAAAAGTCAGTGTGCCTTGCTTCATTTTGAATTTCTTTGTAAGTTATGCGTGTTGGCAAATTCAATACTAGACTACTACTAATACATTAAGTTGCTGATTGTAACTATAGATCTAGTCTATATTAAGACTTAAAATTTAAAAAAATAAAATCGTATGACATAAAATTAATATAATCGACTTGTTCGACTAAGTTCTGTGGCACAAACTCGGCATCATTGGACAAACCTAACAATTGGATAAACCTAACAATTACAGAGCTTGGTCTTGTTGCTCTGTTCGCCAGCAGTTTAAGGGTATGAAACCCCGCGGCACACTACTCACAAGAGCTCTAACAAGCCAAGCTTATACAGAGCCTTCAAGTAAAATAATGCCGCGTATGTACCACTCACCCAATCGATTCAAGAACAAATTATGATTAACGTAAAACAGGAAAAATGAAAACAATAAAAGCCAAATTTTTAACTTAATATTATCAGCACTCAAACGCACCCAACGCACATATCACTGTATCAGTACGAAGCGTAATGCATCTACAAATTGCATACATCTACAAAATGCATACATCTACAAAATGCATACATGCATATATATCTTTTCAAATCCAGTAATATTATACATATATTGCCTGCCTAGAGGTTTAATATAACATTTCACTTCCCCGACAGAGTTATATTTTTCCCGAGGGATTATATTTTCCGAAGCGCGCAGCGCTGAGGGAAAATATTGTCCCGAGGGGAAAATATAACTTTGGAGGGGAAGTGAAATGTTATTTATTAAAGCGATACAACAGGCAATATCTGTTATATTATATAGTCTATATAGATACGGAATTTGTGTCATTTAGATCTAGATCTAGGCCTACATGTACACTAATTCAAAATACTGAAATCAATTTGACTTACCTCTTTGACTTTGAGGAGGAATTCCTATAGAGGTCTAGAAGCCAATCCTTTCACACACTTGAAATTTAACTCAGTAAATATTCAAACTTGCAATTCAAAACTTGAAAACGTTAAAACGAATGCTAACACCGGAACAGGAGAACGTATATACAGTCTAGTCCAGTTCGATGGGTTTATAGTTAATTATTAATGTTGACTGTACAATTATGAAAATTGTACACGTGCTTTACGCTTTTGTCAACATCAAGTTTATTGGATACCACGTTAAGTGTCTGACTCTGTGGCGACTGATGAGACAGAACCAGGTCTTGGGAGGAACTAGGTCCTGGACTAGCACAGGCCGGACTGCACGGAGGCCTAAGGCTAAGCGTACTGCCGTGACTGCTAGTGCTAGCTGCATTGTTATTGGTACCACTACCATCCGTTGCAAATTTATCTGACAGGCACAGACTCATTTTTCGTTTTTTGGACTCTTCGACATGGGCGTAGTGCTTGATACTGGTCTCTGATTTATGCCCTGAAACAGTCATGATGTGTCTTGCTGCAAACCCTTCCTAATCAAGAGTATGGATCGTAGTAGCCCGAAGGCAATGATTGGTGTAGATTTTGGATGCTTTTGCCTCTCTAGAAATCGTCTGCATTTTTGATCCAAGTGTATTTTTCCCTACAGGTACATTATTGTACCACACCTGCTCATGAGATTGAACAACTGTGTTCGGACGCTGCCAAAATGCATCATTAGAAGGGTTGAGATGAGAAATGTACTTACAGAATGATTCTACTGGGCAATCTGCACGTTTGGTTTCATACATTCGTCCGCTCTGACTGCGTGAGTCGTCAAGAGACTCACCGCGATGGTTCTTGGTTAGCATATCACGAGCAAAGTAGACGAATCTCTGATTTGAAGAATCAGAACTGATGGCAAAGTCTGATTTAGTGAAGTTGCGCAAATTTTCCCTGCCTCTATTGCATAGATGAAGCATCATGTCAACAAAAACTTTGTTTTGAAGTCCTTTAGCTGTGTTCACATCTAACGCTGAAGATGATTTTATTTTCACAAAGTCTTCCTTAGAAATTGGATCTTTGTGGGTGACAGATCCCTTGCCAGCTAGTTTGACTTGAACCAACATGGCACGAAACATTTCACTGGATTGTTTAAATTGTGCATCATTCACAATGTCGAATTCCTTCACTCTATTAAAATGCCTTTGTAGTCCGTAACGTAGGGTTATCATTGATCTTTTAGCGTACAGCTCACCACTCGTTCTCCTTACCTCAGCGTAGAACGTTCGAAGAAAGCCGTTTAGTTCATCTGCTGAGAAGTCCTCAATGTCTTTAATTGATGTGCCTTTTTCCACACAGTACTGACTAAGAATGTTCACCGATGAATTGATCACTGCTTTCGTACAATGAGAATCCTTCGTGTCAACGATTCTGTCTAATTCCTCCTCGTCGAGGACTGAAATCGACTTGCAGTCGCCATGTTTGGTCAGACGAAATTTAAGATTCGCGGGCGCGGCGCGTAGCTAGCTAGCTAGCTGTAGTATGTTGTCTGCGCTGCATGAATTACTTTGCAGCGCACTGCACTGCGGCAGATATGCAGTATGACGTAGTGATGACGCTCCTCGGTCCAATATAACGGACCGAGGTGACGTCATTCGGGCAATATAACGTTTGAGATCCTTGCAGCGCTAGTCACGTGATGGCGCTTTGACCAATCACTAATCAGTATCTATATAGACTATTTAATATAATTATTTATATTATTTCATATTAATAGTAACATAAATGTGCATAATATTATTGAAGTAAAGGATATTCCTCTTATGTTGATCCAGTGACGTCACGTAGACAACTCAGCTGCGCGAACTTCAGATGAAAGGCGCTGGCGCAGGTGTATCGTGCGTAATTAAAAACATAGAAGTAATAAAACAAATAACAGATGTAGTCACAACAGGTGTATAGCACTACGCACTACGCGCAGCAAAAAAAACTGCAATTTTGACTTCCTTCACTACCAAAAATCCACCAAAAATATGAAAATCAAAAAGCTAAATCAAAAAATTCATCCTAAAAATGGATTGTACGCGTCCAGATCATCACTCCAGTACCAATCACAACATAGAAACAAACGCCAAAACGGAAAAAACAAGAGAAACAAAGGAGCTAAGCAGAAACACGTCCGCCCCCTGGGGCACTACTACTACTACCTCAACTGACGAACCTTAATAACGCCCTCTGAAATATGATGGATGAAAATCAATGATGCATGATGTATGTGGAGACATGTAGATGTTTATTTCTGACTCACTGGGAGATCATTGACTTCCAAGGAGTTGTGGCCAAGATCTACAACATTGTATGACACATTTTTTAAATAGTTTTTGTAATCAAGTAACAAAAATCCGGTCTGTATTTGGATGAAAATACGACTTTATTTAAAAGCATGTCTTAATTCATGTATAGTTTTACGAAACATCCCATGGACGTCAAGTTATTGTATGCAGTGGAGTAGCGCCGATTGGGAGGGGACTGTGCCCACCCCCCCCCCATGATCCGCAACGAATTTCAACAGAGAAAGATAAAAGACCAAGAGATAGAAAGAAAGAACGAAATGTACAGAGAGAGAGAGAGAGAGAGCGGGGGTCCCATGACCCCACATCCTCGCATTATTAAAACGATACATTTCGTCCACCTAGTATTAAAGACCGATACCTTACCCCCGACTGAACGAATGTCACGCCGATGCTTGTATACATAAAACTTTGTATCCATATAAAGTACATAAAGAAGGTCATCTTTCACATATCTATGTGCATATCGGGGAGAAGCTCTTTTGATCCTGATTGGTAAAGAAAGGTAATCTGCCATGTGCATAGACATATCAACCTGACATGGTGGATTAAGTCTGCACGACAGGAACAAAAAAGCAATAAAGGACTTTTCTGTCTGCTTTGTATCTTTAGATGCACGAATCTTTATTCAGATAAGTAGAAAAAGGTTAAGTTGTGTTATTTTCAGTTTTCTTTTCAAGCATGATTGTCGAATTTGACATGCTTTATGCAACAGTGTAGGTGAGTAGATCGTATTCTGAAGTCATGAACATAGAATGTATAATAAATGGAATATTAATAGAGGTGACTGTAATAGGACAATGTGAGTTTCAAAGGAGTATACTATTCTACTATGCCTCCATCAAGAAACGAAGTAAATGAAATTGCTGTCTTGTATTTGATGGTCTAAGATATGATTCTGGAAATGAGAAAGGTAAATCTTTTATTAGCCTGTTCATGAGTTCGTACTACTACTTTACTGACTATTATGTACGCGTTTCGAAGCATTTACTCGACGTGCCCATAAGATCAACTTATCATAGAGTGCAACTTTTAAAAAATTTTATTGTGTATTTGTCTGTCTACGTGCATTCTTCCTAAAGTTCTTGAATGTGTACGTGGGAGGAAAGTCAATCAAGTTGAACATAAATACCCCTTTCAATTAGTTTTGTAAGCTTTGGTTATTTTTTCTAGACCGTGGATAATATCTAAGATAACTCAACGAAGATTTAAACCACCGAGGCGGGGCAACAGTACACTCGAGTAGACACAGAATAATATGCAGTCAGCTGTACGATAATGTTTTTTGTGTGTTTACAATCGAATATTTTCTACCTTTGTCAACTTGTCAAATATACTTTTGCTAGACTGTTAAACACCTATCGTCATATTACTTTTATTTCATTTCATAAATAAGAAGCTGCACGACAGTCTTTTGTATTTTCAGAAACAAAATACCTCTATCATCGTCAGTTTGTCTTTCAAGCTCGTGTCTACTTTTAGTGAGCCATGGAATACTTGCCGTAATATTTGATTTCGATCATACATCATTGCGAAGGGTTCTTTTTTTTTTCTTCTTCTCCCTAACCCCTTCAGAGTAACCATGGTTTTGATAAAGGTTAAAACATGAACTTGACATGAGCGATTCTAGAGGGGAGGGGCCAAGCCTTCCCCCAAAAAGTCTTCAAGCCTCCACAATTATTCGAGGCATAATTATGTAGGATATGAATGCAAGAACCCCCGAGCACCACCACCCCCCACCAAAAAAGAAGAAGAATAAGAAGAAGATACATGTGTAATTATACATTTACATCAGGTGCTAAATGAAGATGTGCTGAATCAAGGCTGCTAATCATGTTCGGGGGCTGCCCTTGTGAAGACAACGTCGTGATGATATCGGGAGAAATGTCGAATTTTCCCCATATCAATCTCTTTGTCCAACATGTAACAAGTTTGTAGAAAGGAGAATGAGAGAGAGAGAGAGAGAGAGAGAGAGAGTGAGTGAGTGAGTAAGTATGTGCGTGTGTGTGTGTGGGGGGGGGGTTAGGGGAGGTGAGAGAGACAGACAGCCATACAGACAGATAAGAAGGAGAGAGATAGAGAGAGATAGAGACAGTGTGGGTGGGTGTGAGTGCGCGTTTGATGGTGTGCGTGTGTGTGTGTGTGTGCGTGTGTGTGTGTGTGTGCGCGCGCGTGCGAAGGATAAGAGGATAAGTCTGTAAAAACCCAATACACACACACACAACTAATGGTAAACCTTGACTTTTTTATTTTAATGGACTTGGAGACTTGCGATAAGCCACCTACGTACAGGTTTCTTTATCCATGCTTCATTTTAGAAACCAAATAAGTGTTCAAAAGGGACGTGTGGACAAGATTTTCTCGTTCGATTACAATTTTTTAGCATAAATGTGATGGAAGAGCTATAGAATTATGTCCAAATTTCTTTTTCAATTCTTCAAATTACTTGTAAGTGTGCAAACTTGAAAGCCGTACAAATCGAATTGTACATTTGCTCAAAAGTCATGTAATATTGTTTGTACTCTGTACATGCCCCTGTCTGCAATTGCCTTGAATATGTATTGTCTTTTGTATTGTCTGGAGATAATTATAATTAGGTCCTCGATTACCGTTCCAATAATTGCGCTGATGAGGTGCCATGGACAGTAATTATGAGCCAAATTAAACGACTAGTCGTGAGAAAATAGCTACCCTCTTTCTTTGCAAGCATACAAAACTCAAAGCTCGGTCTAATTTATTACGATATCATTTAATAACGGATTTTGATAGCATTAGAATTTACACATTATTTTGGAAGAAGTCCTAAACTTTCATTGTGCGAATACAAATCTGAAAGCGGCTTTTAGGTTTAGTTTTAGAACAGTTTGCTGGCTTCTGAGAAGCCTAATCATTGTCACATTAACTGCAAGAAGTTTTTTTAAGTTTGCAATCTTATCGATGTGAATCAAATTCCATGATCATAATCATGATGATATTGGAACATTGCGTTTCAGTGTTGTTAACTCTTTCTTTGTTTGAAATATTCCCGTTCTTTTGTTCTGGAACACTTTTCGTCGTTAAGGTTCCTCCCAGGTCCGTAAAGTCAATCAAACATAGGCATGGGTTTGTAGATGATTATGTTTGCATATATTCAATGACGTATGATAAAATTATTGAAAAAGTTGTTATTATTCAAATATATTGATTCCGTATTTAAAACGTAAAATCTTAAAACGAAGTAATAAGTAACCATAAAATAAACTGACAAAGCAAACAAAAAGAAATTCTGTTGTTAAAAAACAAATACAAATAAATATTTGATATAAATTATTTATTATCGTAATTTATTATCATAAATTGCCAATCATTTTTCCAGTTGCTTATTTCTTAGTATGACGCAAAATTAGATTTGACGATAGTTGTAGAGACGATGACAAAATGTCTCCTTTGTTCGTATTGCGTTGTGTTCATCAGATTGACGTAAAATTAATTCAAGAAACATGAATAAATGATCGAATACAAACGTCCCTACTGTTACATTTTCAATCTTACTGCCTCGATTGCTTTGAGTTAAAGGAACCAAGAAATCTGACCTTGTAAGATTTCAATCAAATAACATGCTCATGGTTTTATTATAAAATTACAATTTGAAGTGTTCAGGTAATATTTTAGTATTCAAAGCTGTCAATTTGTAAATCCTGCAACTTAGGTTTTCATAATTATGGTAAGCCGATCAAAGATAGAAAATTCATGCGCATGCTAATTTACACATGCTGTCAATCTAAAGAAAATCTAGTCACGAAAAAAACAACACCCTATGACCTCACTTTGAGAAAGTTCAGGGTTAGCCTGGAATTTCGAAGGATCATCACGATCAGAAAATCGATTAGAAAGAGAGAACTAACCATCAGAAGAGAAATACAAATGGGTAGATGGTCCATTGGGTTGAGTGAACGTGAGACGATGTCAGATTTAGAGAGAGAGAGAAAGAGAAAGGGGGAGAAGGGAAGAGAGAATGGATGATTTTATAAGAAGCAAAATCAGGATTTAAAAAAAAAATCTTTTACTTGACCATATTTCAATAATTGTAGAATTTTTAAGATTGTATTTTTATTTTAATGAAAGCTACATTATTTTATTGTCTTATCCGTATATCCATGAAAAGTGCCTTCATTATACAAAAACGGGCATGAGAAGATAATATGTATACTAGCACTGCATTCGGGATTATCATTTAGTGATTGATATACTGCCATTTCATTTATTTGGTACATTTAATTATGGCACTGCAAGTATTTTGCAAAGCTTGAAAAAGGCGACCCAAATATAATTCCCTTGGGTATTAGTAACAGATTATTTTGTGCGAGAGGGAGAGAGACACAGATGGCGGGAGAAATGTTGGATTTCCCCTTTTCAAACCTCTTTCCGTCCTTCACAAAGCAATTGCGAAAGGGAAGAGAGAGAGAGATAGAAAGAGAGAGAGAAGAGAATGAGAGAATGAGAGAGAGAGAGAGAGAGAGAGAGAGACAGAGAGAGACAGACAGACATACAGAGACAGACAGACAGACAGAGACAGAGAGAGAGAGAGAGAGAGGGGTGAAATTGCAGAAGAAAGAGCACTTTTACATCATGAAATTATAATCAAGACAGAAAATTCAAGCAGTCCGACTGTTATGACCAAGAACCAAAAGCGATAGCCTACCTTCCTTAAGTGTCATCAGAAGACATTGAAATACCATTACAATGACGTCGTAGCTGCAGGTGGCGCGTGCCCCTTCTCCACTCAAAGGCAGAAAAGTGGAGGAAAAGTGCAGAAAAAGACGAAAAACGAGATAAAAAAGGAGAAAGAAGAGACAATGGAAATATAGGAAATGGCAAGAGGGCATTATGCTCTCCATCGAGGGGCAGCTAAACAGAAGAAGAAAAAAGACTGAGACAAAACCAAAAAAAGAGGAAGAAGAGATGAAGACAAATAAAAAATAGCAAATGGAAACATGCCACTCCCTCCCCCTCATCGAAGGGCGAAAGAAAGGGGGAAGAAAGAAAACAAAAAGAGGCGAAGAAATTGAAAAGAGGGATAAAGGGAAAGAAAAGTGAAAAACAGACAATAAAATCTCATCTTCACCAGCTATCATGTTGCCTTGTTGATTCACATAAAATCTGCCAAGTTGCTCCCTCTCCCCATGGTGCCAGTGCCACCGCCCCCGCCCCAGTCCTCGATCCACGCTACGCCACACGCCTCTGTGTCGTGCTATGAACAATTACAGCAAACTAATTGCAAAAGAGAATCAAAACATGTTCTGCCGTTTCCTGTTTCATTCCTGTAGAGAGTATCGTCCCTGAAGAAATATGTTTGGATAGAAAGGAAAAAATGGTTATCATATATTTTTTTGTTGGGAGAAATTCATCTGTCTCGATGTGGATTCACGAATAAGGTTTTTGAACCCAGCATTGTTTCTTTTTCCCGATCTTGTCTCGTCCTAGTCTGTGGTTTTTATGATCAAGTGTGTATCGTTTACCATAAAAACACAGGGAATAATATTATGTATTTGGTTGCTTTTGGTGTTATATAATAATCAAAGTTAGTCTGGTTTGGGACTAAGAGTTCCTTTGTCAATCTGATTTATTTGTTACTTTTTTAATGATTTTGTTGGGGTTACTTTTGTGGGGATGGATGCTCTATTAGAATATCAAAGCTCTCACTCCAGTCCCAAAAAGAACATATTTCAGCCTCTGGAGATTTGGTATATTGTAGTATTAAACAAACAAAAAACAATTTCTCGCTAAAGGTGCTGCTCGATTTCACAACTGTCTATACATAGGCTATGATTTTTTTTCTTCTTTTACACGTCTCTCTTTCTATTATTTTGGTCTCTCTCTCTCTCTCTCTCTCTTTCTCTAAGTTCCTCCCTCTCTCACAACACTTGTGAGCTTTTCTTTTCTCTCTTTTACTTCAAAGCCAAAACCCATTCTCTCTCTCCCTCTCTCTCTCTCTCTCCCTCTCCCTCTCTCTCCCTCTCTCTCTCTCTCCTCTCTCTCTCTCCTCTCTCTCTCTCTCTGTGTCTATTTTCTCTTTTATTTGTTCTCCCCATCCTTCTCTCAGCAGCTCATCTATCTCTCCCTTGTCTCTTTCCCTCTTTCTAATGCCAATCGTCATACAAGGAGATCCGGTGACATCTTTTCTGTTTCACATCACCGAGGTTTTGATCAATTTCGTCTCCTTTTCATCGTTCACCGGCTATGGGGAGCCATGGGTCTGCCATTAACTTGACATTTCAGATTTTTCCATTGACCTTATGCTTCGTTTGAAGCCAATTAATCAAGAAAACTATTTTTCAGTTTTTATTTCCTATTTTCCATTTGGCGACCGCTGCCTTTGAAAAAAATCAGGCATTTTGAATGAGCACTTCTAAGTACCGTTTTTTTTAAATATAGAGCTTTAATTACTTTTTGTAGAACGTATGTTTTGTGTTTTAAAGCCTCTTCTTTAGTTTAATATGACATATATGAAGTTAATATGCCAGAAGACCTAATTATACAGCATCTTTTACAGGCCAATCATTATCTCCATTTAGGGCGCGTCTCTCTCTCTCTCTCTCTTTTTAAATATCTCCCTCTCTCTCTCCTCTCCCCGACCTCTCCCCCTTCCCTCCCTCTCTCCCTTCACGTCCCCTTCTCCGTCCCTCTGTCCTTCCCACCCTCCATTCCCCCTCCCTCACTTCCCTTTCACCCTGTATCTCTCGGTTTACCATAATGTTTACCCTAATCTCAATCCGACCTTCTTTTTCTTCTTCTTCTTCTTCTTCTTCTTCTTCTTCTTCTGTTGAAGTACAGGCCACCATGTTGTCGGTGTATCTTCGTACTTTTAAAGTTGTGCAGATATAATGTACAGTGCTGTGGTTAAAAGAACAGGCGCAATCCTAGCGCAACTGTGTTTTCTGCACCTCAGTCTTAAAGCTGGCTACTGAAGTACAGGCGATTGCACTTGCAGGGAGAACGTTCCACAGTCTGATGGTGTCAGGAACGAAGGTTTTTTTTTTAGATAAGTGCAAGTACGAGCATATGGGACATGCATCTTCATTTGATGGCCACGAAGGGAAGTCGAGACCTGATTGAAGTATTGTGCAGCTGGTACATCAACCAATGAGTTGAGTATACGGTACATCATTAGCACCTTGAACTGAGCTCGCCTTTCTTCAAGGGTAGGCCACTGCAGACGAAGGAGCATGTTGGTGACACTACTTATGCGACGGTGGTCTCCTATGGTATACCTGGTGTACCGCCGTTGCACCATCTCCAGCTTCCGAATATTATCCTTGGTGAAGGGGTCCCACACTTCGCATCCGTATTCCAGGACAGGTCTGAGGAGAGCCTTGTAGCATAGCACATTGATGTTTCTTGGGCAGGAGCTCACGTTGCGTTGCAAGAAGGCACGGGTAGATAAGTTTGCCTTCTTGACAACCAGGCTAATATGGTGATTCCAACTCATGTTTTGCTGTATGTGTATACCAAGATACTTGGCTGAGCTGACCTCATTTTCCAGTGATTGACCATGCATTGAGTATGTCTTGTTGATTGGGATCCTCTTTTTAGTGACTGAGATGGTCTGACATTTCTGAGGATTAAATGTCATCAGCCAGTCTGATTCCCACTGCTGCAGGGAGTCGAGATCCTCTTGCAGTTTTTTTGCCTTACTCTTTTCCATTCTCTCTTCGTCACTCTCGTCTACTCCATCTCTGGGTCACTCTCTTTACTTTGCCAAATTTTGTTTTTACACCTTCTCAATAGGTCATTGACTTGAAAGAAATTGATTTTTTTTTTGGTGGGGGGGGGGTAAGATAATGCCACTATTTCCCTAGCGATATAATTCCCGAACTTGGTTTTCAATGTCAAGCGTATATCCAAATCTATCTGTCATTTCTTAGTCCCTTAATTGAGTTATCGGCACTATCCACGTGTAAGGAATCTCTCACGTGTCAAAGTTTTGGACAAAGTAATTCTTAAAAAGAAAGACTAAACGATGAAAGGAGATAGGAGAAGAAAAAATCTAAGAAATGCAAAGGATTCTTAGAGGAGGAAATTGAATCATTGATGTTCAAAGACGTATTATTCAACATTTCCTCTGCGACTTATATACTCCAAGGTGTGTCTCTTTACCAATACCATGTTCACTGGCCGGTTGCAAATCTTCCCCTATATAGCCAAGCCACAACGACGAGACTGACATTATACCAACAATAAACCGAACAATAGCCTAGAATCTGGGCCCCGTTGCATAAAACTTACCATTGATGGTAACTTTGCAATCAATGGCAACTCCCATGGTAACAGGACTCAACAGCCAATCAAAATCAAGGTTTCCATGGTAGTTACCATTGATGGCAAAGTTACCATCAATGGTAAGTTTTGTGCAATGGGCCCAGACGTTTTTAACATGCTATTTGGAGTCGTAATGGCGGTGTGACTGAAGTCATCATATGGGATAACATTGTGTCCTGAATATCTTAATTCCAAAATGTGTTAGTTGAAAATGCTTTATAATATGAACAAGTTTAAAGTTTGGTTACCATATATTTTAATTGTGATTACAAATTCTAACGCAAAGCGTACTACCCTTTTCCACCCGATTCATAAACTTCCTAGCGTGTACTTCGGCTAAGAATTATGAGTTCAAAACTTCCGCAGCATAGAAAAGAGCAAGATATGTAAAAGGGTGTAAAGGGGCGAGGAAAAATGGTATGAAGAAAAAGATGAGAGGAGGTGGGAGGAGTAGGAGTAGGAGGAGGATTAAAAGGAAGAAGAAGAAGAAGTAGAATAAATAGACAGAGATAATCTCAAGTGAAACTACATTACGAAACTGCAGACGACATGCTTTCAATTATTCAACCCTAATGTTCCAGCCGCCGCCCGCAACATCGTGTTATAAGAAGAAATACACTGAGCCATATTGATTAACTAAACGTAACATTTTCTCGGACAAGTGCGCCTTCTCCGCGCTCTCGAAATCGGATTTGCTGGTCTACCGCAAAAGGAAAGGGAACTGTTAAAATTACACCTGGAGAAACAGAATTAGGTAGTATATACAGGCTTAAGAAGGTGACATCTTACATTTCCGACGGGCAAGATGGGAACAAACACCATATTCGTGGTTTAGTGCCATGTTTTGCGATATGCTCGGGACGACGTTAAGTTCGAAGGCCCAGTTTTTTATGTGATAAAGAAGAGAGTCGTTGTTTTGATACATGCAGTGCAGCTGTTCCATTACTCGGTGATATCAGATTTAAAAGCAATATTGAGTAATGGTCATTCAATATCATTCCGAATAACTCAGAATAGAATGTATTCTGGAAGGCTGATTATGTAGTAGATAGGAGTAATGATTATGTATCGTAAGGTTTTGAAATCGCTAATATTATAAAAAGATTGACTAGATATTTTAAAGTATCATAAACAACGAAAAGCACCGGATATGGATTTAGAAAATGGGACTATCATGGCATCAGAATTTGGTACAAAGTCACAAACTATTTCTACTCATATTTCAAATATGAGGTATTGAGAGCAATTTGGGAACAATATATGAGAACAATCATTTACACTCGGTATTGCTGTTAAAATGAATTTCTTACGGATAAGTAATTTTTCACCTCCATCGAAAATTCTTTGAGGCATCGGTAGGAAGCAATTCCTTGAATGCTGTGAGCGCCGAAATCGGCAGCCTAGCATAGCGGGGTAATATTGGAGCGCCTTGAGCACCTTGAAAGGTGGATACGTCCGCTATATAAGAATCCAATATTATTATTATTATTGTAAAAAGCAGGAAATGTAAGGAAACTGAGCAAACAAAATGGAGAGGAAAAACAACAAGTGAAATAGTATATAAAGTAACTGAGAAAACACAAATAATGTTTGCATCACAAGATGACATTGAGAATAGAGCAAACAAATACCAAACACGTTCAAATAAACATGCTGAAGTAGTGGTAATTTTTAAAAAGAAAAGAAAATGAAGAGGTGAAGGTTAACAAATACGACAGCCGGTTTTTTACAATGATTGGGATGATAAAGTATGCTTAATGGACCTTTTCGAGACTCTCCTCCACGAAGACAAATTATTTGAAGCGGCGTAAAAAGGCTCTCCCTTGGTACAGGTTACTTACTTTCGCAAAATTGGTCAGCAAGAGGATGGAATAAAAACAAATTCGGATAAGAACGTGACCAGGAAAGAAATGGGAAAATAATTGACCTAATATTGTGCTAAAACTAATTTGACCAGCGGACTAAGTATTACGAATGGGTGCTGAAATTTTGACTAACTTTAATGGAATAATGGATAATGGATACTATGAAGCGTAATGGAGATTTACTCCCTTTCTCTCCTTCTCTCTCTCCTTCCTTCTCTCCTTCCTTCTCTCCGCCCTCATTATTTTTTAATCCATGAATAAAATCATTTGAATGGAAAGAATAGTAAGAAACAGAGATTAGAGAGAGAAAGAGATACATAGAGAGAGACATATAGAACGAGGATGTTCATTTGGGGGTTGTGTATGTCTGCGCGCGCGTTTGTGTATGTGGGAGGGGTATTATAATTATCGTGGGGGGAATTAAAATATTAAATTAAAGATATATAGCAGTACAGTGATTAATGGATCCTTTAAACTATTCAAGAGGCACGTGACAATATTGATTGCAGGAAGAGGCGATCGACGGGCGGGCCGTAGTAAAAGAGATCAAATAATTATGAAGATTGAGGGTCCATTAACCATTTTTTTTCCTTCTTGTTAACAATGAAAAAGAAAAATGGGATGATAAACAGTCAACCATGTCGTCAAGGGCTAATGCACTTGTCGGATCGTAGCTCATCGCCGGTTTGGTTCATGTTCAATGAAATATGATCACGCCAGCCATCATACTAAAGATTCATATTAATGATCCTCCCGTGATATGATATTTTTGCGATATGTAATAGGAATTCAGCGATTCAACGGCGGCCCGTAAGAAGGGCGTTACTGCCATTGACAAAATACAGCTCTTCCGGCCTTTTTGCGATCAGCCGATGTGTTATACTTCAGCTACTCTGAACCCAGGTGTAGAAAATGGGTTCCTGGTACTGTATGAAGTCATACCGTAGGAGCTTGGCCAAACCCAGGGTACAACTAGTACTTTGTAAGAACTTTGAGCATCTCCTGTGAAAATGTGCAACATCTATAGATAGAGCTATTATTAACATAATTATTATTATACTAACGATTCATATTCAAGTCGGACTTGGGTTCCTTGCGGCCCACTTTCTTTGGGTTTAGGCAAGTTTTGATTTTCTTCATACTCCTTTACCGTTAATCCTTTGGATACCAGGCATTTTTTTAAAGGTTGATTTCATGCATTCTTATTAGAGATATTAGTGGTGGTTATTTTACCTGACTGCTAAGAAGTAAGCAACCAGAGGAACGACGGCTTTAGGTCCTCTCCGAGGGACCTGGTAATGAGGATTAATGCCTTACCGAAGGGCACTAGCGCATCGACTTGGTTTCGAACTAGATGTACAGAATATATTTTTAGGTGATTGTTACACTTTAAACATGTTAAATGAAAGCGAAGAAACGCAAGAATCAGAGTGGTTTCACGGGCAAATTGACAAATTTTCAACCAAACGTCCCCTGACTAGAAAAAGGAAAATATTTGTATTATCCGTGTCACCCCTTTTGTTGCTTTGTACGAAATGACTAAAATGACTAAAAAGGGTTTCTAAATTTGATTACTGAGCAGGCATTTTCCCTGCACGACAAATAAAAACTAAT
This sequence comes from Mesocentrotus franciscanus, assembly GCA_037976565.1. NCBI lineage: Eukaryota > Metazoa > Echinodermata > Echinoidea > Camarodonta > Strongylocentrotidae > Mesocentrotus > Mesocentrotus franciscanus. The sequence goes on along the minus strand of CP137676.1, from coordinate 27,550,828 downwards.
AATAATATACCGTTCTTGTACAGCTTCTATCACATTATGATATGTCATTCTATCCATGTTATATCTTGAGTGCAGCCCTGGGGGAAAACTTACTTACGGTTCAACTGGGAATGTAATGATTTAATAATGTTTTTCAGTGCACAAACAAGTGGAATAATTGTCTTACATTCGGTCATAGAAAAACATCAATAACCTTCTTATTATTGAATCGAATTGAATTGAAATGGTTTTCTGATAAAGACTTACATCGCTGCCACAGACCCGAATGGCGAGATTTTATTTTATAGGTTAAAATACAAAATATATACAATCATGACAATCATAACATACAGGTACGCAAACAATTATATAATAATAGAAGAACATATCAATGAAATAATAGGTATTTAACTACTTATCGGGGGAGTTGGATAAAATAAGATGTTATATAATTGAAGTGAAAATTTAGGTGTAGGCATAAAATTACTTTTATATGCTACTTTTATAGAACTTCTAATCACTTTCTGATCATCTTGAAAGTAAAGTATATGACATTTACAAAGGAAGTAAGTTCACCTATAAACATTTTCAGGTATAGCAATGATATTAACAGATAAGTTAATTCAACCGCCCCCTAAAAGGAAATGCTGGATATGCTCATATTGTGTGTCGCTGCATAATACATCTTTAAAAGGGGGTAGAATACTCTTCGATATACAAATGATAGTATTAAACAGCCGGAGATAGAATTATATATAAAAGTTAAAAAGAGTTAAAGGTACTATGTCCCCATTGCAGGCCCAAAAAATGAAAATTCCAACGGCTCATTTTTATGAATGTTATTACCAAAGAAAAAAGAAGTCAGTCAGTTACTCAATAGTGTTTGACAGTAAAGTCTAGAAAGTAAACGGGTTTCCTTGCATAATTTGAATACTAGGACAGGACTGCTAACGTTTAAATTTCACAGATAGGACATACGTGACATATTCATAATTCCTGCAAAGTTCTACCGGATTTGATGTTGGCTGCAAAAGGGAAACACTACCCTTAAAGATACTATGTCCCTTTTGCAGCCAATATCAAATTCTGTAGAACGTACGTTTATTCGGTACAATGGTCTGAAAATCAGACTATTACTTACTGTATTGCTATCACTTAAGTCGATTCGACAACTTATAGTCGTTATTTTCCCGCTTAAAGACATTTTCAAGCCCCCCCCCCCCTTTTTTTTAGGGAGGTTCTAAATTAGTATTATCTTTCAAATGCCGTTAGAATTTGACCTTTTTTTGGGGCCTGCAAATGAGATTAGATTATGACGTTTGATTGCTGGTGAGCAGTCGGACTGTTCTACAGCGGACTTCAGTGCACAGACAGCTACGCTCCATAAATATTGAACGGTGAATCTCACGATATCATAACTACAGACCTGATTATGGTCTACAATATATTAACGCACATTGTTATTCCATCATTGCGATACCATCCGCACTCTTAATCGCAACTCATTATCATTGTAATCATATGGACACGGTAAGCATTATTACTTCACGAGTGTTTACATTCGCTTGAATGAACACCGTAATGATTTAAGAAGCCACATCATGAAGAGTTCTCGAAGAATGTGTTCACACGGCGGATATTTAATCAGGACTAATCAGCATTAATCGTGTTTTGCTGTCCATACTGTGTGATCTCACGCCGTGTTTCTGGGTTTTGAGATATGAGCGAATAAAAAAGAAGGTTATTTAAATGCATCTTTTTATAGAGGGGAGTGGAAAGAAGGGAATTAGTACGGGGGTGAGGGGTTCGTGTCCCCCCTGCTCCACCCCTCTCCAACTGAATCTACCAAGCACCAAAACCCGTGTTTACACGTGTATTTATCTATGGCACCTTTGGTACTCCACTGTCTTTCTTTCTTCGTCAAAATTATGGGCCATCTGTTAATAAAGATCATCATTTTGTTTTTTCGTATGATGACTAAAACATCTGTTACCTTAGCCAATGACCCTTGACTAAATTGCAATTGCTTCGCTGTAGACTAATTTGCAGCAAAGGTGAACAATATTCTCATTAAGATTATGAGTAAGCCTTCTCCTTCTACAATACTGTAATACGTATGTCAATACAGTGGCATTCGCCCTCGGCAGACAGTGACATTTCGTCCCTGTCCAAACTTATGACACCTATCATCTGACAAAATGGGGGATATGTAGGAAACTAAAGGGACCAAATTTTGTTGTTGATTCGCGCATTTATTTGAATGAAGTCATAGCAAAGTATGCATTATCAACTAAGTTTATTGATGCTTTATGCCTAGGTCACATTTGCCACGGCGGCCGTGCGGTCTAAAATATCTACGGCCAATAGCAATTATAGGGCCGCCGTAGCATTCCCACGGTCACATACGGAAGCGGTCACATATGTAAGGGTAGCTGCACGGCGTATTTTGAATTTGTGGAGAGAGAAAAGCTGCGGCTGCCGTACGGCCTTGAAGTGATGACGCACGGCCGCCCTAGGGCGTCCCTGCGGCGGCCGTAGGTTTTTGACAAATATCAAGGCGCCCGCAAGGCCACCGTATAAGGGCGCCGTAGGGCCGCCTTAAGGCTGACCTAGGACGCCCGTGGAATATCTGCGGCCACCGCAATTTGTTTGGCGTCCGCAAAAAGTCAATTATAATTCATAAGACCCTAGAGCAGCCGCACGGCAAACGCAAGGCCATCGTACGCCCGACGTATGGTCGCCGTGGAACCGCTCTACGGCATGGCTACGGCATGTCTAATCGCTACTGCGGACTTAGAAATGAAAACAGATATAACTCCGCGTTATAATCCCACGACGACCCGTACGGCCTGTAAAGATAGTGATACGCCCTAGGGTGACCCTGAGGCCACCGCAGATTCTCTGCGGCCGCCGCAAGTATCTCTCGATTTCGGGGGCGTACGGACGCCGTATCCTAGCGGCTACCTAGCCGTAGAGCAAATGTGACCTAGGCATTAATCACATGCCCCATATCTACGCCAATATTTATATCAAAATAGTTGTTAAAGCCACACTGTACTAGATGCACTACCTCTAGCGCCATCTCAGGTCACCTGGGGGATGTTCGGTCCCGCAACTCGCATCGCTTAATGTATTATATACGTAATGTATGAAATTAGAACATTAGAACATTTTTGTTTATTGCACAGTCCATTTTGCTTTCAAACCACGATGGACTTAGCCAGACGACTAGCCCCAAACCTGTTGTGGTTTGTTATAGCAAATGTCTCATATGAATAATTAATTTGATTACATAATCTGAAATTCGTTTTAATTTTTTCTCGCAGTCACATGAACCAATTCGAGAATGATTTTTAATCATGTTATGTAACTTTCGTAACTTGTGATTTGTGTGAGTTCAGTCGCACCGTTTTGTTCTTATTCCTTTCACGTTCCTACCTTCTACCTTTTTACTTTCTCATCCTCTTTTCTCGCTATTCTATTTTTTAAATTTATTTATTCTATTTATTCATTTGGCGGAGGTGGTAGAGGATGCATATACCCCGTAGCTACATTACTCTCCTGTGTAACATATTAAGTTCCACCTAAAAGCGCCTTTGCCCTTAAGATATTTAAAACCTACCGATCATTATCCTATTGCAGTGTGAAAACATAAAGACGCCTTTGAACAACATGAAGCAGTGAGATTGGGAAAACATTTTAGTAAATATATATTTTTTTTAAATAAAAATCTCATGTAATCCGATCAGCCTGAGCAATGCTTGACCTTTGACATTGCTAATGTCACGTTCACATTTCAATAAAACTTCATCCTTTCTCACCCACATCATGCATATGCAATCCAGCCATAACATGGGATTATGTAATAATTCGCTACTTGCATGGGGAACATGTAAATAGAGGTGTCGTGGTCGATTGGATACGTCACCGGACTGTCGATTACAAGGTCCGCGGTTCGATTCCCGCCGCGGCTCTAATGTCCTTTGGCAAGACATTGATCTACATTTGCCACACTCAACCCAGGTGATGTAAATGGGTACCTGGCAGGAATTCATTCTTTGAAATGCTAGAGCGCCGTAATAGCAGCCGTGCTAAAGCCAGGGTAATAATCGGGAGCACCTTGAGTGTCAAGTCTGACAGATACGAGCGCTATACAAGAACCCAATATTATTATTATTATTATAGAGAGCTGCCCCCGAAATGACATTATCAATGATTGCCTAAAGACAGGCAGGGGTGTAGCGAGAGGAGGCGTGCGAGTGTGACACCCCCCTTCATATAAGATTGTCACCAGGGTCAGCTAAAGACGATCGGAAAGTCTTTCGAGAAATCAACTCAAAGGCAAGTTCAATACCCTATTGTATGTCTCATAGACATCCTGTTCAGATTACGTAATACCTTATTGTCATTTTCGCACACTTTAATAAGTAACGTTCAAGGCCATTAAAATGCTTTAGGTTGATATTTTCGAACGCAGTTGTCATCGTATTGCTACTATTTTTTTTTCTTTCTTTAAGCCTCATCAGACAATTTAGAATTGACACTCTTGAATTTTTCAGTTTTTTTTATCCTTGATTTTTATTTTTGTTTTTGGATCCTTGTTAGACTAATTTGAAAATCTAAAGACTATCGTTTATATATCTCTTTTCCTTCCTGAATAGGACTTGGTTATGTTGCCGAAAAATGTGGTCATACACCCTCTTCCCTCACTCACAATTGTCAAATTTGCACCCCTGAAGAAAGGGTGTTTTATGTTTCTTGTGTCGAACCTTTGAATATCGGGCTTTAATCTCGCTTCTAATTCAGTGGTAAAGGTATACTTGTCATCGAAGGCTGCGGTAATAGAACGTCATGAATGCAAATCATTGGCATATTATAGTCTTTCTGCATTCACAAACAACGAAATTCAAAACCACCAATATTATTCATTATTCGTGAAATCTGTAATGTGTTAACTAAGTAGGAAATACAATACATTAACACAAGGGGGTGTTTCACAAAGACTAAGATCGACTTAAAGTTGGACTTAAGTATAGCAGGCCGTTCATGCCATTGTTTGCTATCATTATTTACTGGCATTGGTCTCTCAAGGGACGTACAAATCATGGTAAAAATCGACAAAACTTACATTTTTGATAATTCATTATTGAAGGAAAAAATATTATCTAAAGATCATAATGGTGAGAGCAAACAATGGCAAGAACGGCATGTTATACTTAAGTCCAACTTAAAGTCGATCTTAGTCTTTGTGAAACACCCCAAGTTTTGATTTTGAGCTACAAATAGCAGCTTTCAAAATTGAATCCGATATGAGGCACTTTTGATCCGTTGAAGGGCGGGGTCAGGACAACGATAGTCTTTGAATGCCATGGGGCAGTGGTATGGATAGTTTTAGAATTTATCTTCTTTTTCCCTTCTTGAGTAAAAACTTACCACTTGTACTCCCTTTAAGGGCGAAGCAGGGGCATCAATAGTTTAGGGGTGCCCGGGGCAGTTGACAATAGATTTGGATTAACTTCATTGGTCATTTGTAGCAAAACATTCCGATGGATATGCCCCCCCCCACACACACACAAGGTGGGAATTTGAATGCATTTACGTGCATTTTTTAATTTGAACGCGCTTTTTACACGTTTATGTGCGAAAATCATGAAATCGCATGCTAATACAATTACATTTAATGAACTAGTTAGCTTTTTGAATGTTGATCTCGGTGATCATTCAAATTCGCTCAAAATGGAATGATCGCATCGTTAAATCGGATGCAACGTTGAAGAAATTGGGCGGGAAAACCTATTTTATGTTCATATTTCAAGGGTAGAAAATAAATCCTTCGCCTTACAGAGCATATATCTTCCACATTACTTGATACGGGCTATAAGAAGACATGAACAAAATAGAGATTACAAAAATAATCAACCCCGGGTATTAAACCGAGTTATCACCGTAGCATGAATAATTCACTTCAAACATATCTGAATATTGTGACGAAAGCGAGGTAGATACGTCTTAAACACAACTGTATGAATAGTGCTATCGGCAAAACACAAAGACGTGCGAGAAAATTGGAAATACGCGAGGTTTTCGGGAAACTTAATGGATTTTTCATCAAACAGTAGGACCGAATTATCTCTTTCCAGTTTTAAAGCTATTGCTTTTTGTGTCACTTGGTAGTCGGCACACCCAAAAATGAAGATAAAGACAATCTTTCTGTGCAATATCAAAAAATTAAGTGGTTTTTACATCCAAGAAATAGTAAACGCCACTTTTTCTCGATAATCCCCCAGCACAACACTGACTCTCCCGTTTGCTATTTTTCACTGCGCAGGTCAGGTCTATTACATTTCCCCCTCTCGTATGTTTACTTGTCAATATTGTTCCGGTGTTCCTTGAAGGTGCTATATAACAGATTGTGCGAAAGATTCTTTCATTGTTGAAGAGATGTTTGATTGCTTTGTATTTCGGACCTTTGTAAAATGACGCGTCTTGTTCCGGCGGGTGCCATATCCAACTATCAATGTCGTTTTTCTTGTCATTGGTTTTCTTTAATATGTTGCAAATAATTTAAATGAACATTAAATTTAGTAACAAACCCCAAATTTAAAATATTACTATTAAACGGTAATTCTGCTAATTTATTCTGATCTGGACGAATTATGGTGCCAAACTTTTATTTCTCGATACGCTTGTAAGTGCATATGGAAAATGGAAGAATAATATACTTCATATATTTTCCCTCTTTTCTGTTTAATTTTCAAGAGCAGACGATAATACACCCCTCCATATAAATGCACTCATACATACTAAACAAAACATTAGAATAAACAGTTTGTTTTCACAACAACAACAACAACAGAAAACTTAACACGCGTATAGATCATGAAAAGGCATTACGAAGCATGTCTTTTGAAATTCCTATCAGCTTATATTCGGCTACATAATACATGGGAAATTAAAACTGAGTTGTTCTTTCTAAAGTCTCATTAAAATATCCTATTACATGATTATTCAGGTTGACAAAGGAGCATACTTGGTCGTTACGTGAAGCGATTTTATAACGTTATTACTTTATAAGTAAACACTGTTCAAATGAATTTAATAGGTTTAGCTCGGTCGCGAGACAGCAATAATGGCCTCATTTATTGTCATTTTAGATCATGATTTCATAAGGACTTTGTTTTCATTCTGGGTCATGTAATAACTCGAGGCATGTAATATTGCCAACGAGGGAGCCACCTGGCCGTCGAGACATAATCATGTTCTAGACGTGATTTTTTCGCGAAAGATCACATTTTACTGGGTATTTTTGGCGCTTTCTGAAATGTCACGCTTTGCCTCAGAAATGACTTGTCCCAGTTGGATGAGTTTTTGAGTTGAACAAATTTAGATGTGTTTGTTCGACATAAGTAGGACGACACTCAAGCTCGTAAACACACGATCCATGCACAGACGAGTGAGGAAAACACTATAGGATAAGGGGTTAATTAGAGCCGCCGAGGCTCCTTCCGAGCTACCATACACGCACACCCACATCTACGCTCACCTTTTACTTTATTTTAATTAACGTCTGTTGGGAAACTTAGTTCTTCGCTAATGCCCTACACAAACCTTAATTAAATGCATTAAATATTGCGTAAAGTTGCAGACAATCGATTGAATTATCCCTTAATTTGTTAACACTCCGTTAGCGCGCCAAAACGGACGCGTTGGTGTTTTTATAGGGAATTGATCGCGGATCTCTGTGACGATTACATTAGTGGTTCAATAATGGGGTCACAGAGGCCTATTAAGACACGGTTGTCTTATCAATTTTCAGTAATACAAGAACGTAGAGTGGTTTAAACAAAAATTAGCAGGTGGATGTTTTAGAGAAATATTGATTTCCAACATTCCCGTAGGCCTAACTAGCTTACGCGATGTTCCGTATAGTTGGAAGGGGGAGTTTGGTGTGTCTGTGTACATATACAGAGAGAGAGAGAGAGAGACAGAGACAGAAGAGAAACAAAATGAAAGTAAAAGTGGGAATGAACAGACAGACTGTAGGTGTGTGTGTGTGTGTGTTTGATGAGGAGTGAAGAAGTGCGACAGAAAGAAAGAGTGAGAGAAGGAGAAGTAGGAGACTGCTGCATGTGATTTGAGTAGGTGGTTGAGTGTTATTTCCTTTACCGTTGACATCGGATTATTTCACGTTAAAAACTCTGTCGGCGCCTGCTATCGATGACTTACCACTCAGACTTTCTACTCATGGCTTTAAGGGACAGAATAAATGTTTGGATTTCTATACTATGTCCATGATTTCACGGACCTACTCCATTGTCCACTGTTCCGCTGACAGTCCCCACAGGAAGTTCCCACTCAGGGTTTACTTCGAAGGATTGTTGACGACCAATGTAAAGGTATACCCAATGTTTTAAGACGTGCCCAGCTAGAAATTCCTACGTTCCTACATAGAAAAGGGAATTATATAGCTTTTCACTTTTCTTGCTTGTTTCTGAAGAGTCAGATTAAATGTTCTAAACCCTCTAAATCTTGGACTCCGTTTAATATCTGATGGTCAGCGATCGGTCCTTACAGAAAGTTTCCTCTCGGGGTATTCCGAAGCATTAGTGACGTCCAACGTACAAGTATACCCAATATCTTAAAACGTGCCCGGCTATGCACACCATGCATGACACCTCCGTCATACCAATGTGACCTACATCATACATGACAGATCGAACAAAATAATGCAATTCTCCTCCAAATCGGTCTGTCTGAAACCGGTTTGGAGTAGGTTAAGCGATGTGACTGAGGTACAGCAAAGGGAACATACTGTATAGCTTTCCTCTTGTTCATGTCGATCTAGTGTCTCAGGAAGGCCCTAGGATCATGGCCAATTCAGTGTTTATGCGTAAACAGTCCTGTTTCTCGTATCATGTGGAGTAGGGGAGATTGAGTTTAAAGGACATGGTACCCGATCGAGGGCCTCACTTAAGAAAGTGGTTTGGATATCCTTGAACAGATCGATAAATCTCGTAAATTCGTTCATGATCCTGCCATCGCATCTGCTCATCTTGTCCCTGTTCACATGTCGAAATTTCGTGTTGATTGTATCTGCGGGTGCCTTGTTTATAATGTTCGCGGTCCACAACGGTGCGATATTTCTCAGCGTACCACAAAATCCTGCTTGACTATTTAAAACCATATGGATACGAACTTGATCCAAATTAAACTTATCGGAATCACAGAAATTTCCAACAGGGTGATCTTTTGAGTACTAAGCCGTCTAAAACCTTATTTTTCCCCATGACTTTAACCACGGTCGAATTTCCTATGATTCTAATAAGAACACGATCGCAAAGACCTTCGTAAATCAACTTAATCAACTCGTATATCTCATAGAAATTGTGTTCGGATTTAAAAATATGTAATTGTTAATACATTATTTGTAAATTTGAAATAAGCTGATAGATAAGGCTGAAGACTTATGATATAACATTCGGTTAAATTTTCCAAAGCTTTGCGATCGTGTTTAAGCCTACTTTTCTTCACGTTCCACTCCATAATGGTGTCAGATCTCAATCAATGTTTACATGCGGTGTGCCCCAAGGCTCAATCCTCGCCCCCTGTTATTTTTATTATATATAAATGATCTTCCCAATTGATCAAATGAATTGAAGTTTATATAGTTTGCTGACAATGCCAACATTCTTTACTCAACAGATAATTACTCATCAATTAATGATGATTTGAACGATAAATTGACTAACGTGTCATACTGGTTTAATAGTAATAGATTGTCTTTGAATACTGAAAAGTCTAATTTAATATATTTTTTGAATAAAATATCACATATTCATTTCAACATTTCTGAACATTTAAAAATATCAATGAATGATAAAGTTATCCAAAGAGTCCACACAGTTAAATTTTTAGGCGTATTCATTAACGAAAATATGTCATGGACTGACCATATTTTGTATATTACTAATAAAGTGTCGAAGGGTGTTGGTATCGTTGAAAAACTTCGCACAGTTTTACCTCAAAGTATATTGATATTGCTGTACAATACATTTTTAACCATATTTGACTTATTGTAATGCTATTTGGGCAAATACTTACAAGTCAAAGTTGAAATCTCTTTTTTTATTACAAAAGAAAGTGGTTAGAATTTGCTCTCTAACTTCTTATCGTGCCCATACTAGGCCATTATTTATAAATCTCAAGATTCTTGATGTGTATCAATTAAATAAATATTGCATCTCAATTTTATTATTTAAACACAAAGGTTTTTTGCCCACTTCACTTAACAATATATTTCACTCAATAATGCAATTCATACATATAATGCGAGGAATAGAAATAAATATTATATATGGGCTGTCGAAAAATCTTTATATTATATTGACTGGGCTTGAGGGGTATATCATAAATATGGTCTTAGCGCGGTCAATATTTATGATGTACCCCGAAAGAAGCCAAGTCAACTAGGCGTTGTGGCGTGCGCCTGTAATCCAGCTAACAGTGGAAGTTACAAACTGATTCAGCAGAGAACGCAGGTTCGAAACTGAGTCACGTCTTTCGGATGGTGACGTTAAAGGTCGGTCCCCAAACGTAAATAATCATATCTGATTGATACACGTCTGTAAAAACCCAATACACACACACACAAGCCAAGTCAATATAATTATTATTACCTATCCCCCTCTATAAGGCATTTTTTTTAATACAAATGATATTACAAATTTGGTATCAAGCATGATTTTACTCACCATGAATGCATGTATTTCCCTTATACTCTTGTCCAGAGATGAAATGTATGAAAATGTAATTGTGACGTAAATTGTTTCCGCGCGTACACTTTAACGCCTACACAATACTGCGCGTAAGCAACTTAATCAAGCTAGACGAGCAATGTATAGTCTATAATCTAAAACTTACCAACTGCACTTACCTATTGATATCCTCTTGGAATTATTTGATCAACTTGTGTTGCCTATTCTGCTCTATGGAAGTGAGATATGGGGATTTGAAGTGCTACATGATCTTGAAATTTTCCACATGAAATTTTGTAAGCAAGCCCTTTCTGTGAGCAAAACAACTGCAAACTGTATGGTACTTGGTGAATTGGGGAGGCTTAAACTTGAGAAATATATCGAAAGCAGAATGATAAACTTCTGGTGTAGGATTGTACATAGTGGACAAGAATTTTTTTCTGGTAAGGTGTATATTATCTTAAAAATTACTCTTTGAGAAGAATATCTATCAGGCACCTTGGTTAAAAAAAATCAAGCTGACTCTGGACAATATGGGGATGTCTAATGTATGGGAAATTTGTGAAAATACTAGCTGTGAGTGGGTCAAACAAACTGTGGAACGTCGATTGAAAGATTCTCATGCTCAGTATTGGTCTGCTTGTATGTACAATAATTCGCATTGTGTTAACTATCGAATCTTCAAACATTCTTTATGTTTAGAAAGATACTTAATCGATATCATTAAAAGAGATCGGACAATATTAAGTCGTTTTCGCTGTGGCAATCATTACCTGCCGATTGTAGCTGGTAGATATTCAAATACTCTCAGGGAAATGAGGCTATGTACGCTGTGCAATTTGCAATTGCTTGGGGATGAGTTTCATTACTTGTTTGTATGCCCTGCCTTTTGTTCAGACAGAAAATTGTTCATCGATAAATATTTTATTGAAAGATCAAATACACTGAAAATGGATCAGCGTTTTAACTCCAATAATGTACAAACACGTTTAAACTTACTAAAATTCTGTCGAAAAATAATGCTTCGTTTTCATTAATTTAAGTATGTGTAAAAAACATGTTATGAGTTCAATATTAACTTGATGTTTCTCTTTTTTGTCTTATATCAAATTATTAAATTGATATCAAGAATATTTTCAGTAATTCATTAATTCAAATATCAATTTACTGGTGCCAGTAACTTTCTTTTTCAATTGCTTCCATTAATTTTGTCATTAAAGTAGCTGAGCGAAGAAATGTCACAAAATGTCACAAAATGGACAAATTATACATGTACTGAAACCTTACACCAATATGAACACAAATCATCTGCTCTAAAGTATTATAAATATGAATGAAACGCGATAAGATGCTTTTTCCAAGACCCTTCTCAGAATTTCTTTTCCTGGCTTGAAAAATAAAATTACGGAGTACAGACTTATGACGTCAGAGGTTGGGCACGATCGAAATTCCTAGGCCTCTCGCTCGGCTCTCGCTCAGCTCGCGTGCGGTATTTTGCATTCAGTATACATTACCCAGACTTCGAATGATTCATACCTAAGCCAGCTTTGATGAAAGTGGAATAACAATCTCTCGAAATCAGGAAATTACATTTTATTATTGCATATTAAGCAAATTATGTAATGTAATACGAGGGGGTGAATCGTGCAGATCGATTTGTCCAAATATTCTTCCGTTTTGTGTAATTTGCTGTGAAGTTTTCGGTCATGGCTTGGCATGTGCAAGATGATTGGTGATTACTGTTGAGTGTTGATTAATCGCGAGAGTCCCTTTGGCTTTGCATTTTTATGATGTCGTGCAGTTCCATTTATGGTGCATATATGTAATTGGTATTCGCAAGATATAATCTCACATCTATTCTTCTTTGTTTTTTTATCCGTGAAATTTGCCAAAATAGCCCTACACTTTCTAAAAATTAGAGAATGTCTCGCCCAGTCAGTCACCCCAGTGCATGACGGATCGATCGCCAGTTCAGCGGGGCCGGTGCTGCGCGGCAGCTCGGCTCAGCCAGCTCGAACTTGGGAATTTCATGGCGCCAGTGTACTTTCGTATCCATTTTTGACCCGCAACTCCGGCGTGGAGATAGCCTACTAAAACTTACAAAAAAATCAAATAAATCACTGTCACTAGTTGTGGAGCTGTGCTCATCAACTTCGATATCTAAATTTAGTAAAACTTCTTCCTCAAGCTCGGACATTGTGATAGGATATTTCGCGACTGGCTTTCGTATACGTATAATGCATGCAGCGGACAGAGCTGTGTGAGGGGGCTTGGGAGCACTCTCGCTCATGTGCCCAACCTATTACGTCACACATCGTACCAGCGAACAGCGGGCTGATCGAGGGCGGAAAAAACGGGTAGCAAATTCATCATTTTTTATTGCAAATTTAGTCAATTCTGTAACAATTTTTGAAAAGTAAATATCAATTATTAGAAATATTGTAACATTACCTTTGCAATGATACCAATATTATTAAGGACAAAAGCATTTTAAAACCTTCGCTCTGGTACTTTAATTGTCGTTGTAATTATTATTATCGTTTTGTTAATTATTATCAATATTATTATTATTATTATTATTATCATTATCATCATAATTTTTCTCACTATTGTCGATAGTGTTATTTTGTATTGATTAACATTAATTCGATTTGTATTGTATATTTTACAGTGTTAAATTGACAAATTCAAACTGATTGTAAACTTCTCCAATACCCCAGGGTGGGTGACATGAGAATAAATTGTCGTTGTCATTGTCATTGTCATTGTCATTGTCTTTAATAAAATTAATGCGCACTGACAAGAAAGAGTGGAATATGGCAGAATATTGCCCTCTGATTTAGTACAGTGGTCTACGGGGAAAACCCGGAAGAGGGCAATATGGCAAATATTTCCCCCTCCGGTTTCATATTCGGAGCAGCGTGCAAAATACGACTTTATATTTAGCAACTAAAATGCCTTGTATGGGTAGGCTAATAATATTTATTATTTCCTTTCAGACATAAAGCACCAACAATGTGGAATACTTTGCCAAATAACATAACATCTATAATGAATAAAAGAAGTGTAAAGCAGCATCTAATCACATGTGATTTTGTGTAGAAATTTTCCACTTTATATGTATGTGTGTGTATGTGTGTATTTGTAGGGCTTGTATGTTTTTTTTCTGTTGTTATACGAGTTTTCTTTGGGGAAAAATAAGTTTTTGTAAATTCAAATCCTTATTATGTTCATCACATTTTGTTTAATTACTTTTTGGGGAGATATCTCGACAAACTCATTTATTTGGGTTTGTATTACTTCCCTTTCTCCATTATTTTTTAATATTTTAATGTACTTATGTATATTCTAGTGAAAGATTTTTGTTATTTACAGTACTATTTGCAAGTGTATGTTCTTGTAATGTGGTGAATGAACAAACTAATTTGAACTGAACTGAACTGAACTGAACTAATACGCCAGCATTATCGCTTTCTTAAGAAGCTTTCTTAAGAAGTTTCTAACGATGTTTTTTTTTCTTTCTTGATCAAAGACAGAGTCATAATTCCGTGCAAATAATCGTCTTTATTTTTAACCCTGTAAGATTAAATAAGAAAATGCTAATGAAAACATACAGAAATGCGTTTTAAGTATTATATATAGAAATGGTAATCCAGAAAAACCTCTTTCATCATAGAAATTAAAGCTTTTAACTTATCCTTATGGATCGAGCAAAAAAAATTTTAAAAAAAAGCATAGCAAGAGTGAAAACCCGACGCATGAGTCAAAGGAACAAGGAACATGTAATATTTTTTCTCAAAGCGGCATCACTACTTAAGATTATTCATAACCGATATTAGATAGCTGAGTAGAACCTCTTATTGGATAACACAATCCTATTAAATCGTCTTTATGGAGTCCTTTAGAATGTTTTTTTTCCTATACATTTTGAATGGTTACCGCAGCCAATTTCATGCATTTGTCATTATACTACGAAACCAAAATATGTTCTCGTCTTGTCCATAATAACATCGAGAAAGGGAAAATGGATTTAAACCAAAATGGCCGCACTGCATGAAACCAAGTAAGATTCCTAATGGGGCTGGTAAATCTCCTTGAAAGCTAATGGACATTAACACAATAATACAAAGAGATATGCCTTCTTCCCCGCCGCAAAAAGTAAAAGTACGAATATTCTCATTATTTTCGAGAACAAGAAAAAGAGCTGTAAAACAAAAATAAGCACATCGTTGTATTTTCATATTCATTAGTGATCGCCTGTGGCGGAGTCAGTCTTGCGTTTTGGACGCACCCGGCGCGCACCGGCGGGCATATAGCTAAGTGGGGTGAGACCCTCTCCATCTGTGTACATCACCATCTTGCGGTAGCGTTCTTGAGGAGGATAGCCGGTCAGGTACGAAAACAGAAGCGCGCGCTTTAGGACTAGTGATCGTGCTACCCTGTTTGGCCTTGCTAAAGCCTAGGCCTTCTTATCCTTAGTCTGTTTTGTTAACAGGAGGTATTAAAAGGTCATATTTATAAGTTGTTTGTGGTCAGTTTCTTCATAACAGGACTCTTGGCCTCGATTAATGCTTGCCAACTGATATGAAGATAGTTCAATCAACATCGGTTTTATACTTAGACTAGCCGCTAGGCCCGCACTCTGAGAGGAACCCGGTGGATTTCGAAACTCTCTCCGAAATGATCTGGGTTGAATCAAATAGAAAATACAAAAGAAAATCCTCTTGATTTTGAAAACAAACACTAAACCAAAAAGAGCAATTCTCTTTATGCAAGGTTTACTCGGGGCACTGTAGCGATCATTTTAGTAAAATAAACGACCCGTGTAAATGATGTCGCTGAAGGGCAAATATGATGCAGATTTGTGTCGTTTAGAAAATTAAGGACAAATTAATTACAAAAAGGAATATTTAAAATTTCCCGTAGTTAATATTTCAAAACCCATCTTTCCCATGTGCAATGTTACGGTTGACTACGTGATTTTTTTCTACAGAAACAGTATACTTCCAACAATATTCCAGAGGGATTTCCTCATCAAATTATTAGTTCTCGAAGAAAATAGAAAAGAAAACTAAATCGTTTCCATGAGAGCAACGTGCTGGGATTAATAAGAAACTAGCGCTGATAAAATGACAAAAATACTTGCTACTTCTTTGAAATATTCTTTGTAAACATCCTTTGCCAGAAGGCGAAATTTGGCGGGACCTATCCAAATCGCATTAGCGTATACATTATCATACATTCTAGCTTAAGGATAAGATTAATTTTTTGCTATAATTTCCTTTTTTTCTCTCTTTTTTTCATTTTATGATAGGATGATTCTTTTGTTGTTTCCCCTGTTTCGTACATCTCACTCAACAACGCCTAGAGCTCAGACGAATTTATAGTCAATTTCGATAAGAAACATTTCCCAGATAACTCTCCCACCTGTTCCCTAATCACGATAAGATGCCATGTCCATGTTTTGAAAGATTCGATTTTCCATTATCCTTTTCCTATTTTTTTAATTGATTTCCAGCCTCTTAAAAAATACAATATGCAATAGTCGTGTATTCCGCTAAGAGGTGATTATGAATTTATACATGTAATAATATCGAAACATCCAGACTTTTCTGCGACCTTTGTACGGCTTATTAACGACGGATTTCACATTTCCATTGACTAATTTTATCATTTTCGAGATAATTATGCAGACTGTTATCCAAATACGCTATGATAAACTTTTGATCTTCACGGCAAACGTACACCTTCACACAGGAAACAGCCGATTCGCTTTATGTTTCTATTTTGAGTGAATTCATGTCGCATAACGATGTTAGTGGGTAGTTGTCTTAGGCGGACAGTTGCCCGGGAGTTTTCGTCTCGGCGTAGTTTACCGGGATGATGGTCCAAGGAGTAGTGGTCCGGGAGTAGCAGCTCAGGAACGGTTGTTGTCTGAGAAGCGACTGGTTTATATCTCCTGAAGATATGAACTTAGTCGGGCAGCGAGTAGAGAAGATTTAATATCGATTCATTTCACCTTCTTGTTAACGTTTATGGTTTTTTGTGTGTAATAATAAGTTCAGGTTTTAAGAGCATAGGAGGGGGACCCCCCGGGGAATTGAGAACTTTTGTTGTTGTTGTTATTGTAGCTTGTATCATATAGTTTGGACATTAAATTAAATTAATTACTTAATTATTACCTGTACTTGTACCCTCCTTCTCCCTCCTTCTCTCCTCTCCCACCCCTCTCTGTCTCTCTTTCTCTCTCTCGCTTTTTCTTTTCCTCCCATCCACATCCCTCCCTCCTCCTTCCTCCTTCCTTCACATTATTACATTCACCGGTGTATTACCCCCGCGCCTCTCCTTTGCGCCACAAGATGTCTACCCCCTTGAGAGATGGACGAAGAGAGTAGTGGAGAGTGGTCTTTAAACAGTGCTATCACTCCTGGCGGTACTCTTCAGAGTGATTGTGTTGTTTTATAAGGGGGTCCTTGAGTTGAAATCCAATAGCCGTCAGTGCTGCTTCACCATTACATTACTAGCTGGAAGATGAAAATGAAAATGAAAATGATCGACGGCTGATGGGTCTGTAAGCAGTGTGGTTTGATTTGAGACAAAGAGGGTGTGATGAAAGAGTGGTTGAGAGACCGAGAGTGAAAGAGAGAGAGAGAGAGAGGGGGAGAGGGGGGAGGGGGAGAGAATGACAGACAGAGATATAGAGAGAGTTGAATGTAACAAGAGAGGCACAAAGGAAGTCCACGAAACGGGGTTATTAAATCGTTACACATTTATGAAGAGAAGTGACGTGGAGAGATTGAGATTGAGAGAGAGAGAGAGAGAGAAAGGGGAGGGAGAGAAGGGGAGGAAGGGAGAGAGAGAGGGAGCGAGAGAGGGAGAGAAAGAGTATAGAGTATAGGGCTAGAGAGTTGGTGAGAGTAATTGAATTCATAATCGCTATTTCTAATGTACACATCGGCAATTATTTAAGCCTTTACGTTGTATTCTGTAAATCTGAGTAACACAATATTCATAATATGTCCAATTAATTTGTCTCAGGTTTTGCACGAATAATAATATATTCGCAAATTTGCAAATTCGCAAATTCTTTCGCCCCATCGGTTAACGAGGACGTACGGGTTTTATTGTGGTAACGTAATGCGTCTGCTCATACATTATTTTTCCCCCATTCTTGTCTACCCTTTGCACAATTATTGTCGCCCAAGAAACATTCGTTTGATTACCACAGCAGCGCTTCTCATTGACTGTCATTTTCGAGATAATGAGGAGCGTACAAAATAAAAATAAACGCATTTTACTTCTGGGTAAATTCACTGACCTGATTTTCATCGTCACTTTTTTTTCCATCGTCACATATATGAATGAAATGAAAATATAAGTGATGTCAATTTTAGGAGGAAAAGCTGATGACTTCAGACCCTTTGAAAATTCATGAATGTTAACTGAAAGTTATAAGTATTAAATGCCAAAAATGATTACTATATTTCGTTCACTCTTCCATTTTTCTGTACAAGAATGAATATTTGTACCTGTAATCTGATAAATGAACGTTGAATTTCATGAGCTGATATAATACAAAGCAAATAACATGAGCAATTTACGGTTTCGAACGCGGTGCGTATCTACCATTAACAACATTATAATGAGAGTATGACTAGAGACGTAATGACATAAGACAAGTGGAGAAAAATGTAACACATTCGAAGTGAACTTGAAGACTAAAAAATATGTTAAATAGCATGATTACACAAGAAATTCAAGTTGGTTACTTGCACCCACAAAATTAATGCACCTACAAACCCTCTCACACATCCTTTTGTTTTATATACAGACCCAATAGCTAAGTGGCGTAGCGATGCAGCGATGCACGCTCAATCTCACGGAATTCATTAGCCGGCGCCTCTACACAATCATTATCACCCCCTTAAAAGATTCTAGCAAAGATGAAGACTAAACATGTCATGTTCGTGTGTGTTTAAAAAGTCTACATCACATTGCATTACGCTTGCCATATACATTCTCGTCATATCGAATTTCAGACGGAGAAGTGCTCCGCGCTTAAAAATGGCTTTTAATTAGGCAATTTGCAAGATCATAATGTAAATAATACCAGCACAGGTGGCCACCTGACAAGTGTAATTTCGCACGAAGCACGGAAGATAATTTGTTCGTCATTTGGACCTTGTGGACCAGAAAGAAAGACTTTAGCGAAGCTCTCCTCCTTAGATTGCACGCCCATATGGCTGGCACGCGCGGAGATATGACATGTTGTTATTCCCTCGAACTATAGTGTAATATGAAATGATACTGTGGGTTTGTTGTCTGGCGGGTGAGGAGATGATGGAAATGAATAGGGGTTAATGTAGATGTATCGCTGATTTCGTGCTTTATTATTAGCTGATAACTATCAGATGCTTCAAAAAAACGTGTTAACTTGTTGAGAACAGGCAGCGAGGAAAGCAAGTCTACGAGATAAGATATTTGATTTTCAACCTTAATTTTTCTTTAACTCTGTTTTTCTGTATTGTCCACATCCAAATTACCCTTTTTAAACATCTTTTTTATAATACCCGATGTCCAAGTAGGTTTATTCAAAATAGGTATATTCAAACTACATCAACTATTTTTGTTGTTCTTGTCGCTGTTGTTGCAAGTTTCAGTTTCAGCATTCCGTAGCGTAGGGAGGGCAGAAAAACCTTAAACATGCATAATTTACCAACGAATTAATATAAAATTGTATAGCATTTTATCTAGTATTTTTGCATGATGTATGTATATCCCATGTATTTAAGCTGTTAACATGGTTAAGCTGCCAGTAGTTTATATTGTTATTTCATTCAAAGCGCTAAATGCATTTTGATCTTTTTGTCTATGACAGGAAATACGTTTTATTGTACCATACACACATGGCAACGAATTCTGTCCTTGTAAATACTCAACAGATATATTTCTAGTAATTTATTTTTCATGGAAGCACTATTATTTTTTAATTATGACTCATAACTCGGGGAAAACTTCATTCAGTATCTTGATTTTAATGTTGCCATGAACAGCATCACGTAGTTGTTTTTAAAGCACGCCGAGATGAAATTTTGCCTGCATGTGCATTATGAATGTGGGTCTGATATCAAAGGTCGAAAAGAAAGGCAAAAATCACTCAAAAGATCATGGATAAAATCTCGCTGTATTACCTAAATTCATTTTTTTCTTGAGGAAAATACGAGTTCCTTCTTATGATTATAGACGATGGGATTTATACCTAATCATTTAGAGTGCAAGGAAGTGCGTCCTTGTTATACTTCATTTTTTTTCCGCCTCTCGTTATCAGAATGATTACCAAACCAAAAGTCATTGTCATGTTGTCACGTGACCTAGCGTGTGATTTGGGGTAACTGGAGGGAAGTAAGTACTAAGCTTATTGTACAATTTATAAAATACCCGATCCACTTCTCTAGTGTTATATATTTAACACTGTTCACAGTCATATTGGCGTTGAGGTGATATCTTGGTCATTTCTAAGATAGCTTTGCGTCTCCATTTTCTTCAGGATTGATCCTTTGCAAAACAGAATCAATCCGCTTCACAGTCTTATATTTTCCTATAATTTTCCTATTAGAAGGCAAGTTCAATATTGTCACCACGATACTTACCATTGTCATAATGGTAATAATGATCAACATTATGACATTGAGAATCATAACACTAGCTCTCTCATCCAGGATCCATTATGCGTGGCCTACCAATCGTCAACTTCTACTCGTTTCTACCATATTACACGCAGTATGCACCTCATGTTGTGAGGACATCTGTGTAAAAATGTCAACCCTGACCACCCGTGACACCATTTCACAAATCACTCTTTGGGAATTTGTCAATGGTTAGCTTCTATTAGATAATGAGGGTGTCTATACGGTGATCTGTCATTTGATCAAGTCCTGATCTGACTCGCTGTCCATACAGTGTGCGGGCCTGGGCCGCGTTTCACAGCACGCTGAGATATACCATTCATTCCGGCAGTGATGCTCTCCCTAAGGGACCTGCGATCAAGGCGATATATTGCAATGTTCGATGAAACGCTCCACGCGATCTCATACCTTATGGATAGCGAAATGTGACATCAAATAGTGATTAATGACATGCCGCATTGACACCCCTTCATAACAACGTCTTTAAAATTTCCTTTATATTCTGCATGAACAGTACTCAACGGTTAAAATAAAAGCTCTCTGCTCCCCTACATCACCCCTCTTTCTTCTCGAATTTCCGGCGACATATCCTTGCCTCTTCATCTTGTTCTAAATATGCCAGCCACATAGTGCTCAGCTAATCTAAACTCAAATATAAATATTTATTTACTTCATGCTTACATCCATATACCCTTGATGGATTATAGAGGGTGTCAAGTTGAAGTTTTCGACCCCTCTTGTTCCCCTCTGAAATAGATTACCCTGTATTTTCTCGGAAAGAAAGAAAACAGGAGGTGAATGATGACGAGCCTCGGGATATTAATCGTTACCGTGAATCTTAAATCAATTCTTAATTCGTAACGCACTATTCCTTTCTTTGCAGCGACCAGGTGAAGATAATATAATCTTCAAACACACATCGAGAGAAAAAAAAAATCGACCTTTAAAAATATATATTTTAAATCTTTATTTTTAACATTTTCGTCACTCAAAAGACAATTTTTAAATCGATGTTGAATGTATGTTTTAAGGGGGAAGGAGGTCAAATACCGCCCTCCTCCCCCCATAAAGAAGAACGTTACATACATATTTTTAGAAAAAATGTATGAACGATATGTTCAATATTGGCAGACCGGAACCGTGATATGTCTAACGTGATGCTAACCTTGAAGACAAAAGCATAACATTTTCTAGAAGAGTTCGACTTGAAAATTCAAATATGAACATCATTGCTCCCTGATACTCTTAGAAAAAGTTAAAAGCGCAGTACTTTTTATTTCAGTTGCAATGGCGGCCCATTACGAATCATTTATAAAGAAGACATCCCTTATGGTGTAACCAAATAAGACAAAAAAATATTTGTGTTAGAAGTTAAAGACGCCCCCCTCCCCTCTCAACAACAAACGCCCCTTACGATTCATGCATCCTCGATACACAAAGAAAATCAAATGGATCAAATCTGCGCTCCACTAACTTTATATTTACGCCCACGTATTTACTGCTAGTTCTAACACGTCACTGGCGACACAAGATCAGGTTTTATTTGTCACCTCTTTTCGACACTGCTCATTTCGCCCCGGGGTTTCTATTAATATATAGATAACAGATTTTCCCCGAACAGTAGCCCACAGCTGAGGGTGTGTAGATAGTTTCATCAACATTTACAAGATCATCCTAGTCAAACATGTGTAAAGTAGGCCAGGTCACGGTATCGAATGAAGTTCTTTCATTAATATTGATAGTTCTATTTAGTTAAATCATATCGATTCATATTTCAGACCTTTTCTAGTGTGATATTACATCAGTTAAACTTTTAGTATTAAAATTTATTATATCCCGCATACTAAGAATCTTGCAATCTGATTGGTCTAAACGAGGTCACATGATCAATGATAGATTTACCATCACTTCATGGCCGTGAGCTAGGGGTGTGATAGTACTTTGTACAGTATAAACTATCATCGTCTCGGTGATCTCTAGTACGTGTACATAGACATGTATGATATCTTATGTGTTGACAAGTTCATCGTTCTTTCGGATTTTTTCCAGCTTTATTGACTTTTAAACTGAATTGAAATGCGATGTGAGATATAAAACAAATATTAACCTCCTTTACTCGGGCAATGGATACAAACTATCATCGCCTCGGTGATCTCGGCGATGATAGTATGTATTATATACCTCACTTTAGAAATCTAGCCATCTGATTAGTCGAAATTGGAGTCGTGATTTTAGCCATGCCACGCCTACCAGTCAATAGTCTTTTGAAAAGCGCCCTAGGGATATTTTCAAAAGACTATTAACTTGTGGGCGGGTATGAGTACTGCGATTCCTATTTGTTTACGTGTTAAAATTGTCTTTGTGCGAGCGCGGACACCATACAGTGCTTTTTGTCTGCGATTCCCAAATGATTGAAACTTTCATTCATTTTTCCAGCGAAGATTAACAGATAGTGTCTCAGATTTTCTGTGATGTTTTAACAAATCTTTACTCAATAAAAGGCTAAGGTAAGAATTATTGGTAGATTTTTGTTTTAATTCGGAATATAAAAGTCATATCGACTGCTTTTATACTCGAGGACTAGCTGTTTCTATACTGGCTCGCGGGAAAGTTGAATCCGCTGCCATCACCCCTCGGCGCGCCGCCCCTTGAGCGTATCAAAACAGTCCTCTCGTAGCAGTCGATATCTCTATACCATTACCCTCGTAGTCGGTTAATATTTGCTTACGATTGTTCATTTTGCGTTGGGAAGCAGTCGCTTTTGATTAATCTTTTTTGGTCCTTTTGAAACCCTTGATTATCCGTGCTTTGCGTCCTCTAACCTTTCTTGAGGAGTTTAACTAATGACCTTCGTTATATACTGCAAAAAGTCCTCGATGTACAAAAAAAACAGAAAACCAGGTCTTTTTTTTCATTATAAAATACTAATATTGATGAATAACAAAGACCATTCATCTATTACAAATTAAAACAACAACAAGAACAACAAATCTATGTACCTAGGGCACCGCCTTTACTCTTTTCCATCTAGTTGTTTTCAGTACATTTACCATTACCTTAATTGGTTCAAACAAACAGACTATTTCTTGAAGGGCAGGAAGCCTATATGCATCAAGAATTTTCTTAAAGGGGAACCCCTTCCACTGCAACTTTAAAATGTTCTCTATCCGACAAAAGGGCATTAGCAGGCGGATTCCTCATAATATTATTCCATATTAGTATTTTATAATGAGGGAAAGACCTGGTATAGCAGGAGGCTCAAATGGTAGAGCAGTGGTCTTGCAACCGGGAGGTCCCGAGTTCGAAACCAATGCGATGCTCTAGTGCCCTATGGAAGGGCATTAATCCTCAATACCAAGTCTTTCGAAAAGGACTTAAAGCCGTCGATCCCCTGGTTGCTTATTTACAAGCATACTCATGTTTTCTTAGCAGTCAGGTAAACACAAAAAAACATACAAAAATGAAAGTGCAACAGGAATTCCCGTTTTTAATGCCTTATATTGGTGGGTACACGCCTATTGAATTGAATTTTGATTTGTCAGAATTTAATAACAAAATACCTCTGATGTCGAAATACAGCTAATCGGTAACCTTGAAAAGTCGAGGGACAATATAATCTAGGAAATATGATTGTATATAATAAATAGGATGTTTTGCTGCAATTCGTGCATTAATTTCACAACTTTTCCATTAAAGGGTGAAATATACATGTATACTTATGCAATGCCCTTATATCCTAAGATCATATTTCAAACGTTATTTTTTTTTACAATAAAAACACAATAAGGGTTAATTATCGTGTACGAGAAGTTTAAGGACGTCATAAGTATTCACGATAGTGCTATTTCAAAGAATAGAAATGTAATTGATAAAAATGAAAGTGAAAGTTTCAAATATTTTCAACGTCTATTCAATAACAAACATGCACATTGCAATATTTCTTTTGAAATAAATTGACATTTAATTTTTTTCCATGAAGTATCCCTTTAAGAAACTGGTCGGTAGATGCCGAATGATCTCGGATAATCAGGCTAAGGGTTGGAGCTATAATGACCGGCAAAATTTGAACCCAGCCGTGGGCATCAATCGGTCATTTTTTTTAAAGATAATGATGTTGCCGTCTTGATCTTGCCGTCAAATTACATCGAGAAGCAGAGAGAGGCTCCATCGACTCGATGAGATGGAACTGGAAGGCTCGAGTCCTAAAAATTAATCATTTTTCAGCAATATTAATGATGTCAGGTACTTGCTTAAGCGTGACTCGTTCTGTAAGAAGAGTGATTAGAGCTGTATAGTTGCAAGAACATTTTTTTATGAAGGGAAGAGGTGGAGGGGCCGCGTTATAGTGGTTCATTCACTTGACTCTCAGTCTCAATCCAAGGGTGGAAAAACATTAAAGAGGAAGTCCACCCTGAAATTAAATTGGTTTTAATAGAGGCAGAAACATTCGAAGTGTTTAAGTTGGCATCATTGATACACAAATTGGCAACACAATGACGTATCTTTCAAGTTACCCTCCCGTTTACCTTTACTAACAAACAAACAAAACAAAAAATCTCATATTTCCCCTAAATTTTGTTTAAATCACACATTCACCGTAATGGTAATTATTGCAAATATGGTGTTTTACAACCCTATATGAAACAAATCTATTTCTTCATCAAAAACTAAGAAATTGAAAGTTTATGAGATTTTCTGTTCAGAGCAAATTGGAGAGAATGGAGAGGAGCTCGTAAGGTATGTCATAGTGTTGCCAATTTATGTATCAATGATGACAACTTCAAAACTTGATAACTTTCCCTTTTTTAAATCCGATATTGCTCAAAACTTTCTGCTTTTATCAAAACCAAATAAATATGAGGGTGTACTTCCCCTTTAATCCACATTTACCACACTCCATCTAGGTGTTAAAGGTAAAGACCAGTTTTGGAAACGCCCCTCTCTCAAAAAAATGAAATGGAAGCTCTCATTACCAATCATGTGAAAGAATATATTTTGACTAATACGTGATGATACAAATTGTGCCGGGAAAGTCGGGAAACCGCCTACTAATTGATATATTTGGTAAATCATTGTATCTATTGGGACCAAATAGATATCGCGCACGTGGTTGCGTAGTCCCATATACATCTTTCTGTGTACAGTCCTTGTAACCTTACCAAGACTGGGCCAAATTTCTTATCATTTTGATGATTCCAGAACCTTGCAGTACACACCAATACTTATATGCTAGATGATCAACCTTTTCTGATCGATTCCACACCGTTTCTTTCACAATGCAATCGCATGACCAGAACTGGTCTTTATCTTTAATGGGTGCCTGTTAATTGCCAGTGGTTATGATTGCAGAACCCGCAGGAAAAGCAGTATTACCGACGTGGTTAGCCTTGGTAGATGAGACTCAATTATTATAGGATTTCTCGGTCAATTTCGTAAGCTTTTCATTCGTTTTGATACAAAGTTCATTCAAATTCGCGAAATAATGCTGCCGGCGTGTAAATTTCATTCAAAATAACACTTTTTTCATTTGATTTACTTATTCGGTCAATGGATTCGGTCAATGGGGGTAATTTGGCACCCGAAAAAAATTCCGGGAAGGGTAATTTTTTCCCGCCACCACCCCCCCCCCTTGGGCGCCAGGGGTAGTGAGCACAATTTTTTTGGGGGACCTGAAAAATTCCCTACGGGAAGGGTTATTTTTTTTCCACCGCCACCCCTTGGGCGCCAGGGGAGGGGGCCCAACTTCTTTTTTTTCAAAAAAGGTTGTTTTTACCTGTTTTTTCTAGAGGGCCCGGGCCCCCATGGATCCGCTGGTATACTGGTATACTGGTATACACCCCTAGTGAGGACAAATAACATATTTGTTGCTTACCAACCCATACAATTTGAAATGGATTTAGCACGGGACTAAGCTTACGGGGTTCTATATATGATCATACTGGGTCAGATTTACATGTTTAATTTGTCTGCAAAACGTGTAAAATTGTATGCAAAGAAACGAATTTGAATTCACGGAAGACGCTATTACGTAATCGCGAATCGTCTCGCTTTAAATTGAATGAAAATTTTACGAAAAAGAAACACGTTTTAATTCGAATGAAAATAAAATATTTTTGAATGATCGTTTTATGAATTTAAATGCTAAAAAACGATTTTGAACGAAAAATAACAGCTGCGGTGACAAAATCGGCGAAATTGAATGAACATAAAATGAATTTGTGTGGCCAACTTACGAAATTGACCAAGAAATCCTATATTAATTAGTTCAGGGACGAGGTGGAAGAAATTTCCCTTTTTGTAACCGTGGATATGTTGGTTTGCATGCTTTTTTTCCGGGAGAGGACGTTTAGTCCCCATGGATCGTGCGCTTGCCTTGGAATATGTGTTAAAAGATAAATGTATAAATACAGGTTTAAGAGGCTTCATCGCGTCTCCAAATTTCTGAGAAAAGGAAAAAATACAAATAAAGAAAAAAAGCAAGAAGAAACAGTTCTCAAACGAATCAGACAATCTTTTTTTTTCCTGTAGAGCGGCATTTTGTGTGGGGCTACATTTTGCGTATCGCGCGACACCACATTGCCATCGAGAAACAGATATCTGTCCGAATGTATAAGTTCATTGTACTTCATGATGATTATATACTTTGGTGCAATGTGCATGGTCGTGACAAAAAAAACCAGGTGTAAACGTTATGCGTTGTCATGCACAATATGCTGTTTATGCATATCTGAATTTACAACATGCCCGATCTTTCACCCGTTAATAGATTCCTAGGTTCTCTTTAGTAATTTGTTACACAATACTCCAAAAAGAAGAGAAAAAAGGAGGGGAGAAGGAAATTTGAATATTCCAACTGCAATTTTCTATAATTACAGTTCGTTTTGGCGACTATAGGGCCCTGGTGGGACATAATGTGCAAAATAAAGGATACTTAAAAAACAAAACTACAGATGCTTTCTTTGAAAGTGCATATAAATTTTTTTTATCAACTTGCGGAGGCCTAAATGGTATATTACGACTCAGACTGCCAGTATTTTGCTTTTGTAGAAAACAAAAATCATGGAAACGCATTGAGATCTATATACAGAACTTTTATTTCTCACCGCTAATATGGTCAAATATCATAAAACATCACGGGGATTGAGACTGGAATCTTTATTGATTTATTCAGTTGCTTAAATATTCGTCGTTTTGCATACGACAGGAAAGAGAGTCGTGCATAAGTTGTTCCTTTGGGATAATTTAGGGAGTCTTCCCTTCTTTTTCCCTTTTTTGTTTAAAGGGAGCCCTTGGGTGTTTACGTCGGCCTCTGCTAAAGGAGATGCGAGCGTGAGTTCCCATCTTTTGGTGCTGCAGTTTGTAGAAGCAATGCCATTAATAAACACGAAATTGGAGAACGTTCTCCACTTTCATTAGGGGATTGACGAAGACGGAAGGAACTCAAACGCGCTCAGGTTTTTCCCATTTTCGATGTAATCCACTGCAGTATTTTTACCTGGTTTTGAATTTTCGCTTGCACGTGTACCAGTCGGAAAATAATATAGCTTTTGAACAGATTCATGAAGAATTTAGATTAACATTTGATTCAAATTTAAAATTCAAAAAATTATTTGTAGCACGTTTTATGTTTTTATTAGAATGTGGTCTGTCTCATCAATTTCTCAATTCAATCGCATTCAGTTAAACCAGTTTACTCTGATGAATGCGAGGGAAAATTATTTTATGAAGGGAATAAGGACAAAAAAAGGTTCAGTACTGCCTGATTGCTGCCTTACTGGTTAGAAAAGAAGTGGGGTATAGATATACATAAAGAAAAGATAATCTTCTAAACGCATAGGAGAACTGCTAGTTTAATGTGTGTGAAAAAAGCTTTGCGTAATTTACAAATATATAATACTTATTCTGTTAGCAGTATTAATGAAATGGGAAAAGATATTAGATAAGTAGTGACTATAGACGAAGAAAAACTCTTAAGTATGGGTAATCCACTGGACCAGGTTTAAATATACTATACGTGGGTGATATGGACTTGGTTCTCTACAAATATTCCATTTTTACTCGTAAAACAGTATCAACGAAATATGAAGCAGTATTAATGAAATGGAAAAAAAGAGAAATCCGGTGCATGACTAAGAAAAGATTTTTTTTTTTTTAATCCCACAAAGTGTGGGTAGATTTGGATAATAAGACCTTGCTTTTTACAAACATTTCACTTTCTATCACTCATCGAGCAGTAATGATAAAAGCAATATTAACGAATTGGAAAAAAAAGGAAGGATGTGCATTAACCCCTAAGTGAATGTTTTAGCTTGAAGCGACGTTTCTTACAAAATAATGTGTTTTTAGTAATTGATTTCTCTCCGCCTCTTTCATAAGACGTAGATTCGCAATCCTACCTTCAAGGAATAATTTTAGCGCAAGGAATGATACGAAAGAAGGAAGTATAATCTCTGTAAATAATGAAACCGGATGTGCGTTCCGGCAGAATTCTCGAAAGACATACATATCTATATTGTTTCAGCGATTTTTTTTCATCATGACAATTATACTGTTAAGAAGAGTCGTCACGGAATCTTTATCAAATCTGAAAAGATGTCGGAAAGGATTATCAAGCCCCCACGATATGTTTATTTTTTCACTTTTCAGTCGTCGAATCACCGATACAAAATGGTTGACTTGAATATATATATATATTTATATACCTCTCTTTAGTATGATTAAATCTAGTCATCTGATTGGTCGAAATTGGAGTCGTGATTTTAGCCATGCCCGCAAAGAAACGAACTATGCCAGTTGCCCCGGTAACGGGGAATAGTTAATGTCAAAGATGCCCGTTGTCCCGGGTAACGGGCCGCATAGTTAAATTTTGCTGAGATCCCCATTGGATTACGTGTAAACAAAGTTTCTTTGTGCGAGCGCGGATACCATACAGTGTGTGTGCGATTTGGTCGCTAATGCCTGGGTTACATTTGCCCCGGGCGCCGTACGATAAATTGGTCTACGATTTTTCGTGCTATTTTGGGGGCATCGTAGGAGGCTACGGGCTACGATGTTTGTGTTTACATCATCTACGAGCATCGTGCAATTTCTTGTATTGGCCCTCGGGGGCAGGCCGGGGCAAATCCGTACAGAGGCTGCTCGGAGATTGTACGGAAATCGTGCAATTTCAGTGGATGCAGTAGCCGTGCAGTCTCCGCACCGAAATCGTGCAGCTTCCGTGCAGAGGTTGCGCGGAAAAGGCGCGATGACCGTGCAGCCGCCGTGCCGATTTTGAGCGTTGTTTAGCCCCCATGTTCACCGAAACATCGTGCGTTTGATGCACGATCAGCGCGAGGCCTCCGCGCGATGCCCGTGCGGGGATCGTGCAATGCCACCTACGACATGTCTACGGACTACGGGCTTACGATTTTTCAAATTGTTATAACTTCTCGCGAAACAAAATCGTAGAGGCCGTCGAGCCCGTGAATCCGTACGAAGATCTCACGGCCGCCTGCCTCCGCACCGAGGCCGTACGGAAAAGGGGATACGGGCAGGATACGGACTCCGTAGACTAATCGCAGGCCAAATGTAATCCAGGCATTAGTGTGTGCGATTCCCGAATGATCGTAACATTCAGGCAACTTTCCAGCGAAGATTAACAGACAGTGTCTCAGATTTTCTGTGATGTTTTAACCAATCTTTACTCAAGAAAAGGATAAGGCAACAATTCTGTGTAGATTTTTTGTGTGAATTCGGTATATAAAAGATATATGGACTGCCTTAATATTCGAGGCATAGCTGTTTCTATAGGCTCAAGGGGACGTTACATCCTGCTATGACCCCGAGGCGCGCCGCGGCGTTCCCGAGAGCGGGACAATATACCTATAATATTTGTGTGTGTGGGTGCGCGCGCAGGGGCGTGTGTGTGTTTGTGTGTGTGTGATTACATATCCAATATCAAGTCCGCTTGTTGGTTAGGTAACGTCGAATATTTGTGAGCTAAATTAAAAAAAATGTTGGATAACAGAGCGTGAAACTTTTTTTGTTTAATTTTAAGTCATCACTTGATGCTTATACATATTCTGGAGATTGCAAGTGTGTGTGGGAGTGTTTGTCTAGTTGATTTAATTTTCTATTTGGACTGTGTCTTTACACATAAGTAGGGTTGGTCGTTTGTTGGTCCATTGAAAAGAGCATGTTTTATAACAACATAAATTATGCATACCCACATTTTCCTTACCAGTTTTTTTTTACACAAACCGCAAGAGGTTTGAAGTATCATTGAAGCGTTTCCGTTTGATGTGCGCGCCCTCTGTAGAAATCTCATAAATCCTTTATATACATCATTTTAGTGTCACTGACACACTGCCGCCCCTGCGGGCAAGTAAACAGGTTCAAAAGTAACCCGATTTCGTTTGGATAATGACGGCTAGTGTTAAGGCGGAATTACACATTACGGCGATTCTAGGCCAAAGTATACTTCACACCTTAGGGCAGTTAAGGGAAAGAAATGGCAAAGCAATGCGTGTTCTCACGTGCATTTGTTCTATATTCCTATTCCAAAAGAAATAGATATCCAGGGTAATCCATGCATATTACCGCCACATGCGGTTACGAAACTAAGAAGATTTTTTTTTACAAGAGAAGCAAATTACTTTTTGACCCATGTTTACTATGGTTTTCTATTATACCTATTCAGTCAGTATTATGCATAATTAAGTCACATCATCATTCCCCAAAATAATCATTTTACACAAAGCATTTCAGTATAGCCCTTCAGGTATTGATAAGTGTGAACATTACAATGATGTATTACGTAATCCGAACATAATTTCTATGGGACATACAATTGGGGATTGAAACTGCCCTTGAGTAGATTCTCAAAACTTTGTACAATCGTATTTCTCAACTTTCCAAACGAAATGATCTCGGTGAGAACGCACTGTTTTAGTGATGTTAGGTTGTTAGTTATTAATTATCTATCTCCTTCCGAAACTCGTTTGAAACCTTATTATGAGCGATAATCTACACTCGTTATCACTTCCTTGCAACCCCCAAAGGAGATATAAGAGCATTGGCAGGTTAATCGAACAAAACCCCGATGGTCAGCAACCCTTAAAAAATGTTACGCATGTATTCCTAAGGTCTTCTATCTAATATATAACTTTGTGCAACATTCGGTGATATTTGTGTTGTGGGTAGGGTTCTATTTAAGACGACGAAATGAGATTCCCTTTTTCATGTGTCATTATGTCATGTCTGTGGAATATATACGATCATTCTCTGGCTTGTTAATGATTATGTCAATGCTTCTTTTTAAAGAGTTAAGCATTGGCATTATTGAATAAGAAATAAACGGAATGGATTAATCGAGCTAACAAACTGAATTGTATGATTTCTGTAAAGGAGATTAATAGATAAAAACCGTATAATGGCGAGAAAATGTTGTACAATCTGGATATTTGCTAAATGTATGTAAATAGTCCTTTGTGGTGTTGTATAAAAAATGTAATGCTTTGAGTGGACATGCTGCATATACATCAATACATCAATTTCACAAGCACTATTATTTATCAATTACTGTATTACGATTACTGTAGATAATGACACAAAGAAAAAGAAAGAGAAATAAATCGGAATGCTGAAAGAAAAGGAGAGACATTAAATTCGAAGAACAGAAACGAAACATTACATGAAGTTTGACATTTAAACAACGCATTTATATGTTTCCACATCAACTATTATCTACCTTAATGTCCGTATTATTGCATTCGATGCTTTTACTGTGTACATATATTTTTATTTCCCCAAAGCAGTACTTTAGGATAGGGTACCCACGACCCTTCGTAAAAAGAAGGGAATCCATACTGTTTTCCATAAGCCATTAGCATATTATAGCGAATAGAACGACGATAGCTCTCAAAGGAGAGAAAAAAACCTACAAAATGTTTTTTTTTTAACATGTAGATCTTTATTGCTGTAGGTTTCACTATAGATCAAAAATCACCAGGTAAACGTATTTATCTCTTTCTCTATTTTCCTCTTAGGCATTCTGGCCAAATGCAAGTAGGTCACAAAGTTGGTTAGTCCCTTTTCCATTGATTTTATCTGGGTCTCGAGCCTTCTTTATCATTAGAAGGGCAAATTATCAAAATACAAATTGATAAAAGACTCTATAGGTCCGCTTAATATGAGAACGGCAGAGCACTCTTATCTAGAAAAACGACATCCAAATTCCATTTTCTTTCTTGGTGGATCTTCTCTTGTAAATTTCACTATATAGATCCAAAATCACCAATTAATTTTTATTTCTTTTTCATTTAGGCGTTCTGGCCAAAGTGTACTAAATCATGAATTAGTCGGTAGGCTTTCCATCAAGCTGTGCCCCGAATTCTGCCTTTTTTCTCTTTTTTTTACAAAGTCAATTTATTAAGGTACGAAGTGATAAACGAAAAACATATCTCCTTGATCTTAAAGCCTGTCTGCACTAGTTTGGCCAGGAGGGATTAGACCTCCCTGCGTGGTCACTGACAGGTGGTTATCTCATCAAATCAACTCTCAACTAAAATAAGAAAAAGGGGATCATGGGGGACCAATGGGTGCCGCTTAGGCATTGTTGCTATATAGAGGGCGCAAGTAGCTACAAGTAGTGCAGTCCCGCTTTAACAAGTCTAGTTAAGAAGGCTGGTTTTATTTGTGTTGCCAAACAAGGACTTTGAAGAAATCAATGCAAGGGCAATTTCAACGCCTCATAGAAATCAATGCGATTGTGTTCATGTAATATACAAAGATTTATAATTCCTCTTTTAAAACGTCAAACACCACTTAGTTTTGACTTTTCCAATGATTACAACAAAACAAAATCGACTCAATTTTTCAACATGATAGGATTGATTAAAACATAAACTCTTCCAACAACAAAAAACTGTTGGTATGCCGCCCTAAAAAATAGAAGAAGATTTTTTGTCTTTGCTCAATTGATATAAAAACAACAACAACGAATAAAATGAATATGCGGTCGGCAGGAACTGCGACATCTTTACAGGCCTGCACGTAATTCTAGACCATTGCTATTTTCCATTAGCTGTAGTGATGTCAAACGCGTTATGTAAATACATGCAAACATATTTCTTCTTTCTCAAGCCCGACAACGCTATAAATTTTCGCCGATTTCTTTATGTTTGCACTGCTCAATTTGAGGAGAGAGGAGGTATCAATTACATACCGACAAAGACCCACTTAGACATGGCCATATGGCATATGTCCCCCCTTTCACCCTCTTTTTCTTCTAGATTTTGTATTCAATCCATTATAGAGATTACTTTTTGATGCCTTTTCTTGTTTGATTTCGGTTGTTTCCGATGGATTTGGAAGAGACGTGAGAAAAAATAGAAAAAAGAATGGTTGTTCGACTTATGAATGGACAATATTTTTAGCACATCTTGAAACACAATATATGCGATGGCTGGAAATGATATGTGAATGGGGTTACATGAAGTTATCTTCTCAGCAAAGGACCTGTTTTTGTTATCTATCCACTGTTTGTAAATGTTATAAGACCTCATTTCCTGTTTAAATGTTCGTTTTTGTACGAATCATATCGAATTAACAAGAATAAACAAGGGAAATGGAAATTAGTGAAATACAGGACGATAAACAAACAATAAAAACAACAAATACATAATGGTATTAAAAGCAAACATAAAGATTCCTTTTAAGAACAAAATTAAGTGGCGAAACCAAGTGCAGAACATGACGCTGTATAAGGATTTAGTGACTGTAAAATCGTCTATACGTTAAAGGAACTGTACTTGCTGATTTCTGGTCATGATGTTGAATATTTGATTCCTATCAGAAAATCGAACAAAACATCCATTGATATTGAAACAGGGATTAAGATTTATTATTTGTCAACAGATCGGGTACGTGATGTAAGAAGAACAAGATGAAGAGCTTCATACTTTATACTTTGTAAGCCTTTTGTAGGTATTTACATAAATTATTTTGATACGTCGTGTACGTTATAAACAAATTAGAATCTTTTAGACTCACTTAAGAGTCCATTTTCGTACTGCAACAATAGTATATGTCAATAGCTGTATGCGCCTTAACAAATGAGAGACAAATAGAGAGAGAAAGCATTTTGTGTTATCTCATTATATCTCAATCTATCTCTCAATTAGCTATACACTTATTGACCCGGCTCTTTCGGGTGTGGTTATCTTACTCGCCAATCAATGCCATTGTCATTTAAACTCCGTATCCGATTTAGTCACAAACAATTGTCAGTCTGAGCAGCCCACTTGCAAGTCGGGTCGCAGCAAGATGCGAATTTATCGCACAGAACAAGACTTCATAATAATCCGTTCATTTAGAGGGCCATTCACCCAAAACATTTTGCTCTGTTTGAGGTTCCATGTCGGTATACTTTAATACAAAATATAATTTTCAAGTTATATTGCATGTATAAATACTAGAATTAAAGTCGATAAAAGCGACTTGTGTGTCACAAGTGGTCACAGCAGTAGTGGACGCAGGTGGTCTCATTTTTTTCGTCCACGCGGGCGTTGATATGATAAGATTGTCTTTTTCGGTCTTTTGAAAGTCTCATATAAACTTCAAGACTGAATTTACATGTATGTCTTCAGACGTTTTTTTGTGTGTGAATGGTCTCTTTAAAATGGTCTCATTTAAATAGTGAAAAATCGTTCTAAAGACACGTCATCAGTTTTTTCTTTGGGTGAAATAGCAAGTCTCGAGTCAGATATCGAATATGATAAATTCAGTATGTTTCCGGTGAAGATAGCTTTCTAAAAACGATGAGTTAGTGTTGCTATTTGATACGGGAAACAAGTCCTTCAGCGTCGACGGTTGCACGCCGAATGCAAAATGAAGAACTTCTGGTGAACACTCACAAGAATATAATTTATGCATTTTACATTGATCGTTTGCCAGCGCTCAATTTTCTATTTGTTATTTCACCTGTGGATCTTCATGAATATCACTCCTCGATTTAGATTTCGCTCGTTAGTTGTTGTTTAATTTTTCCTTTAGGGGGCTATGGCCGTCCCTGGTGTTACGACCTGACTACGATTTGAAAAGATATTTAATTAGGATGAATATTTGATGTGATTGAACTCCTGAATGTTATTACTGAATTATCGAGATCCCAGGGTTTAGCTAGCCTCCTCGTCAGAGGAAAACAAAACAAGTCTGCAGCGAATCGTAGTGAATCGCAGTGACTTCACTCAAGTCGCACCAATGCCGACCGACCAGATGCCGGTTTGTCATATCTCCGACCAGAAGGTCTAAAATAAATCTAATATTCATATTCTGTATCTCAGTCAGGAAAAAACAACATCTAAATTTTAAAAAAATGATAAATGTCTACTTTCAAACATGAATCTATCAAAATTCAGTCGTAGTTATGTTTACGATGGCATTCAGACCGCTTCAAGCTAAAAGTGAGGTGGGGGAGTCTGTTTATTTTGCAATTGGTATTCGAAGTAAGACGTAAGCTTTTTATAAAATCCATCTTGAATAAATGAGTCTTTGTGACGCAGATATATTTACGTCATAATGGTCGTTTATGTTGTGTACCACCGATTCCATTGACGCCAATCTCCAAGCCCTGATTTTGTTTAAACTTTCGGGTGTAAACATTGCGCTAAAATACCGATGAAAAGTATTACGTGTAGAAATGATCTGAAGCCGATTATGACACAATATTATACGGTGTTTGCTGTTAGGTTATACGACTTATTTTTTGAAATCTTAAATTGTCCTGAAATTTGGGAACAACTTGATTGCGTTATGCCAAAATAATTCAAACTAATTCATATTACTTCTCTTATATATCTCTATATCTCTACATATATGCATCTCTCCAATATTCTTTAACCTATTATTTTCTCTGCTGCGCTTATTCAAACCACCATGGCAATATGTCTAAGTTTAGACATTTGCGTCTCATTCTAAACACGTTAGGTAAATTTTGTTACAAAAACATGAACAAAATGAGTATGCGTAGTATGGGTAATCGAAAGAATTCGTGCCCCCAATAATTAATCCACGCATGACGTAAACAACTACCATTTTGTCTTGTGCAGGAGGGAGCGGCATTGATTTAAGATATTGCCAATAATATCTTTAGCTAAGATTATGTGTATGCAATGGCACTTGATTTGAGTAAGGGAGATATGCTATTAGACAAGAAAAGAAAAAGAAACACAAAATGTCTAAAGTAACGCAGCAAGGAAGGGTAACGCAGCAAGGAAGGGTAACGAATTTTAGAATATTGTTCATTTCATTTGCTCAAATTGTGATTATATGGTGGTTTAGAGCTGGGAAGGGGACAAGGGGGCATTTTCTTTCCCAGTCGATGTTTTTATGGATGTTAAATGGGTACCCGGTAGGATGCGACCGTCATTGTTGGTCAAACAATTTTAGAGCGTCAAGTAACGCCTGGCTGGAAAGCTCCCCAGGGAGTGGAGTTTGTGCATACAGTGTGTGCGGGCAAGCACTGAATTCAATGACCGGGGTAATAGTATATCTGTAAAGCGCTTATAGACATTTGTATTAAAGGCTATATAAAAGCTGAATATTATTATTATTATTTATTATTTATTGAAGAAAGAGTGATAGGAGCAGAATGAATGAGAGAGAGAGAGAGAAAGAGAGAGAAAGAGTGATATGGGGGGAACTAAAGAGAAAAGTGAGAGGAAACTAATACGACAAATCAATTTATATGAATATAATGCACTTCTGATTGACTGATTGAAACAAAAATATCCCAGTTTAGGAGTATGTAGGACCAGACTGGACCACACATATACGCCCGCGTTTGAATTCATCTCAGATGATATTTGTGTTAGCTTCCTTATATGGTGTGTCACAACAAAGTCCTTACGAACATAATGAGGGGATGTTGTGTCTATGTAGAAAGAAAAAAAAACCTTGATCGATTACCCTACAGGCTAGGCAACTATAAGATTAGTAAACGTCTTTCCTTTCTTCCTTTTTATCTTCGGGATAAGAGAGTTCGAGTGGCATGTTTTTCATTTTAGAGCATCCTTACTAAATGTCTCCCTTGGCAACGTTCTCTCAGTGTACAAACAACATTCACTTAAAGTAGTAAAAGGGTTATGTGTATACCATAGGGTTACGTACATTATGCACTATGCATTAATTTAATAATGTGTTAGTCTGTGTAGGCGGGTATATAATGTGTACATGTTTTTGTATTTGTGGGGATGCGTGCGCGCGCGCGCGTGTGTGTGATTGCGAGTTTATTCTTTGCCTTCAATTTACAAGGCTTCCATGTCGGCCTCTGCATTTCCAAACACCCCTTTTTTTTTGGGGGTCTTGTTTATTCAGGTGTTTGGTAATTTAAAAATATCGAATTATGCGATTTCATCGTACATTTTAAAACAATTACATAATTGTAATTTCTTTATTATCCAAGTCATGTTGTACATTTATTTAATGTAAGTTGGTTAAACTGATTTATCAGCCATGCCCTGCACATGCATGTAAACATGTTTGGAAATGAAAATAATTAAAAATGAAAAAAACTTCGGCAATTCTCACTTTGCGGAGAGCATGCGGAATAGATTATTGCATGAAATAATGCATTTTAAAAGATTGCGTTGCCATAGTTACACTCTATTGGGTGAAAATGGCTATGTGAGGGAGAGGAATAAGGAACTACATCAAATCATTCCATTCTGCCGAGAGCCATACTAACAAAATACTACGCCACTATATGGGTACGTAGGACTGCACAAACATGTGGACCAATTCTCTTGATCCAAGACATAAAATACAAATTACACTGTTGCCTATAAAGTTGGAATAAATTGTTTAATCTCATAACCGCATAGATAAATCTCTTTGACTCCTTAGATTCATAAGAAAAGTTCTGAGAAGATATAAACGTTATCTATCAAGAATAAATCATATTATCACAATCATTTCATGAAAACAGCTCAGTAAACTTTATTCCAACTTTATGTGAAACAGTGAAGTATCTCGAACTAGATTTGACAGAAGATAAATTTAAAAACGTAGTCCTTTTCAAATTTCTTCGATATATTTATAGATTTTATTCCTTATTGGAGTGTTTTTCCTTAAAGGATAATGATATTTTTTAATTAAAAAACAATCATTACCAGTATACTTCCCTTAAAATGGTTTTGTTTTAAGCACGTCAGATTCTAGAGTGTATCATCGATTTGTGTTTTCACCTGAAATAACTGTTTCACACCACAATGTTTCTAATCACGTCTTTTTATCTCTCCTTAGTGTCTTTAATTTCATTCGATCCAGAGTAATTTAAATTTCCTGCTACCTAGCAGCATCGCTAGAATATTTCACATGGTGAACGGGGTGTCAGACCGAATTTGCTGACATAAAAGCAACATTTATGCAGAAGGTATATCAAGTTTAAGATCACCAAGGGTGCAACAGGATATGATAAAGGACCTAAAATTAAACAAAAACGGCAAGCCCTCTCCCTATAAACATGCCAATTATAGAATTTCACACCAAAGGGTAGAAACCAATTCTAATAATCAGACAACGTTCATGGGTACACCAACATGACTTTTGAGGAGGGACTCGTCATCACACCCCTTGCCCCCTCTAGCAACGCCCCTTCTCCTCACATCTTTTTCCTGATGAAATAAAAACACGCTATGTTGTGTGAGTAAACTGCGAGGTGTGGCCCGCGTGTTGCCATAACTTTGATTGGATAGTTCCGAGTAACACTCACTTGTACTGCACCCTAGTTGTGTACGACCCCGCAGGCCACGT
The DNA here is from genome assembly GCA_037976565.1 of Mesocentrotus franciscanus. Lineage (NCBI taxonomy): Eukaryota > Metazoa > Echinodermata > Echinoidea > Camarodonta > Strongylocentrotidae > Mesocentrotus > Mesocentrotus franciscanus. The sequence goes on along the minus strand of CP137676.1, from coordinate 27,511,617 downwards.
GACCCATACAGGTATTATGTTCTTGGTTGGCGACAATGTTATACAGATCGCAGAGTCGTATTGCCTTATCAAATTTCAATATCATAAACAAATATCTGCCCACGTTACAGATTATTCTATACAATTATTCACGTACTTTCTCTGATTTGCTAAATATTTTAAAATTAATTCACCGCAAATAGTCATTACTTTTTTAATAGCATGATATCGTTTTACCTAAACACAGCAGACCTACAGTATTTCCGTACATAACCCATGATTTGCAACAGGCCATTTTATACAGTTCAAACGTTCAAGTTCCGGCTAATTTTCTATTCGACCTCTCTCTCTCTCTCTCTCCCTCTTTCCATCTCTCCCTTGCTTTTTTGTTTTCTCCTTGAATATACTTCATATCAGGCTTCCGTATGCCTTTGTGAATTCTAAACGATAAAAGTGGCCTGATATTCTTCATCTTATAAGTGAGCTTGACCTGTAGGCCATCTAAAAATGAAAGGAGCATTTTGTTTACTTCGCTAAACAAATCTTAATTGTCTAGTATCTACTGTGATTTTGTTTCAGCCGATTTCACGTAAAGGGCATGTCTTTACATTAGGGTGTATTTCAATCCCTATTCCAAACTGACATCAATCCTCGATCCATTGACTGATGAAAATCAATGACTAAGCGTGCGAGGCTTTTGCGGCTTTCAACCTCCTTATTTCCGTCATTCGCGATAAAATAGCTGCAGGAATTAATCGAAGATGCCTGATACGGCATGCGGTGTCGATGAATACTTAGGTCGCGAAGAAGGGCAGTGATCCTTAAGGAACAGGCGTAGTTCTGCAAATTGGCATCGCGAGGAAAGTAAACTTGGGAGTCTGAAGTTGATGAGCTCTTATTGATTGACTCATCTGTCGCCAAACGGCAGCTGTACCGCGAAGAAGCGAAACGCACGACGACTGTGTCTTCAGCCTAGTCCCACACGTATTGTTTTTGTGTCGGGTTCCATCTGCCCACTAGTTTAACCCTCTGTCAGTGGCGTTCCGGATTGCGTTTTTCTTTCAGCAACTTAACAACTTGCAGTGGTGCGGATACTTAAAAAAATAGAAACTGTAACGAAGTTTACGAAGTCCAAACTAATGAGCAACAAGTTCTCTTTTCGTGTATATATAGATCTCTTTTTCAATTGACTTAATTATTGGTTTTAGACCCTAAATGTAATAGCGACACATCTATTAATCCCGTTGCACACGTTGCGTTATTTTGCTGACGTAGGACAGCGTCAGAAACTGTCTCGGCTTTTGACGCATCATGTGAGAATGATATCATACAACAATTGAATGGACTAGTGCAAACATGCTCTGCATTACTGTTGTACGAGCTGTTTGCTTTCACATGTTTCATTAGCGCAAGTAATAACACCATCGATATGACGCCTCGTGTTCAAATGGCGTTAGACTTTAATGACGTTCATTTGTTTATTTCAGCCAGCCAAGCGCTATAAAAGTAACGTTCATTATTATTATTATTATACAATTCGAATATGGATGGTGTGACTAACCGCAATAGTAATGAACACAAACTTCTGACCAATGAGAATTGTGTAATTAGGTGCTGCTACGTTTTTTTGTAATTGCAAATTACCCATGGATTTGCATTACTTTGACATCTTCGTCCATCTTCGAATTTGAATAGTTGATAGTTTTTGTCAAACTCTCGAGGTCCCTCGATGTTTTGCAAAGTCTTTCAACCCGTCACCGGTCACCAAAAAGTTTCCGTCAAAGATAGCCAAGCTGATGAAGCGTAAAAGCTTAAACAAAGTAGCCGGTTGATTCAGTTGACATATATTGTTAGTGTTTTACAATTGCAAAACTATTTTGTAATTTGTTCTCCCACTACATAACATTTTACGCATTAAAATGTAATTATTGCTCATCTTGGCCATTAATCTTTTTTGGAAAAATATAGCTGTGAGATACCCATAAATAGGTCAAGATAGCACTATTCTGTCACTTATAATTTATTCTCTCAATAATATGCAATCTCTTTTACATCATGTGCAGGGGCGGCGATTTCTTTTCATGACCGGGGGCGGGCGAAATGCGAGGGACAATCTGTATTCCGTTGGTATAACGATGATACCAATGGAATACAGATTTTCTACAAATTTAATTGTACATTTTGAAGAATATTATGCGAGGGAGCGTAGCGACCGAGCGAGAAGATTTTTGCATTTTTATTAGTCTAAACGCTGCACTCTTGGGCCCTCCAGTGAAAGTGTGTTGCAGTCTTTAGTCAGTATTTGCTATAGATCTTTTTTTGCATTTTTTCAAATATTTTGGGGGGATGATGCCCCCTTAAAAATATGAGGGGGGACGTGCCCCCCGTCCCCCCGGGATCACCGCCCCTGATCATGTGTAAACTGTAATACTGCTGTATTAAATATCCAATGATCCTATTCCAATTCTATCCCCCAAAACAGGTTAACCCATGAAGTACGCAGTTTGCGCTCTTATAACACGCGTTTTAAAATTCTCCTCCTTCCCCCGACATTAAATTTCCTGTTCACCGTATCACATTGCGCTTTTTAATCGGCAGTCGTTTCTAGACGTGGATATTGCATTTCGAACGGGAGCGGTATTTAGGTTAACATATCATTGATTTTCTGAGAGAGACATGCCTACCTTGTTATACCACTGCTTATGTCATGATAGTCCTCTGCGATATGAGAGGTCCCCGAGACATGCAAACGCTTGTTGACTTCTATTAGTGTGCAGGCTGTGGGTCTATGCAAAATACAATCAACAGGTTTGCTGCTTATACATGTACTTCATCTATATTACCTTAAATATAAGATTAAATTCTCGTAAAGATGAAATGAATGTGTGAGCTTTTTTTGGCGGGGGTCCTTACAATACAAATTAATATCTATGCATTGTCAAATCATGTCTTGCCTTCTTTAAATCCTTCCCGTCACGTCTTTCTTTACGCTCTCTCTCTCTAAATGATTATGTATCTTATAATTATGGTCACTACCCCTGCAGTATGCACATCGTGTGCTCGCTCTCACTCTCCTTTCTTCTCCTCTCCACCTCTCCCTTTTTTTTTTTTACTCTTCACATATGCAGCAACATTTTCTACCCTTGCAATTTTCTCTTTCCTTGCTTTATTTTCTGTTGTCATATATATATATATATATATATAAAACATTTATTTTTTGTATTTTTTAAAAATAATTATTATACATGTATGCCTTATCTGTCAGTCTTCATTGTCTCTTTTGACCTTTCCAATGTTCACTATACTATATACGTGTCGTAACAAGTTTTCAAATTACGGATAATAATTGTATTATTTTTCTCCCACTTTTTGGTAATCTATGTATATTTTTTCTTTTCAAGTCAAGATATTTACATGTTACAAAAATTATGTTTGTCATTATTATAAGAGATCCACATTTTACAAGCTTTGCTATTCAGTGGATCCCTCCATTTCCACAGGTTTAACTTAAAAATAAAAAATAACTATTATACTGGATGTTTATGTATACTTTCTATTTTATAACTTTAAACCAAGTAAAATGTACTATATTATTGAATATTGAATTGTATACTGATTTCATGTCAATATCACTGTTCTGTAAGTTGGAAATGAAAAATAAAACTGAAAACTGAAACTGAATGGTAAGAATATCATAGTAATCCTTTGAAAAGGAGTGCTCTTCAAAATGCCCTAGAAATTATTCAAAAAATGACGAGAAATAGCCGAAAATTTTGGACCGAAATCATGTCACATTATGCAGTCCAATGTACTATTTTTTTCTGTGGGCAGTGTATGTGATTTCCAGTGAATTTCCTTTCATTCTGATCATTCAAAAACCTCACGCTATACATCAACTACATAATGATTCAACGTTTCCCAATATCTTCCAGCCAGTTTCTGTCACATAGCAATCGCTTGACAAGACTCAACTTTATCTTTAGTCGCGGTGGTTCTATATCCTTCTAAATCTTGCTCTAGAAAAAGCCAGTGGATCATCAAATGTGCCTCGTGTGTCATTATAGAGGCAGTTAAAATAGGCACAATGATGCCCGATATCATGCACCTTACCAGTCGTGCACTTTCTCACATTAGCATATTTCGACATTTGTACATGCATTGAAAAGGCACAATAAAGTTCACATAGATTTCTTCAATTCCGAATATAAAGATGAAAAATAAAATGCTGGTCTGTACTATAAAAAAATACCACTATTCAAAGAATACCTAAAAGTCGATTTAGATTATAGCTGCAATTCTTTGCCGGTCTTCTCATAAGCGTTCAGTGAAAAAGTCGATGCTATTGCTAAAATGATATTGATTTTAAGGCGAAGAATGCTCTGCTTTCAGAACAGATTTGATGCATTCAATTAAAGTCTCGAATTTTCGCCATCGTCCCTTGCTAAATTATGTGCAGTGCAGACATTGAAGAGAGGAAGAGATGGATAGATAGATAGATAGAAAGATATAGAGTGAGGGAAACGAAATAGAGATAGAGTGGAAGACAAAGATAGAAATAGAGAGAGATAAATATATAAATAGAGAGAAATAAATAGATAATAACAATTTGATTAATATAGCGTCTTTTCCGAATTAAGTGTTATAGAATTAGGATTTCAGATGTTTATTGAAGAAATCAAGTAACTAAAGGTACTATTTCTTAGAGATGCAGGGAGTTTGTCCAATATAGGCTTGGGGCAACGGATTGATAGAGATAGATAAACAGATATATATATAGAGAGAGAGAGAGAGAGGGAGATGCCATGTTTTTATATAATAATGGCTAGGTCGTATGCATGATTTAGATTGAGAAAGACGCCCAGGTAAGTACCTGAGGGAAATTACAAAGAAATACTACACATCGTGGAGGTATGCTTTCCTAAGTGTATATAATATATTTGATTGTAATACATGTACGTGCTTATGTGGCCGAGTGTTCACTTATGCGATATTCATGTGCTGTTGTTGGGGTTAAGTATAAACTCCAGCATGGGTTCAAATGACAGGAGTTTGGTAGGGGGATGGGTGTACCACCCCAAATGCTAGAACTTTCAAAATTCATCGCATATCCTATATTAGTCGTTTAATGTACTATGTATCACAACCCCAGCCCTCATAATGATGACTTGGCGCCCTAAAATATTCATAATAAGGGCTATATATAATATCATACATATTGTACGTTTATAATTTACCATGTGTCAGGAAATTGAATTATTGATTCAGCGGTGGCTCAGTATTCTTTAAGGAGATCGGGTAATTAAACAAGAGTGACGATGATAGATGAAAAAAGAACAAAACGCATGTTAACGGTGGTAAATGCAAAGAGAAAGGCAAAGAGGAGCACGCAGAGTTAAAGATAGGGAGGAAATGGAAAGGCAGACAGAATCAGAAAAGGGAAAGAGAGAGAGAGAGAGACAGAGTGAGAATCGATGTATGAAAATATAGACAATGATTCAGCCTCCGAGACACTATAAGGAAGCAGAGGCTAATGCACTTTCATTTCCTTTGCCTAAATGAAATGATCACTAAAAGCTGTCTGCTGGTGGACCCTGCGAGGATAGCACACTGTGCTAACCTCACACCCATCAATAAACATCTACCCCCCATCAACAACACCACCACTTAGGCATTTCCAATATTCGGCCATACTCAATGTATGTTCATCACTCTCCAAAGTCATGAAAGTGCACACGGGAGTTGTTTTCCTGTATATAAAGAGTACGACTTTATTGAACGACGATGTCTATTTTTGTCTCCAAACCTTAAAAAAATAGGCTAAAGGCACTTAATACAATATTCTTACCCGATGATGAAACTACTTCAAAGTTCTCTGGAAAACACAAAACTAAGATTTAGTTCAAGATTATTTTTACATAAATCATATATTGTACCTTCGGCGGGAGGCAGATTTCTAAGCTTTAGCAATATATGAAAAACATTAACACTGTAAAACAGATGCAAAAAATAAGCGGATTAAAAAAGAATGACGTAAAGAGAATGGCGCATAACCACTTTAAATGGCGCCTTGACAGAAGTATTTTCTAAATATATTCATGTACCCCAACAAATGATGTTATTTAGAGAAGCAGAAACGCGGTCAATAAAATGACCGCAAGTAGTGCGGATCTTTAAATATGGTAACTCAAAGCCTTCAACTTTCAAATGGACTTCGAAAATGTTCTTTACCACTTTTGCACAAAGGGCATCGATCGATGTTTGCTTAAATGAAGAAGAAGAACAAAAAGATGGACGCGAATTTTTAAGTGGAAAATGGAAATGGAGATACAGTGACGGAGTCGATTTCACGTCAGAAAGTGACGTGGCGGGGGCATCGGTAGAATGGGGCCGGGGTTGTCGAACAAATCTTCCGGACAACTTCCCCATCTAATTAACAAATTGTCCAAAACACAGTTATGCAAAAATGTCATGAAGTCTTAAATTTGCAGACAATGTTAATAAAACGCTTCACAATAACAATAAGGCCCATGATGAATTATGGATTTATTTTTTAGTAGGGACATCACGCCACCTACTCCCTCCTGTAGGGACGCCGAATAGTGGGTGCTAAAAGATGTGACTGGAAAATACACGAAGGACATAAAGATAGACAAACACTAAATGGAAGACGTATTCCATCCAAATCAAACTTAATACAGAGTGGGTGAGTTTTTATGGACATACATGAATCAAAAGACGAGATGTCAACGTGTTAACCACACGAGCCGCTGCTCAGTCACTTGGCATTAACCTTAATCGGCCGAATTATTGAATCTTCGTGGCAGATAATGCTGTTACTGTCTCGTGTGAGCAATAGACTTTACTATCTCTCTCGGACAGTACTTTGTACACTATGAACGATGGTGTGGACAGAAATCTTAGCACGTGCAAGTCACGTGCTTGACTTGTATAAAAGTCATACCATCCAGAGTTGGCCATAATCATTTAGTTGCGAACGAAATTCTTGAATACTGTCAGTTCGACTGAAATAATCTTAGATTGTTTTTGTTTCAATAGGATTTGTTACTCTCTCGTGTGAGCAATAGTATACAAATAATACACAGCAGTGAGGGCATTGTAAGAATTACCCACACAAGGTACCTTTGGAACAGTCTAACACTGTTCGACTGTTTCGAAGGTACCGAGTGTGGGTAATTTTACTAATGCCCGAACAAATTGATGTGTATTATCTGTTTTATAAGATGATGTTTTATCTATTTTGTAAAATGATGTTTTATAACATGATTTTACTAATGACCGATCATAAGTATTTAGTAATGACCGGTCATTAGTAAAATTACGTGTGAGGCAAAATAAATGCCTGGTCACGTGTCCGCTCTCAACCAATCATTTGATTAGGATCCGCTTCATCATCTTATAATATTTTCTATCTCTCATTTGAATAGCACTCTCTACACTCTGAACGGTGGTGTGGATTTAAAAAAATTTGTTGCACGTGCTAGACGTGTATTCGGCTTGTATGGATGTCATATCGCCGAAAGTTGGGGCAGAATCATTATTTTTATTGGCGACCAAAATTGTCAGCATGACAGCAATAAGCTGACAAGGGAAGCTGTTCATGTCTCGTGTGCGCAATAGACTTGTATCATCTTCCATACGGATGGCGCTCTGTAAACCATGAACAGTGGTGTGGAAAGAAATCATTGCACGTGCAATGCGTTAATTTGCTTTGTAAGCATGTCGTTTCGTTGTCAGTTGGGTCATTTGGTCGCGAATAAATACTACAATGTACTGTCTGCACGACTGTACTAAGATGACGAGATGTTTTTGCTGTTGTTTGTTTGGACAGGAAAATCTACAAAAAGTGAATATGATGCATGATGATAGCAACATACATCAGGGTTAAAGTTCAAATTTTTAGTAAACTTGCACGGATTACATTTTGATGCACGCTCTTTGCACCGTAAGAGGTGGCGATAAAAAGCAGTAAAAAAGAATGAGGACTTACAGTGGTAAATCAGAAACACCTTTAGGAGTGCAAAGTGGATGTAAAGGAAAATATAGAAATACCGTATGCTATGGATAGGCACCTTTTTCCCCACGCTTGGAATTGGAAGAGTGAATGTGAACTGCGATTCTTATTTTTAAAAAAGAGGGGTGGGGGACACAACTTTTGAAGCGGTCGAGTTATATAAAATTAACTTTTAGTCTTACGTAAAGCAATGATGCAGCATTTACCCCTCTTCATGCTAAAACGCGTCAATGTAATTCCTTTTTCCCCACCAAATATGACGTTAATTTGAGAAAGTGGTCTTGCTTAACTTTCGAAATGCCTTCTGGCAAAAAAGTATAACTATCAATCACAGACGACACGTTGGGGGGAAAGTAGCATTAATCAGTATTAGGAAAAAGTTAGCATGGTTAGTACAAGAGAAATTAGGAAATAATTACATCATGCGTTGCCTTTGAATCAGAATCGCGTCATACTTACGTCAAAAATATATGATAAGTGTTTATTTGGTAATTTGGTTGACCTCACAAAATAATATCAACAAATACCTCAGATCATGTGCAGTTATGATTATGAATGATACTTATAACAATGTTAGGGTTTGTCGTTAATGCGCTGATGACGTCTGTTTCTCCTACTTCATGCACCGTTTATGTTCAAGACTATCTTAACCCTCATATCCCTACGCCCCCGAACTTGTGTTGACTTTATACATGTTTAAACTACCGATAGTGCTAACAGACTTAACGCACCTCGCACGTTATAACGTCCCGTATCTCGTTCCGCAATCACGCGTTATATTTTGACCGGTAAACCGGGCGACTATGGCAATAGTATTACCTTATAATGCGCGAATTGAAAATACAGACCGCGCGATGACAACCTACCTATTCATTAGGTAATCTTCGTTAATAAACGCTAATGCCAAACAATTGAGGATGGACCGTTTGCGAGCAGATGGAATAGTTATCTTTCATCATGCCTTCAACTTAAGGCAAATAGACTCACCAAGGAAAGCTCAATTCAAATGGAAGCATGAGCCTGTATAGATTCAGCTGATTATTTTCCCACCTGGTACTGGTTTATGGCGTCACTATTAAACGTCACCACTAATATGACCGCTAAGGACTATTCTACAAATGCAAATGTGTATTTTGTATTTTTTGTATCAGTTATGTTTATTCGTGTTTTTTTGTTAATGTTATTATTTTCAGCTTGTTATGCTTACGGCTTTAATCTTAAGAAATATATTGCTTTTCTTTTTTACTTTTTACAAAGCACAGTGAATGATTTTTATTTTTATTTCAGTAACAATTTATATCACAATTTCATTATAATATTGCTCTAAAATATCAAGTAATCCAAAAACAGATATGAAACTAAAAATCAGTCAAAGTGTTACCACTGTAATACCCGATATATTTGAATGACGCCAGCGAGCAGATGCATAGAGTAGCCTACTAAACATACAAACCCTATACATCTCAATCATACTCTTCAACTTTTTTTATCAAATTATTATACTACATCAAATTGTGAATGGTATCCTTATCCAAAGAGAGAGTTGAAGAAGAAGAAAAATCAGTTGAAGCGTTACCTTCAACCATTATATATATTTTTTAATGACACCAGGGGAGGGTTTCACAAAGACTACGATCGACTTTAAGTTGGACTTAACAATGGCAGGCCGTTCATGCCACTGTTTGCTCTCACCATTATGATCTTTAGATAATATTTTTTCCTTCAATATTGAATTATCAAAAAATGTAAATTCTGTAGATTTGTGACCATGATTTTGTACGTCCCTTGAGAGACAAATGCCAGTAAATGGTGAGAGCAAACAGTGGCATGAACGGCCTGCCATAGTTAAGTCCAACTTAAAGTCGATCTTAAGTCTCTGTGAAACACCCCCTGAGGACTAAATAAAAGAATGTAAATGCAAAATACATATAGTAGAACAAACCCGTATCTATGGCAAACGTTTAAGTCAGCGACCAAATACAGGATTATAAAGCGAACAAAACCTGTGTCAATGTAAAGGAATATCTAAATTAGATATTTCACCTCAATAGCTGGTGGAGATCAAAGCAGTTGAACAAATGCATAGCTATGGAAAATTGTTTTACATGTTTGAGTCAGCGACTGAATTCAAGATTATGAATCAGAACAAAACAAGACAAAACAATACAAAAACAAACAAACAAACAAACAAATGAAACAAAACAGAAAGAAACATGTATAGGCTATATCTATAGGAATATCTTCATTATTTATTTTACCTCTTTCCTGTCGGTAGAGATCAAAGTATTTGAGCAAATTCGTAATTAACGACTGATTACAGCAAGCAAAAAAAACAGAACAAAACAGAAAGATACATAACATCTGTACTTTAATATTTATATTTTATTTGACCTCCTATTGCTGGAGATCAAAGTAGTTAATAAAATTCGTAACGTGGAAAACTTTTGAGTAAGCGACCGAAATTAAAATTATTAATAATGATTAAGAAAAATATAAACGAACAAACCAACAAAATATTACAAAACCAAAACTAGCAAAAAACAAAACAAAAAACAACAAGACAAAGAGAAACACGTATATTTGTACATGGATATCTACAATATATATTTAACCTCTTTTGCTGGAGATCAAATTAATTAAGCAAATTCGTAATTTGGAATACGTTTGAGTGAAATACTGATTATTAAGCAAAAGAAAAACCGTAAAAACATACAAACAAAAATCACAGACACAAAAAACAACGAAAATGAGAAATACGGATGTCTGTAGATGGATATTTGTAGTATACATTTTACCTCATTTGCTGGAGATCTTAGTAGTTGAGCAGATTCGTAACTTGGAAAGCGATTGATTAAGCGACTGAGTTCAAGATTATTAGGCAAATTTAGAAAAACATGAAGAAAAAAATTCACACAAAAACAAGAAAAAGAGGAATACGTGGATATCTACAATAATATATTAAACCTCATTTTCTGGAGTAGTTGTACAAATTCGTATCGACTGTAGAGAAATATGAGATTTGGTTAATGTTTTAGAATAGAGAAAGATAAAAACAGGTTGGCGGCTAATATGGCATTAGTGACCTATTTTCAAAATCCCATAAAGTGCCTGAAAGACTTCATCTACGGTCGTGATAGAAACGATTTCTTTTAATGGTATGTCAAACTAAGCCGCAAAATATTATAATATAGTTTTTTCCCCTTTCAGTATAAGGGTTTATGAATGCTCTTTCCTTGTATACACAAAGTCTATAATGTATCGTTGTGACAATTAGAGAGAGAGTTTATAAGTCAAAACAAATCGTTAGAATTATCTTCTTTTTGTTTAAGGGTGAGAGTGGAGAGAAAGAGTGTGTGAGAGAGACAGAGATGTAGACAAGAAAGGGAAAGGAAGAGAGAGAGAGAGAGAATGTTCGAGAATGAGAACAAGAATGAAAGGGAGAATTTGTGAGAGATAATATGAAAGAATAAGAAAACGAGAGAAAGAGGGGGAGTGTGTGCGTCTTTGTGTGTTTGTGTAAATGAGAGAGGGAGAACGAGCGACAGTGAGAGAAAAGGCATTGAAAAAGACAAGTTTAAAAAAAAATAGAAAAATTGCTATTCATTTGTTATTTTATATTAATCCTTCATTACTACACGAATCACGTTTTCTGTTGAGTTACAAATCAGGGACAACAGTATATCCGAAAGAACAAAATCATCTATAAATTTATTTTGTAAAGCAGCCGTTTTCTTATTTGACGCAAACATATTATGTTATATTATTTTTCTTTTTTTAACGGAATAATGTTTTGACCCCCCAAATTATTTGTTTTGAAATAGAAATCGTATTTCATCAGTAATTCAATGAGATAACATGCAACATTTTCTCGACAATGTGATAGTAAGTTACGTTATCAAGAAGAATGATCAACAACTTATGTTCAAAATGTTGTCAGGCGTTCCAGAATAACATCTCATGCCATGTAGAATAACAATCTTTAATATGATTCAATTTTGAAGGTATGTTCCTAAGTAGGATGGTAATTCCGTGGAATTGAATTCGAGTATGCCGGATGAATAAAATACTGAATAAATTCGTTATTGATCACAGGATTAAGATGTCAGATGTGGTAAAATATTGCCTTTCCTCCCATTGAGCGGGGTAGAAATAAGCCTCGTTTTCTGCATGAATGACACGGATATACACAATTTGAAGTACCTTATTTCACATCTTTGCAAAAAGAAATATGGAATTGCAAATTACATAGTTTTCTTTGAAATCATGAGCTCGAGCTCTGAACTGTCGCAAGACACATTTTTTATTGGGCGGGGTAAGATTTTTGAAATCTCCTTCCTTTTATTTGTCCACAGACAGCGTCGGATCCAGGATTTTCAAGGGGGAGGGGCGAAGCCAACATATTTATGGGTGGGTCTATTGGCGCTCGTCAAGGCTTGGGGACCATGTCGGGGGTCCAGGGGGCGGATCCAAGGCAACAAAAGGTTGCTTGGAAACCACTTCTGTCTTTACGGATGGTACAGTGGGTCCAGGGGGCTCCCGATTTTAGCAATTCAGAGCCTTTAAGTAAATACCCGTCTCGAGCAATAAAAACTGTAATCTATGCCTTGAAATCTGCACTGACCCTATTGCTTTTTTTCTTTGGATGGGGTCCAGGGGAATCGCTTCTATCTTAACGGATGGGTTCCATGTAATGGGCCGCCTTTGGCTGCCCCTGTCGCCCACCCTCGACCCGTCGCTGATTTACACATTTATGTACGCATTACGCATAGCTTGCGGTGGGGTGGGGTTTCCATCCCATCTAATATGTTGTCAACGTATTAGATGGGACGGTAGCGATTTAAAAAAAAATCATTCTCTCTTTCTCTCTTTCCTTTTCCTCTCTTCTTTTCTTTTACCTTCCATTTCTCTTTATTTTCTCTTTTGATTTCTTCCGTCGCTCTTTCCTCCCTTCTTTAGGACGCCAAAAAAAGGGGCGGCCGAATCCTTCCCCCCCCCCCGGGTCTACCACTGTCCAGATATGCCAAAGAAAGTATCATATTGTTGTCAAAGGATAATATCAGAGTTGCAGATTCGAGGACATTTTTTGTACGGAATGTTTGATCTGTTGCGAATCACCCCCTTTTTATTTTGCATTTTGCTTTCCTGACGCGTCTTTCGTCATTCGCTAAGTTACCCACACCCATTTAAAATGATTACCATATGTCATCGCTGCAATTTTCTACATACAACATTCAGAGCCCTGTAATTCGTTTGGCATATAATTAAACAAGAGTCTTTTCTATGATTTGGGTGGCATAAAAGCTGGTTTATTCTCGCTTGTAACGTTGAATAAACCACATGTGTATATTCAAGGATGTTCAGTAAACCAATTAGTTAGTCCAACTTCTTTCACATGTCTTTCTATCTAAAAACGTATGCACAGAAGCAATCGACTAATTAACTTGCATTCTAACATTTGGAATGCAATAACTTGAAAAATTCAAATTGGATAGTAAGCTGAATAATTAATAAATGCGATTACTGTTATGAACGCATCTTTTTCAGGAAACACCCTTTACTCTTTACTTTGCAAGAACACATTGTAATAGAATAAAGAGTTACATGTGACAGTTGAAAAGTTTTTTTTTTGCACAGGCAGCTCGGTAGAGAGTAAAGTGCGCAAGAAATCTCCTTGATTCTTCATCACCGTATCAGCACTACTTTCTTAGTCCCACCTGTAATTTGCATGTATTTGTATGTATTTGCCTGTATTTGTTGTAAATTAGTTATTGATTTTCTAAGTATACTTTGTTCAAGTTATATTGTAAAACAGCATCTGAGGAACTAAGACTTCAACAAGCTCTGCTTCTAGTTAGTTCCTCTTTTTTGTGCTATTTCTATTATATTTGTCGTTTCATTGTATATTTTGTTATTATATTTTATTCATTGTATTATGTTTTGCATGTGAGAAATAAAAATCATTTGAATAAAATTAAAAAAAAAATTAAAATGAAGTGGGTTACAAAATTTCTGTAACATACAGTTTGAAATGTAAGGTACAATAGAAAAGGAAAGATAAAATTTATGTATAAATTGTTTAGAAGTGTTAGGTGTAGGAGAAAAGAGAAGAAAGAAGAGACGATTGAAAACAAAAGTTTCGCTTAGCACTTATAGAAAGGTTAAGCAAACAAACAAACAACAAACATCTTCTCCCAATACCCGAGGTCGAATTCGTCAGGCAGACATACGATGTGGGTCTCCTTGTATCCAAGTCCGCCGTCAATCTTCCACCGTGTTGCCCTTCGCTTTCCCTTCTTTCAAGCCAGGCATCCCAGTGATGGCTAACACCACGAGAGGCTATAGGTGAACAAGATCCCATCCCTTTTCAGATACAAGTCTCAGAAACCCACCCGAACCATCGCCACAAAGACATTGATTCATATCCATATCCTCTTCTAAAGACAGCGGAAAACAATTCACACAAACATCGCATCGGTGGACCGTTGCAAGCGATCGGTCAACGAGCGTATGCCCTATCGTTTCTCCCTTTCTTTGCAGCGATCGCTTCGCCCAAAGAAATGAGCACCACTCTGCGAATTGAAATTCCGCGCGTGCGTTTCAGTTTTACACAACAGCCTAGGGAATATGAATCTCTGTTTCATGTTAACATTTGGTGCAGGGGTCTAAGTGCAACTGTATGATCGTGCAGCGCGATGAAAATCTTAAATCACCCCAAACATGTTTATGGTAAATGGAATACTGTAGCTTCGTTTCTTTCCGTATACTGAAAGTGTGATCTAAAAATGCAATAGCTGTACTACCAGCTATATTACCAACTGGAATTCGAAACTAGCCAAATTCATAACATTCATTTACAATTTTAAAAAAAAAATCGTGCCATATGTATGACATAACTTTTGATTGAATCCCCGAACAATGAGCAATTCAACAGACGAGTTAGACGCCATGCACTCTCCAGCCGCAAAAGCGACATGTTTTTACATACCAAATTCCCTAAATTGTTGTTTAAAACGGTAAGGCGCACCCCGCGCGGACTTCGTCAATGTGAAGACACCTTTCACACAGCACACTGCTACAGTATCTAAAGAAGATGTGAAAACCCCGGTGAAGTCGAGTGCGAACGAGATATTGGAGTTGACAGCGAACAAGATCGCAGTTCATTCGGTTTTCAAAATAGCCATGAGATCGTGTGTTTTCATTCCTCAAAGCTCCTTATTTGTGTAGCTTTGACAGAGGGTCATCCGTTTTAGGGTCGATGGTGGCTAAGCTTGAATGATTGTGGTCATGGTGGTTCTCGCTAATGGCGAAATAAGGAGATGCATAGTGTCCATTTGTGTTTTGGTCTAAGTAAACAGCGTCACCTGTATACTGGACAAGTTTATTCGCCAATGGTATCTAAATCATAATTTTCTCGATCTCTTTCTAGTAGTCAGTTTAGGGATTCCAAAACAGTTGCATTGTTTACCGTAGTATAAGAGATGATAGGTACTACAGAATCGAAGAATACCATGTTTATTCTTACGACTTGCTCCCATGAGCGCAAGACGAAAATCATTAGTACGTCTATTTTCGTTCCTATTATTAATGTATTTGTTCAATGGTGTACTTAAACAATATAAACATTATTGAAATACATGTATATTCTTAGCACCTTTTAATATAAGCCTCCTTCTAAAGAGATAAAAACCAAGTCATTCTTCATTTCCGTAACTTTGATCATCATTGTTAAAACGATGTGATCGATTATGAAGTATTTAGAAGTAAATGTATTAAAAATTACTTTTTGACCTATGAAATCATGATTCGGACAATTTCTTTCAAAATGTAAATGTGCAATTGGTTATGCTATTGATGATGATATTAATAATTAGTGTTCACCATCCTTTGTGTAGGTTTATGCAGGGAAAGCTAGAGAGCGGGAGAGAGAGAGAGAGAGAAGGGGATGTATTTGTGTCGTGTGGTTACAAATGCATAGGTGTTGCTGTACAGTAGAAAATGTTGAAATCATGAAATTAAAACTAATGAAGAAATAATGCTGTGTTAAATTTCTGTTCAGATGCTGCGGCTGTCATTGGGAATTATTTATAGGCGATTATAAAGAAATAATGACAAGATAAAGAGTTTAATGGTAAAAAGAAAATCAATTTTGTTAATAGAAAGGCCGACTTCAAAAATCAAGATGAAAATGCTGAGCATCTGTTATCAGAACCCACAAATGAAAATCCATGATATGTGCAAATTTAAAACTTAAAAGAAGAACATGGCTGAACCTGTAATATCAAGTACAAGATTAAACATCATTCAGCCTTTCGCCTGCCTACTATGGTGTTCGAAGTCTTGCCAATGCACCGTCGCTGATAGTAGCGCGTGCGCACTTGCAACAGTTAAACGCCAACCAACGAACACCGCGGACGTGTATCTCTGTAGATGGCACATACCACGATACGGATTTCACGCCGTTATTGACTAGTATATGCATTTGTGGTCATGGACCTGATAATTTCAACAATTTAGAAATTAACCCAAATGCTTGATTCATGAAATAACACACCACCCTTGAGTTTCTTGAGATAGTTACTACTCATCTGAAGCGTGGAAAAGATGCTACAGGAGTTTCCCATCCAATTTAAACTCAATTTCGGTTGATCTTCAATTTTTTGTTCTCCTTTCTGCAGATTGAGCGCAACGTTTGATAACTCATTCACACGCACTAAGGAAACTTCAGTATTGGAATAGTCACTTGTTGTACCGGATACTACCACAAACTTTAGAGATGGAGCATCTTTGTATAAACTTTCTACAGGGTGTGCTTCTTCTGGCCATGGCATCATTAAGGTAAGATAGTTAGCTTTTCTTTTTAGTGCTTTGTGTATGGTGGTATATGAACAAAGAGATGCTGAATTTCGAATTATATGAGAGAGGAAAAAGTGAGAACAATCTGTATATTGGATATTAAATTTTGGATAGACATGACAGATGGAAGGTATAACGAAACTAATCAGTTGCGATGCTTCAGAGGAGTGCATCTCTCCCCCTCCCCCGAATGACTTGTGAAAAATAAGACATAGAGAGAAGGATAGGAAGAAGGGAAGGAGGGAAAAGGCATCTTTTGAAAAGAATGATAGGTCACCCTCCTACACCCTTCCCTCTCTCTCCTCGTCATCTCACAATTCATCCACGTGATATTTTCAAAGCCCCCCCCCCCCTCCCCCACCCATCATGACAGCCCTTCCCCCTTCATTGGCTAAGCGCACGCCACGACACTGATCAATATAACCTTTTGTCTGTATTTTCAGAAATAGTATGTAAACATATAGTAGCGTTTTAGTGATTGTGAGAGAGTATTCTCCATTTATATTGTAGTTTATTTGCAGAATTACAAGAAGAAAATATTAATTTAGAAATATTATCGTGTCTTTAGTTTATATGTGGTAGCGAGAGAGTTAACGTGTAGAGTGCTTACTAAGCACGTTGAGCATTTAATGAATGATTCATGATTAATTATCTCTAGTCACGACGATGATATCAGAAGGTCATGTGCATATTCGTTTCTGACATTAGTTTTTAATTTATCATAACGAGAATGAAACGCGGGCGTGTGTGTTATATCACCTTGATTCTGACTTAGATGCGTAGCTCGTCGTGTATTTATAGAGCCACGTTCAACATTTGAATGTTCAACGTATTTTACAAAATGGATTTTGTTCAGGTGTGTATGGATCTATACACATAATGCTTGAAAAGGTCATTAGAAAAAACGTTTCAAGCGAACAATTTATCAAATTGATCATTTAACATTTAGAAGCGAACACGTTGTTCATTTTTGTCCTTGGATGTATACAAAATATGATTGAAGATTTTATCGGAAAACATTTAAAGCAGAAAATTTATCAGGTTGATAGCAAATATGTTGTTTTAAATTATTGTGCATGGATTTATACAAAATGTACATCGACTGATATAAACGCATAACGTAATGTAGAAATTCCTCTCAAACTAAAGGTCACAAACTTCTTCGTTTTCGAACATATGAAATTATATTTGCTATTTCATTGCTTATAAACACCAGTTTCTCGCTTTTAGGCAACTGAAGAAATGTGGATCTTCGTTCAAGGTTTGCGTCAAACCTTTTACGCCCCGTCATTTTGTTCATCTCGGTAACCCATGGTATTGATCCATAATAAATTTAGTATGGCCTGCCATGTTATCAGCGTAAATATTCAGAAGGTTTTTACTCTCTCTGCGACCCCGTCAAATCAATGATAACATTCATTTTTTACGATGAGTCACTATAAAATATGCTCAAACATATTCGTGCTCTAACATAATTTCATGATGTATTCCAATCGAAAGAGAGTGTTTTGCTAGATTTGTGGGTTTTTTTTCTCCTTTAAAGATTGATTTTAAACAATCCTTGAGTCGATGATTTCTTTCCGTATAGAATATACTAGAGTTCCATTTGGACCTATGCCATCGGGCACATTCTGTGCTAGTGCGTATGATAGCGTAGTCCTTAAATTAGTGGCGTAGAATGGGTCCAGATGTTAAGGAGCACTTCTATCAGGCCTACAAAAAAAGATGTCGTATTGCCTTTTAGGTTCCAGCACCTTGGTCGGTCGGTCGATTTTTTTTCATCCCCTCTTTGGGCTGATATTTTTCAGTTTGAATGCATTAATGCATTTTTCAAAAATTCATTAAACATCTTTTCTTTAAAAAACGGAAGAAAAAAACTTTAATAAAAAGCCGACCGTAGATTTTAAGATTTGGGTCGGTTGCAAAGGGCAATACAACAACTTTTTGTTAAGCCTCATGGTGGAGGAGGGGGGGGGGGTTGGAGTGAGGGGGCAACGGTCTCACTAAACATGCTAAAATGTTGAACTGTGAATTACTTAGGCATTTTGTTGGGAGACAGAGATTATAGTATAATTCCTTCTCATCATTTTTTTCACATTCGTTAGTTTACCCTTTACATCTGTCTTTCTTTCTTTCTCTCTCTCTCTCTCTCTCTCTCTCTCTCTTTTATCCTTTCAGTTTTCCTTTCTTTTGTGCCATTTGATTGGGAGGCAGGTATCTACGAAACTGCTTTTGATTTCTTATTCATTGTATTCTATTTGTTTGCTTAGCCCAACAGCGGAAAGAACTGTCTTAAAGTTTGTAACATTTACAATGCCATCTTATCAGCCATGAACTTTTTTCCCGAGAATAAAGTCAGAAAAATCCGACCATCTTTATGATCCAGCTTAATTCATAAATTATTTGTTTTGACATCAGAGAATCTGATTAACCTTAACCACAAGTCTTAGTTAGGTGAGGGATGTTTCAAAATATGGGCTGCTGTGTCTTCTTTTTTCATGATTCTAGTAAAGTCAGTATGACATAAAAACAAATGTATACAACTCGAAATAATCAATGATATGATCATTTTCTCTTTGTATATTGATTGTAATAACCAATTAAGAACAGAGACGGGTTTAATATGGGTACAAGGCATCCCCACCTCCGATCGAATGGTGATAAGAGGGATAAACGAAGAGAAATGAGAGGGTAAAGGGAACCTAGAGAAAAGACAATTTCCTCCTCCAGCCCCCCTCCCCCTTGGTAAATTTTTCCACCGAACCGTCCCATGATGCTGGTGCCCCTCAAAGTCTTGAGCCACGCTACGCCACCGATATTGAATTAAATTGTCTTGCCCAACCCACGTCGCCAACAACCATTCAAGATTAGGCTTACAACTTATTCTTAAAATAATCCCTGCTAAGCGTTAAATGTGAATAAGACTTTGCATCAAAACCTTTCCATTTTAAGAAGATGTTTATTGTTAGTTGACCAGTTACAAACTTCATTCAGACCATCCGTAGGCGTGCGAGTTGGATTATAGTTTTTATTTCTATGGAATTTAATCTTGTAAACCAATACAGATTCACAATGACTTTTCATTTCAGTCGATCGGCATGTTATGAGCGGGTTGCACTCGTATTCTGTAATTCTGAAAATGAAATTGGGATCTATTTAGTTTTCAGATATCAAGAACCTTCGGAATTATGAACCCTACATTTCGTTTCATTTTCGGTGTTACGAATCTTTGGAATTATGTACCTTCGTAGTAATGAATCTTCGGAATTTTGAATCTTCGGATAAACGAACCTTCGGAAAAAAAGACATGTAAACATGGAAATTTCCATCAGTGATGGTAAACTGTATTCTTAAAAATAAATGTCGTTAATTAATTGTATATGTAAATTAGGGTTAGAAAAATAATGCTTCGTTGCTGCGTGGATATTATAGCAAAATCATTCAACTACTTAAAATACAACTACTCCGACAAGGAGTTGGAACCAATGAACAAAAACATCATGAACATACAAATGTAAATTTTTATTGAAAATGTATCCTTTGCAAATTCCTGTTTTCTAATGATTCAAGAAAGCACAATTGGCTAAAACATTTAAAGGTAAGGACAACAATCTTAGACGATATATATGTCGCACTTCAATTTCTAAAATATGAAAAAATACCCCCCGCCCCCTCCCCACTGCTCAGTTTAGAGTTCTTCCAAATTATATTTAATTCATGATGGTAAATAAGATATTATGTATTCTTCATAGTTACTAACATCTGAACTTGTTTAGAATTGGTAGTCCTGGGGGTAGTAATTGGCCGGTTTGTAGTTTTCTGGTGGTAGCTGTCAATGGGGGTTGTGTTCCGGGGGTGGTAAATCCTGGGTTAGTTGTCCAGATAAAGAGCTTTATAATGTCCTGATGTGTTCTCCTGTTTACTGACTAATGTTGATGGATTTAAAAATATAAAAAATTCTCTAGTCGTACTCATTAACAAGTATATATATTCAGACCTGTCTTAGTTTCTACCTCTCTCCAAAGGCCACCTGTCTATAGTGGCCACTTATATCGTCTTCCTGAAGGAGGAGGAAAGGTGTGTTATAATAGTACCCTGTCAAGATAGCCGCAATTCACTGGTGGGCATTTTTATCGGATCCTTTTGTTGGTCTTTATAGACAGGTTTCACTGTATTATGTGTATTTTATTTGTCCATTTTATCAGCTGAACTGGATGGATTACTTGCACGGTACCAGTTGATTACCATGGTCACTTTTTATGTTGATACGGTATGTTGTTATCCTAAATTAACAGTTTGATTTAGATGTAGTTATGCTACCTGAATGGGTGAGCCGTTCACCCACACCATCGGGCCGGCAACCCGTAGACTCGTCATACATAGGTGTCTACAAAAGATATTATTAATCTATATAGGAAAAAATTTCAACACGATCGCAACTGTTTTCAAAAATTCAACCTTTCTATCAATACCCTGTTGTATACGCAATGGAAATTCGTGTTTGGATTAAAAAATACATCATTGTCGCGTTCGCACATTTCAATGGGCATGTTAGGTAACGCACAATGCCATTAAAATTGTGTTAAGTTCATTTTTTTTAAGTGGTTGTGATCGTGTTTACCGTAATGTTTGCGTGGGAGTGATAGCTGTTCAATTACATTTTCAGTTTAGCGGCAAGGTGAATTTCCTGTACTCCATCAACCCATAATTATGGAAAACAACCATGCATTATTTACAAGGAAATAGTTCTCGCTGGAGAGGAAAACTGTCATCATCTCAGACTCGGGATTATCCTCAAATCTTCACTCATATCCCTTATTATCGAGATTACTAATCCAATATGGCATCCATTACTTTCTGCTTTTGTTAATGTCTATCATTTCACTTCTTTGATGACATTTAGTTTGTTTCATATCTAGGGGTGGCTCACTTATTTCATAAAAGAGGGCGGGGTACAACCCCTCCCCCCCAAAAAAAAAGTTCTTGCGAGAAAGAGAGAGACAGAGACAGAGAGACAGAGAGACAGAGATCAGGGTTTTTTTTAAGGGGGGGTCCAATCTTGCCTAAAGATGAAGTAGGATACATTAAAAAACATATGATAAGCAAGATGAAAAA
This sequence comes from Mesocentrotus franciscanus, assembly GCA_037976565.1. NCBI lineage: Eukaryota > Metazoa > Echinodermata > Echinoidea > Camarodonta > Strongylocentrotidae > Mesocentrotus > Mesocentrotus franciscanus. The sequence continues at coordinate 27,489,638 of CP137676.1, read as the reverse complement.
GGGTAAGACCAGACCCCCTATGAACACTCACCCCCAATCCGCCCTCGGTGTTTGGTTGTTAGTCCATGAATTTGCAATTACCACTTACATTCTAATCCATGGTTTTACAATGAATTAATTTTAAGATGACTAACATTAATAATATTATAAACGCAGATGCAGGTCTATTTTAGGAGTGCAACTGGAATTGCATTAGAATAATATAATCCACGACCAGTAGCTTAATCCCAGTGGATATTGAACAGGAAGCGTAGTGATACTTGGATCGTCCTACTAAGTATTCTGAGTATCGTCAGTTGCAAATTAAAGCATGATGATGATAAAAAGGGCTGTCCTGATCGGCAAGTGATACGAGATGTAGCCTATTCTAGAACCGCGCAATCACGATGAGCCTCAAAATATTCGTATAGACAAGTAGGGCAAGTAAAATTGACTACCCGGTCTATTGTTTTTAAAAGATCACAAACTTCAAAAGGTTTGACAGGACCCCGAAAAAATTAATTAATTAATTAATTAAATAAATACAAATATAAGGAAATAAAAACAAATATAAATAATAATAATAAGAAGAAGAAGAATGAGAAGAGGAATAATAAATATTTTTAAAAAAATAATAATAAAGTTAATAATAAGAGTTACTGAATACAACATTCATGTTATATGTTAATCACCTTTTATACAACACCTAAGTAAATCCTTGTCATTTGATTGGAGAATTGTTGGTCACGTGATATTCAATAAATAATACTATTGCACGACCGTGCATTTTTGATTTTATTCGCCGTAGTACTATTCAACGAGCGTACATTTTTGGTTATATGCAGACTGCGTACAATGTACACACACACACACACACTCTCTGCATGTATCCCATTGTGCTCTGCGCGCATCTGACGCGAAGGCAATCTGAATGTTATCGAGAAGGCCTGACTCCAACTTTAATTTATCTTTAATTTGTTGAAAGATGTTGTATAAAACAAATAATGAATGTTTTTCATTCGTTCAATAGTGCGAATATTTTCATTCGTTGAAAGATAACGCTACTTCTATTCAACTCGGCTGACGCCTCGTTGAATAAAACGTTAATCTTTCAACTCATGAAAATATTCGCACTATTGAACTCATAAGCATTCATTATTTGTATAATATTTGACAGCTCTAGTCAAATAAGACTTCATTCTAAATCACTAATTTAAAGATGTTGGTGTCTTAAAAACCTTTAACTCAAATCGAAGAGAATCTGGCTAGCATGGTTGTAGGGTCGGGTGGGCATACCAACTTGCCATGGACTTCAATAAGTAGACTTCTTTAAAGTAAACACGCTTCCAAAAATATGAACACCTTAAGCAATAATGCAAAACACAAACTCCTTTTTTTAGAAGGAAGAATGTCTGCAAGAAAACAAAAGAACTGTGAAAATATAGAGGAAGGCCTAAAAGACTGAGGTAATAAAAAGAAACACAATGGATGGATGAATACATAGTGCTCAACGAACCAAATGTAGGACTTGAAATAACCTGGCCTAATTCTTTCAGACAAAATGTAGCTGCGTGAATCGTTTCAGCAATAAACCAAGGCTACCTGAAAACGTTGTATCGACCTATACGCTGGATGTAGGACTGTCAAAAGGTCTATTTTGGATTTGCAAACACAAACAATCTTTCTGAAAAAATAGAGAATGATGATGACTATGATTCGCGGCATTTATAATTATGGTGCCATATTTCTGTTTAATAACATTCAAAGGCGTACGCTTCTCCAATGAAGTCGTATAAAGAAATACATGTTTTGTATTGAATTGTATGGTATCTTCAATGCCCTTCTATTTATTTCAAATAACTCTATAATTGTGTTTAAGAGGACCCCTAGGAAATAAGCTAATTGTCAGTTTTGACGGGTTATCCTGCCAACAGATATTTATTTCTTCTTTCTCTGCTGTATTTCTTAGAATGTAAATGCACTTATACTTGACGAACTTAATCAATCAATGAATGGAATTATATGTAGATGGGAAACCTAAAACTTTCATTATTATGCCCTAATTGGTAGAAAGGTCCTTTTTTCCGCCCAACCAACACAGCCTTCCTTATTACCCTCTAACCTATATTGACCCGTGCCTCATCTAGCACCGAAAGAAATAACACAATTACGGCTTATCAAATTACTTTGGCTATATTTGGGCTGGAAACATCGAACTCTAACCTGGCACATAGACATTTCTCTCCGTCTGTGTCTATTTCCCGGGGAGGAACATTACGCGTTCTGATTTAGATCAATATAGTTGCCATGGAAACACTTATGAGGTTTCTTCTAAACATGATGACATGGATATTGATATTTATGTAGCGTTTGTGTCACGCATAGGAATGTCTCATTTAATAAATTTTTTTTTAAATCCCAGTCTTTACTTTGCTGTAAAGCAAAATTGGCGCCACGATGCGCTACGTGCATTCGCTTTTCTCTGTATGCCTGGAAAGTGATAGTATGAAATATGTATACATGTACTTACTCAGTTATCACAGTATTTATCCTGTCTTTCCGTTCTTCCCTTAAAATATTGAAAAATTCATACAATTTCCACTCCACTTTTTTTCTTCTTCATACTCTACATTGATAATGGTCAAATTAAATTCGCAAATCCATCATCCACCTCCAAGTTGGCTCATTAATGAAAGATGCCCAATATTTCACAAAACCTTGTACGATAGAAACCACTCTTCGTTGCATTATCCATGCTCTTTTATTCAGATGTATTGACTGTCAGTGCCTTTTCTTGAGTAGGTAGAAACCTTGGATCGAGTCGCATTGAATAAGGCTAAGTATATCCTTAGGAAATGCAAAGATTAAGTACTTTATATGCCATGTTAATTCCAGAATCTCTTTGAATTTGCTCTGATTCTGTCAAATTACGTGAATACATAATCTACAGGTTGCTTAACGTGCATCTATCAGTAGCGTACGTTGCACAGGGTGAAGACCTAAATAAATTGCAGGAAGGCATCGTCAAGTCCATATTCATAGTTCTGTGATCCTTTAATAGAAGCATTATAAAAAAGTCATGGTATTACTTTTAGAGAATTGAAGTTTTGAAAATGGATAGTACAAAATCATTGCAAAGGTGATGAGAAACGATATTACGGAGATGACAAAATTCTTTCAAATGGCCTATCTATCTAGGATGATTGTCTGTGAGTTTAGGTTCGGCGTAACGAATTAAATTTTAATCATTCTTATTAAGTATTATAGAAATAACTTTCTCCTTTACTTAATTTACTAAATCATTCATCATATTTCATAAAGCTTTCAGACGGTTTTTCTGACATTAAAACATAAATTAATAAGCAACAACTTCTACGAACATGTCGAAACGTAGTACATATTTTTTTTGATGAAGTGTTTCCACCGGGTGTCCAACCCTGTTTTGTAGCTTAGAATACCTATGCAATTATTACCACTAGGCTATGCTGAATAGATGTCATTATGCAATCGTATTCTGTCCTGGGGGAAATTAATGACTCTCCCAGAGTGTTTCGTTATTCCGGTAAAAGAAGATGTATTTCTTTATCTCTAGTAGATATTAAACTACTGTGGACAACATTTGTTTAAAGATAGTCTAAGCCCTAAAGCGTTCAATTACTGTGATGGAAACCGAAACGCCTTCTAATAAAGCGGCGCCAACTTTATCATGTTCTGTCCCCTTCAAATCAACGATGTCGTAATACCATGTACGGACAGTTTCCATAACACTATACTATACGAACTGGTCGGTCTGCATCCATGCACTTACCTAATGTTTCACCTGCCTTGCCCCCAAGTCTTTACACGCCCCTATTAACGTATGCCCCTTGGGGGGATCGGTTCTTGCTGACATACTTGACAAGAAGAAGTCGGAGGATCGAAATGGTGGTCCCCTCCGGACGACATCACTTTAATCAGTTTCCACTCCCTAGCTCCCCATGCCTGATTTCGTCAGTTTCATGGCGATCCTACACATGGATGGGCATAGATTGTTTGGATATCACTTTCGGAGTTTGACCGGCGGGCGCAGCCGATTAGCGCGATAGATCTCTACGGAGGATTCCAGAGAGATGATGGTGATGTAGAAGTTAGGAGTGTCCAGGGAAGTGAGAGTGAGTGAGAGAGAGAGAGAGAGACAGAGAGAGACAGAGAGAGACAGACAGACAGAGAGACAGACACAGAGAGAGTAATGTCTAAGGTAGCAGTCACATTGTTTTCTCTTTTCCGGACATTATTTGGCAAACGTTACCAACAATTTAATTCTGTCAAAATCCGTAATGTTTTCAGGATACGAATCACCTGCACAGTCTCAACTACTTTACAAAATATCGCATAAACTTAATCAATCTCAAACGGAAATTCTAGGAAGAGATATACCATCGCCTTGGAAACTAAAAGTCGGTTTTCAATGAGAGCCATGCAGTCATTTGACATTTTGACGAGTGAATTTCAAGAGGAAAGACTTTAATGAGCAATTAATATGCTTCGTGATTTTTTTCTTCATGACAGGACTGGTTGAACATGTTGAAAGGAGAGTTGTCGGGTGGCAGTACCTTAAATCTATGAAATAAAGGAAACAAACCAAACAGGAAGTTCATCTCTCTCAATGTTTTTTTTACATTTTTAATAAGACTTGGTGTTTAACCGATCCATATTCCACTCTGGTCTTCGATTATCCAAGGAAATAATAAAATGCAAGCAGTCAATATGGTATGCAGCTTCTTTTCTGTATATTTTAGTCGAGCGCAATTGCTCTTAATTGTTTGCATTCATTGTTGATAACTGGTGAATGTCACACGCACTGCGCACAGAAATGTGTATATAGGACTACACATAATGTAGCATGGCAGTTTGGTCCACACTGTTCAGCTTTTTTTTGTCATACTGCGCATGAGGGCATTAGAAGAGCATTTAAACAAAATTATTCCAAATAGACATAAACAGAAAAGGAAACCTCCCAAATTATTGATAACCTTTATCATAACTGGACCATCTCTTTAAACTTCCATTTTTGACATCCTTACTGGCCTATGGATAGCATGGACCCAACGAGTGAGAGAGAGAGAGAGAGAGAGAGAGGGAGAGAGAGAGAGGGAAAGAGAGAGAGAGCAGAAGGAGGTATCCATCTATCTCTCTTCCTGTTGACTGTTCTCTTAAATTTTCGATATTACTTGAAAGTGTCGCGTCTATCGGGTGTAGATCTTTTATATATGTTCCCGCGTTTCCGTTCGCCCCCGCAATGAGCGGTTCGAAAATGACGAAGATTGGTATCCGTTTCTTGACACTTCGGCTGATGGACACGATTCGGTGACGACGGCGAAGTGGTGCTAATAACCAGTCCAGCATGCATAATTAAATGGAGAGAACATTACACCATTCAACGCGTATACCGTTCATCTCGTTCGGCATGAAAATAATGGGGGCCACTTTAGTTCAACCATATTCCCTTTTTTCATGGAACACTGACATTTTGATAACCCTAAGTTGGGAAAGTTACTATCTCATGTTATTTACTTAATTTTTTAATGATTATTGTTTCTTATATCAGTGACCAATAAGTAACAGTTGACATGATAGAAAAGTGTTATTTAGACGCTATAGAACGTTAACCTCAATAGTTAAATAGAGCATAAAAATGAAGGATGGAATAAAAGGGGAAGAGGAAAAGTAAAGAGGGCAAGTATCAAATGAAAACTTTGTCTTCAGGCCTGAATCTATTCTAGATCAACAGTTGCCACTTGATATCACAGTCAAACCGACGAGACCGTTACGTGATCGACACCACACCGAACAAAAACTTAGATTATCCCAAATGACCAAGAAATCTGTCGGTTGGGACTCGATGTGGAGTCAATTGACGGTGTGACTGAGATAGTAAATGTAGTTACAAATCTGAAAGGCGAGAAGCGAAGAAGGAAAAATGAAAAGGTCAAAAGAAGTTGTTCGTGGGGGAAATAAAATTCGTTATATTAATCACCCAAGTAGCACTGCATTGGGCAAGGTAAAAAGCAGAGTGTGCCGTACTGAACGCAATGAAGAATGAAAATGAAGAGATGAGAAGATGCAGTGCATGAGGAAAAAATACTTCCTTGATTGTTATTGCCCCATTGTACAACACAGAAAAAGACAAAAGTAATTTACTGTACTGAACGCAAAGCAAGGGAGAAAAGAATGGTTGCGAGATATAGTATTATGAGGAAAAGTAGACTCTCATGTTTTTAATTGCTCCTTTGTTCAACCTTTGACGAAATGAAATCTAATAAACCGGAAGCAAACTGAAATAGGAAATGGGCTCATTTATATGCGAATAATATCATCTTGTTACGGTATTGCATTGTAGACTTCATGTGTATCAACCTCGAGTTACTTTTAAAAAATTACCAATGCTGCACATAACATGAAAGAGGAATCCTGTTATTCCAGGAGTACTCGAATGCATCATCATGTATATCCCGCGTTTGCCGGACGCCAATTTGCGATGCACCAACACGAAATTTGACGAGCTCAAAGCTCTAAAGCCTTTCTCCCTGCTTGATTGCTTTTCGCTGCTCTCGGATGAAATCATTGTAGGCTCATTAATTCGTGGATAGAAATAGATAGTATGGGAGTATTCTTGTCTAAACAAAATATCAAGCAGTTTTATTTCAATCAGAGAAGTACAAAATAGTTTCGTTCAGAGTAGGAGAAATCCTTTTCACCTATGCATTCCCGTGGTATAAGCTAAGAGGTATGGCAAAAAGACACCACCTGGCTGTATTCCTCCATATCTTTCTCTCTCTCTCTTAAAACGAGTGTATGCGTGCGTGTGAGTGCGTGTGTGTGTGTGCGTGTGCGTGCGTATATGGGTGGGTGTGTATATGGGTGGGTGTGTGTCTCTCTTCCTCTCTCTCTCTCTATCATATATTAATGCATCAATATTGGGCTATAAATCTTAGTGCACTTCTTCATCTTGTATCGCAAGAGTATGTTTTACCTCGTGTTGGTATGGGAAGGCACTAACTTTATTCCCTAGTATTTCATTAGGAGTGTGGTCCTAATTTCCAAATGATAACTATCCCGTATTTCCGTCTTATAGGAAAAGAGAGAATTTTGTTCAAGAACAAACAGATAACAGCTGATCTTCTTTCTTCTTCATGATAAATTACCCATAATGCACATGACCTATCAACGAAACTTTGTTCCCCGACACTGTAGAATTCACCCATTTGCTATACTCCAATGCAGTTTCTTTCAGTTTTATAACACATTTCTTCATATACTCCGTTTCCCGGATCTTGTCCGTTTTCACTGCAACGCCTGGCATTTTCGCGACAGCAAGGCGCGCGATTGTTACGTGATCTGCCGGCAATCCGCGCGTGAATATTCGCAAGTGTGCCGGGATGACGAGAAATTGACCAATTGCATTTTACGCGCGGTGGTGCGGGAAGGTGTCAGGTAGTTCAGTGCCCTCAAACTTATTTTATTCATGATGGTTAAATTGGAGATTTAAACAAATGAAGCTTTGTGCGTGGAAGACCGAAGCAATACAGATTTGTTAAAGCTTTAAGACAGGCAATCGAGTTGAGATATTGTCGAAGATATGCAGAATACATTTTTTTTTTAATCATTAAAAATTTGTTGTAAATCGGTGGTAAAATATCGTGAAAGATTTGTGAATATTTGTGAAAGATTATTTTGTGAACGTTTTTTTGACAAACTGTCATCGAGTGAATATTCCCCAGTGTGTGGGTGACGGTAAATTGACCAATTGCATTTTACGCGACGTAGTGCGGAAAGGTGTCTGATAGTTCAATGTTCTCAAACTTTCGCATTTCATGATGTATAAAAAACGGGTAAAAGGGCTTTGTGCGTGGATGACCTGAACTTCTGAAATATGTGTGAAAGATTTGTGAAAGACTTGTAGAAATTCTTTGACGGATTCTGTCAAATTATTTCGCGTAAAGATTCGCCAGTGTGTGGGGGTGACGAGAAATTGACCGATTGCATTTTACGCACCGTGGTGCGGGAAGTGTCAGATAGTTCAATGCTTTCAAACTTTTTTAATTCGTGATGTTTAAGGGGGACAACATAATTTTTACAAGGCTTTGATTCTGTATTACTGACACTTGCGAAACACTTGTGAAAGATGTGTAAAATATTCATGAAAATGGTGTGGATAATTTGTGAAAGATATGTGAAAGACTTGTGAAAGACGATTCGCCAGTGTGTGGGGTGACGAGAAATTGACCAATTGCATTTTACGCACTGTGGTGCGGGAAGGTGTCCTACATATAGTTCAACGCTCTCTTACTTTTGCATTTCATGATGTTAAGATGGGAGATTAAAAAATGTATAAAAGGCTTTGATTGCAAATTACCGAAACTTGCGAGACACTTGTGAAAGATTTGTGAAATATTCATGAAAATTGTGTGGAAAAGTTGTGAAAGATATATGACAGACTTTGAACGATTTTTGTAAGATTTGTGAAAGATTTGTTGACAGATTTTGACAGATAGTTTCGCCAAGGTGTGTGTGTGTGGGGGGGGGGAGGGGGTGACGAGCATTTGTCGCGCCACGGTGCGGGAAGGTGTCGAACAGATAGTTCAACGCTCTCCAAGTTTTGCATTTCATAATGTTTTAATAGATACCTTATGCTGTGAACCTTCTAAATCATTGCTGTAGCAACAAACATTAAAAAGTAACACAATGTTTGCTACTCCTTTTTCTTTTAGTATTGGACGGATAATTACTCGTTGTAATGTTACTAACAAATAACGCGACTCCTAGATTCGTAATTTGTTTTCTTTTTACAATGAATTCATTTGAGCAAGTATTTATCATAATAATAATAATAATAATAATAATAATCTTTTATAGTCCACTCCAAATTTTATTAAACCGAAAATGGAAATTCTTTGTGCCCAATTGATCGTGAGCCCGGCAGCCACTGAGCAGCGCCAGATCGACATTGCTCTATCCCTTATTGTTGAACGCCAAACAAGGTAGCAGCGACTCCCATCTTTTAACGTCTTTTGGTATGACGCGGCCGGGGTTCGAACCCACGACCTCCCGGTTGTGAGGCGGACGCTCTACCTACTGAGCCAACACACCGGTACATGTTTCATGTTTCCTTATACAACAATTAATGTACTGTGTCGACTTTCCAGTTCCCTTCTCTCCACACACACACACACACACACACACTCTCTTCCTCTCTCTCTCTCTCTCTCTCTCTCTATATATATATATATAAATATACATACCCCCCTCTCTCTCTCTCTCTGTTTCACTCCTTTATATTATTGTATGATATATGTATAGATTTGTTACAATTGTTTTTGTGATTTTACTTTATAAATTGCATGCTATACAGCCCTTGAGCTGTCATGTGGATTTTTTGATAAATACCATTTCACTTCAGTTCAGTTCAAAAGATTTTTGACAGATTTTGACAGATAATTTCGCCTGAAGATTTGTCAGTGTGTGAGTGATGACGAGAAATTGACCAATTGCATTGTACGCGCCATGATGCGGGAAGGCGACAAACGGACAGTTCACATCTGTCCGACTTATTCCATTGATTATGTTTAAATTGGAGAAAGAAACAAAAACTCTTAGGGTATCTTTTGTAGGTTCCCAACATTTTATCACCAGAAAGTGCCTTTTTTGTTGGTGCCCCCACACTTTGAAAGAAGCTCCGCCGCGCTGCTTTGGGCTCAGGTGACCGAAAATGGCGAAAGATTTATAGATTCGGCCAGTATCCACTCCAAAACTTCGCTAACACCACATCATTCGAGATTTCAACGAATAATATAGAAAAGACGACTATTAAATATTTTGGTAACAAAGGCGTAAAAGGCCACCAAGGAGCTTCAGCACCCTGAGAATTTGTAAACTGAAAATAATTATTCGGCCGATCATCGCCTCATCTTCGCTCTGCACATTGGCTTCTTTGTGATTTTTATGTCTTGCCTAAGTAATACCCTTTGTTGACGTCACTCCTTTCAAACGCTTTTATTTCGAGAAAATCAAATCAAGGATGATTACAATACCATATTGTATATACCACAGAAATCATGTTCGGATTGCGTAATACGTCATTGTATTTTTTTCACATTTCTTAAGGTGAAGTACAAGCCTATTGAAACATTGAAATTTCCTTAAGTTGAGTTTTCGAAAACCATTGTGATCGTATTTTTTATTAGGTTTAACACTTTGTACTCGCTATTTTCGCTGCCTCATTATATTTTGTTTTATTATTCAAAGCTAACGTTTATGTTCTGGCAAAAGGCAACATCCCAACCTCTAATTGTGTACATAAATTCATGTCGGGTAATACCTTAATAAATGTTCAAAGAAAATCCAAGATTACGATGATTGTGCTGGAATCTTATATTTGAAACTGGTATTAAAAGATTTCTCTCCCCTTGTCACTCCCACCAACAAAAACAGATCCTCGAGGTACTGTCATGAGCTGTCATGTTTCTAACAGATAAATGTGTTGCCATAACTGGGTTACAGCAATGCCCTCGAGACAAACAGACATTGATATTTCCACAAATTGCTCGAGTACTTCGCCAAAAGTCGCCTCGTGGACTATACGACGATGGTGATTTATTTAATTGGGAAAAGTGAAGGGATCATGAATTTTAACCCCAGCAGTGCTGCTCCGTCATTATTGCAAGCAAAGAGGATGTTTTGAGTTTAGGCCAGCGTATTAAAAATGAATAATCGACATCATTTTCTTACCGATCAGATCAAATTAATCCTTTACTTTAATCCTTAAGTTGACAAGGCTGTGAATTTTCCTTAGCAAACCACAAGGAGGTATGATGGTTCAGTAGTAAAGCAACTATCTTGCATGTAACCCGAAGGTCCTGGGTTCAAAGCCAAGTCGATGCGGCCATACCTTTTTAATGCATTATTCCCGCTAACCAAGTCCCTCGGATAAGACCTAAAGCAGCGGTAGGTTCTGTGGTTGCTTACGTAAAAGCATAGTCCTTATTTTCTTGGCCCTTGGTCAGATAAAATCCTTATAAATACTCAAACACTGTAATTCTGTATGTTCCCCTTGATTTTTAGAAGTAGCAACTTTAAATATGCTCGAAAGTGTTTCCCTACGATGCTTAGTGTGCTACAACATTCACAAAAGGAATTTAGAGAGAGAAGGCCTTCGCTTTGGATGCAAATTATCTCTCTTATAAAAACAGACCCATCCATTACTTTCAAACAGCTATCAAGAACCTCCCACATGTTTGCCATTATTTAAGAAAGGCCAGCTTCTACAAGGTGTAATGACATCATCGATGGTGTTTACACAATCATGTCACTGGACGAGCCTAACATTTAGAAAGGAGAATGCTAACTCAATAAGGTTTTTAGCAAACAACTTTTTTCCTCTTTTTCTTGAGGTTATTGTTTATTTTCTCTTCAACCAATTACCTTTTATTTTTCGAATAAATACTACAGATTATTTTTACATTTATGGGAACCTCTGTTCATTCTCCTTAGTCAAACCATTGTAACATTTAAAAAGGTACTTATTGAGGTTTCTTAACTTTTTAAAGTTTCTCCTCCTTCTAACGACAGTTACATTTCGGAAAGTAAAATGCTACATCATTAAGGTTCCATGCCTAAATATATTTTTGATCTCCTCAATCAAGCGACAGAAACATTCAGGAATAAAGATCCAAATTCAGTGAGATTTCTTGCGAACTTTAGTCGTCCTCCTCAATCCAACGACCGGAACACTGAAAAACATGAATTTCTGTTTCTTGAAGCTTCTTGCAAATTTTCGTTCTATACTCCATTTAGTAGTGAACGACACTACCATTCCAGAATCAAGGATCCTAACTCATTGAAGTGTCTCGCAATTTTGTCGTGTTTTCTCCATACTAATTCATTGAATTTTCTTGCAAACCCTCTTTCGTTCTCCATGTTTGAGTGCATGGATTTATCAAGTACACGATTAAACTCATATGAAACTCAAAGTGGTGCTTGAAAAAAATGGAAATTTCTCTTTTTAACAGGTGATATTCATGATGTCGATTTTTGCTTTGGTTAAATGGTATTGAAGATCATAGTAAACAAAGTCGTATTTCCGAAAGCTTTAGTAAGTAAGTAACAAACATTGCATATTTATTAAATGTACTCAATTTTCAAACGATATACATAACCAAAAAAGGATGAGGCCCACAGATATAGTGTTCACATTTTTGTAATGATTAAAGTTGATGTGTTGCTTTTACACCATTATAGGTACCCTATTGCCCCATTACCTTCGTGTTCTTTTTTTAAAGTAAATGCTCTTTATTACGTTTTAATATACCCTTTCAGGCACTACTCTTATACTCTATATTTGTTATTTCAAAGCAGACGTATTTTCTTTTTAAACGTGTTTTATTTGATAACTGTCAATACCTGTTCATATGATTTTCGTAAAATAATCTATACATGGTAGATATGAACAAGGTGCTGTGAGTTAATCAAGCAGGAATTATACGGCTAGAAACGGAATTAACTGAAGCGGGTGTTATTTATCCAGGTATATTAAATGGTGGGAAAAAATTATGATACGAAGGTTCAAGGCTTATCAGCCGTGCATTAAACTATATCAACCCGTCGGGCGTCGGGAGACATTAATAAATTGAGGATGAACTCATCAGAAATTGTCTAGCCTATTTCCATATCTATTTTTCAAGTTAAAAGACAGGGGCGAATCCAGGATTCCGTAAAAGAGGGGGTGAAATACTCACAAATTTCTGGGAATTAAATTTTATTTGTTGTTTTTCTTAAGGCATGCTAGATTGAATTCAGAATAGAACATGGGCCGGTTTGCCGCCCCCCCCCCCTTCCGGAGCACACAAGGGCGCCAAAGAAGTATTTAGGAGCGTCGATGGTGGAAGGGCGACACCACATTCAGTCACTTGCCAAATTAATGGGTTGGTTACCTAATGAGTAACTTTGAAGCAATGTGACCAATTTTCTTCTCCTTGATTTCATGATTTTTTTTCTCTTCTGAACAGTTGGAACTGTTTTAAACAAAAGAGAAATTACCGCCACACATTTGATGAGATGGTGTGATTTGCTCACGTGTGTACCCCACATTAGGGACTTGTTTTTCAATTAGTGAGGTTATCCCAGTATACCGAAACCTCACAAGACCGAGATTATCGGATCTACATTAGATTTTCCTAGCTGGATCCATGATTACAGCCGAAAAGATGCTCTATCACACAGTATAATAACCCATTTGACATCTGGAGCCTGGTTGCTCTTGTATTGAGCCTATAGGGAAACTGTACTCAGTTGTCAATGGGTTAACAATGTATGTTTACAGTAATTTCATCCTTTTTTTTAGCTAGTGTTCAGAAATAAATGTACATGTAAATCCAATTCGCTATGTCTTGGATGATCGTTGAGTATAACATTGCATATAATACTTGGAAGGGCAAGGGGAGTATGGCAATTATTATGATTAAAAAAGACCTACATCAATATGACAAGGAAAAAAGTATCCCCCTCTAAAGATTCGTGATAGCAGATAACAGCGGTTGAAGTGTTTAAAATTAATCTTAAAACATATCTGTTTAATTCGGCATTCTTTCATGTGATCTCTTTTTTTTGTCACAAGTTCGCCTTGAGCATTTGCTTTCAAGTAGGTTCGGCGCCTTACAAATCTCATATTATTATCATTATTATTCATTTATTTATTAACATTCCCATCTGTACGATGAATCTATTCCAATGAATACATTAAGGGTACAATGCCTTCAATGAAGAAAAAAAAGAATCCTAGATTCTTTTCATCTAGCAAGAACATTAGAGCATGGTTTCATTGTTACAAACCGTAAAAGCATCCAGGCACCTCTATAGAAATGATGGATGCGAGCGAGATATGCATTACAATAGCTCGCTAGATAGCCCCTAGGCACGCTTGTAAGCTCATCATTTAGCCAGAAGGGCATTAACCCATATCCACCAACGCCATTCTGTCTCTTAACAGATATGGGCATTACTTTATATCACTGTGCAGATAAACATCCTTCTGCCTCTTATGTCTATTTTGTTACTTTGTATTTTTGTTAGATAGCTCCAAGGCAGACTTGTAGGCTCACATCATAGCCAAAAGGGCGTTACTTCAAATCCATCTGCATTAAATTAATACCCTTTTGACTCTTAACAGATATGTTCTGCTTTGTTATCGCTATATATACAGCCCATATAGGCAGGCTCGTAAGCTCACTACATAGGTAAGAAGGTCATTAATTCGTATATTTGTGCATACGGTTAACGCCCTTATGTCCCTAAACAGGCGATGACATTAAATACATGTATTGATTTTGTTTCAGAATAAGCCATTATTGTTGTCCTTGCATACGGGCGTCGGGCGAGCCTGTAAATATAGCATCAGGCAAATGGAATTAATTAAACATGTGTCCCTGTACTAACCTAAATAAGAATTAATCTAATAAAACCGTAAGCATTCCCCCTGTTCAAAATGAGTACATTAATTTGTATCCGCCGTTTCGACCAGGGTTTAAAAACACCCATTAATTTCATGTAGTCGTGTTATTTTGAAAACGAACAAACACGGGTTCATGGCCAGGTCTTTTTGCAAGTGAAAGCACTATTTGCAGAAGAAAAGATATGTGAGAAATGGGCAAGGTAATTTACAGAAAGCTATTACCTCTAACAGAAATACAACTACTTGAGAAGAAAAATAAACCCCGTAAAATGTAAAGAAAATATTGACACACAGGGTAATAAATCCTGTTAATTGAAAGGAATGGTAGCACTGTGGACTTTAAAGTATGCCAAAATCATTAAAGTTTATCTTGCTAGATTTTTCACCCACAGTTTAGTTTATTTTGAACAAATATAAACCTGACATTTCGAAGGCTCCATTTGGCAGGAAAGAAGAGCAAATATTGGTAATGTGTATGATTTGTAGATATTATAATGATGCATACCTTAATTGTTGCTAGGTAGGACCAGGGACACTCCCTGGTAGGACAAACAATATGACTTGACCTACCTAGCAACACATAAAGTATGCAATTCACATTCTGACTTTCGAAATACAGTTATTCGTAACAGGTGAATAGAATAATTTGTAACGAGGCACTTAAAAGATTTGTGCATTAAATTTGATGACATTACGGAAATGGCATACGTACAATTTAGATTTTAGACACGATACATGGAAGAGATGAATAGCAAGGGGCTTTAAAGCCTGTCTGCACTAGTTTGGCCAAGAGGCATTAGACCTCCCAGCGTGGTCACTGACAGGTGGTTATCTCATCAACTCAGCTCCAATTAACATAAGAAAAAGAGGATCATGGGGGACCAACAGGCACCGCCTAGGCATATTTCTCTATATAGAGGGAGCAAGTAGCTACAAGTAGTACAGTGGGGCTTTAATGGAAACTCTTGAAGGACACTCTACGGGATCCGGTAGTGAGCAAAAAAAAAAAAATTTTGGCAACCTGCAAATTTTTTTCTCTCCGGGAAGGGTAATTTTTTTTCCACCACCATCCCCCCCTTGGGCGCCAGGAGTAGTGAGCACAATCTTTTTTTTTTGGCACCCGAAAAATGTTTTCCCCTACGGGAAGGGTTTATGTTTTTTCCACCGCCACCCCTTGGGCGCCAGGAGGGCCCAACTTCTTTTTTTTTCAAAAAAAGGGTGTTTTTACCTGTTTTTTTCTAGGGGAGGGGGCCCGGCCCCCCCCC
This sequence comes from Mesocentrotus franciscanus, assembly GCA_037976565.1. Classification (NCBI taxonomy): domain Eukaryota; kingdom Metazoa; phylum Echinodermata; class Echinoidea; order Camarodonta; family Strongylocentrotidae; genus Mesocentrotus; species Mesocentrotus franciscanus. The sequence continues at coordinate 27,473,909 of CP137676.1, read as the reverse complement.
CCTGGATCCGCCATTGGACACACATCTTGCTTTATCTGTGTACTACTTGGGTTATTTCTGTCTACCCTCAATAGCAGTGGCGTATCCAGCAATTGATAAACGGCGGCGGCGGAGATCCCCTTGGGAAGGGGGAGGGGAAATCCCCCTCATGATGACGTACACTTACTGGAAGTAGTGTCAACATATTTCATCATGTCTGTATTCTAAGATTCTTTTTGATTTTCTGTAATGATCATCTTTGTCGTATTCATTTCTTCTTTTTGTTTAATATTATGCCCCTTCAAACGAGGAATGGGGGCGGGGGGTATGCCGGATCCTTCCTGTGGTGATTACGCCACTGAAAAGTTTGCGTAATGCCCGCGCATGCGTGGTGTCATTTCTATTGCCTATATTGCTAACGAGCCTGTATATATAAAATTAGTACATAATTATCTGTACGTTAACAAATATTTCATTATTCATGTTGCATTTTTTCCCTGCATTAAGTCACTCTCACATGGTGCGTCAGGGACCGTGCCAGTTACTGACGCAGTTACTGACGCATGCTTACGTCAACAAAATGACGCCTCGTGTGCAGTGGCAATTACTAAAAATTACATAATTCTTCGTGCACTACCCGTTCGCATCTCCTGTGTCTTTAGCTGCTACTTAATTTGTCTATGTTCTATACTATAAGTAGACAGAGAGAGAGAGAGAGGGGACAGACAGACATAGTGACAGTGGTAGCTGTCGCCGAAAGCGGGATCAATGTTACTACATTTAGTTAAAGACAATAACATAGAAATAAAGAGCGAAAATATATGTTCCTCGCTCGTTAGAGGCAGCATTCGCTATGTTATTTTTTTGTGAATATCAAGATAACAAAAGAATCAATTGTTTCCCGAAGGTACGTGCAGGTACAAAACAGTAATCAGGCCCCGAGATACGTCCTTGTAAAAGAGCGGGAGATTGGAAGTTTGACTTTGCTCGGAAGAGTGAAAGACATGCGTGATTAAGCAGAGCGACATCGAGATAAAGACAAGCGTGAATAAAGACAAGCGTGAATAAAGAGAAAATGAGAAGAGAGATAAAGGGAGAGATGGAGGGAGGAGAGAGAGAGAGAAAGGGGAGAGAGAGAGAAAGGGGAGAGAGGGGGAGAGACAGACAGACAGAAATACAGAGATAGGGGAGAGAGACAAAGACAGAGGGGGAGGGGAGGGGGAGAGACTCACACAACGGTAAATGTAGAGTTTTAGTTTATATGGCACAGTTAAAATAATGGAGTATTACTTCCATATTCAATGAAGAAATTTAAATATTTTTTTATTAGTTTTTTTCATACCTGGATTGTTTCTCTCTCATTCTCACTCTCTTTCTCTCTCTCTCTCTCTCTCTTTCTTTCTCTATCTATCTATCCTAACCCCCTTATTTACACTTTAAAATTCTTGATCTATCCCATTGATGGTATAGAGATGATGTAAACCATTCGCACACATTTTAAACGATGCAGTCATGAACATGGCCTCTCAGCTGTATGAGGGGTTGCCTAGTTTCCAAAGTCTGTAGAGCGGATAGTGGGTTTGAAGTGAAGAGGTGTATAATAATTCTCGTTTAATGAGCAACTATTGCTTTCTGTGCCGGTACGAGGTAGACACAAAACATTTCGATTTAATAACATCTAACTGTTCAAGGCCACTGTCATGCCATATTTATATAACTTCCAGTTTTCATTCGCATGCGTACTATGTTCACCTATGTCTAATGTAGTTCCAATTAAAATGATTGCTTTATGAATAATGCATCATTAATCATTGAACCCTAACGTTATTTTGATGATGCGGCGGCGGTACATTTTTCCCTGCAATGTAGATTTAAAGGAAACAATATCAACATATACCATATTATCATAATTTTATGACCACTTAATCGTAGTCATCAGTAGCAAATGGTATGGAATCAAATGTATTTTTGTGCAGGAATGGTTAATTTAAGTTGTTGAAAATACATAAATATTTCAATTAATTCAACAGCTTTATTGATTGAATAGAATATACAGTGGTAACATTGAAAGGCAAATATGATACAAGTATTGGATTGAAACCAGATGCTCTTATTTTCTTGTTCTTGTTTTTTAAAATCAAAATTCTACTTTATGTCGGCCATATTGCAGATTTATTCAAGTTAAAACAAACAAACAAATAAACATGCGCTCATTTAAAGATATCTATTATAAGTCGCATTCTTATCAACAGAAAGGCAAAGTTGGCGAATTTCTTATAGGCACAAATAGGATGTATAAACAGACGGTATATTGATCTGGGTAATAATATGATATCAGGGCTCTCCAGAATAATTGTATTCATACTGATAAGGCTACACTGGTATATTATATAAGACCTTGTTGTTGTTGTTGTTGTTGTTGTTCCTGCTGTTATTACTATTATTATTATTAGTAGTAGTTGAAGCAGTAGTAGTAGTAGTAGTAGTAGTAGTAGTAGTAGTAGTAGTAGTAGTAGAAGAAGAAGAAGAAGAAGTAGTAGTAGTAGTAGCAGCAGCCGCAGTATTAGTAGTAATAAAAGTAGTAATACATGTAGTAGTAGTAGTAGTAGTAGTAGTAGTAATAGTAGTAGTAGTAGTAGTAGTAGTAGTAGTAGTAGTAGTAGTAGTAGTAGTAGTAGTAGTATAAGTAGTAGTTTTTTTGTAGGAGCAGTAGTATAGTAATGTAGTATTATTGTTATCATCATTTTCATCACCATAACCATGATCATTAATATCATCATTCAAGTGTTATCAAGAATAGTACTTGGAGGGTAAGTTGGTAAAGAAAAAATACAGACAAGAAAGTTGGTCAGGAGATGGCTACATACATGTCAAAATAGTGAACAAAATATAATGTGAAGGTAAAAAAACTCGTTAAGACAACATGGATACATACTACCATCGATAAAGAAAAAACATATGAATGACAGATCGACTACAAATATGAATTAGATTTATACGAAATATAGAATGTCACCAAAAAAAACGCGGGAATAACTACGAGCAACAAAATGTGGTAACTATGGTGACGCAGGAAGTTCAATAAAAGAGGATCAGCCTTGGAATTATCAAACGAACATGGTATATAATTCATGGTTCAGTACCATTCAATGTAAACTCTATATTCATGCCCTTGCGTTTCCTTTTCGTTTCCGGACATAAATGTGATGACTGATATGACTGATATGAATTGTTAGATATTGGATATGAAATGGCGTGGATTGATGTAAAAGCACGACGATTTATATTCGGAACTAACATATTTTATATGGTTGGGTTAATAAACAAATTCTTCCAGTGATAAAACTGAAGATCTGGAAAGGCAACACTTTTATAGAGCCCCATATATTCAGACGTGTTCTTATCATTTCTTTTTTAAATCATCATTATCATTATTATTATAATTATTATTGTTGCTATTATCATTGTTATTAGTAGTATTATAATTTATTATTATCATTAGTTGTAGTAGTAGTAGTGGTGGTAGTATCATTGTTCTTGTTGTTATTATTATTATCATTTATTATTATCGTTATTATTGTTTTTATTATTATTATCATTAGTAGTAGTAGTAGTAGTGGTAGTATCATTTCCCTTAATATTTGTATTATTAATATTATCATCATTATTATAATTATTATTGTTATTATCATCATCATCATCATCATCAACATGGTTATCACGGTTATCATTGTTTTGAAATCAAACATAGTCTACAAACATCAATCTGGAATTTCAAAGCATTCATATAACTGAGGCATGCGTTCAAAACTGTCAACTGTCAATGTTCTTGATAATAAAGAAATGTTTCCAATATCGAACTTCAAGCTAATTGCGACTTGCAAAATAAACATGGGGCACGTATCGCACTTATAATGTACTGTGTTCCCGCATACCAGAGGCCCTACCAGCACATGGAATTAATTGGTCGTTTTCTTGGCGCCAAAATAGCTTTCGAAAAGCAGTTGTCTGACGGCATGTAATCTAATCTCGTCTTGTTTACCTTATTTTCATGTTACCTCTGAGCATCCTACGACCTTAATCCACATGTGACACCAACTGTTTGGGGGCACGCATTAGTATAAGTATGTATTCAAGCATGTATCATATATATGATAATCCTGGCTCTACCATTTGGTTTCCATATATAGCTTCTATTTGTGTCTTTGGATATTGTGGCGTCGTAATACTATCGCTGTTCTCTTTACATTTTGGCGTCGGAGCTCATGTAACATATATGTTTATATCAATTCATTATTTTTGACATATTTTCCATCATGACTTGAACCATAAGCACTGTAACCTGAACTGTTCAGTATTACAATTTGCCTTTTACCGTTTTGAACTTTAACAGAAACAAAACACATGGTACCAGTACTTGTTGACACGTGTAGCTGTTTATCCTTTACATTCCTCAAAAAAAACGTTAATTTCATAGATTTTAATTGTAATTTATAAATTAGGTGTGTTTTTTTCTTCAAATAGGCCTATGCCACTTGGGTCATTAATTGGTATTCTTCTATCTTTAATAGTGATTCAGTCAAAGCAAGTCTGAAAAAGGGGACTGAGAGATTTAAAAAAAACACGGGTAGTACTGAATATCCCCTAAACTTCAATATACTATTATAGAAGCGAGGGAAGCCAATCTGGTATTTTAAAAGATACTCTGTCAAATATACTTGTTCCAATTATTCTAATGGCATTAGAAAAACTCTGTCAATTATTCAGGTTAAATCAAACCTATCGAACAACCTACATGTATGCCATTACTGCTGAAAGCACCATACCACCACTTTACTACACTGCTACTTGAATAAAGTATATACTTTGAAATGAATATAAATTTTAAGTTGATAACATTAATAAATTAATAATGACAAATCTTGCGCATGCCTACTCCCAGAGAGATACCAACACAGTTTCATTTTAATGTATTCTGGGGCTATAATCTTCGTCCACTTTCCTTTATGCACCCTTTCTTCTCATCCCAATAGTCCCTGATTTTAGCAGCTTTGGCGATCATCTTTAAATTTACCCACCTATTAACCATAATCAAGCCAATTGGATTTTACTTTCGTAAACAGCGCCTCTTGAAAAATAAGACTTTTTAACACCTTTAAGGCGCTCCCTGGACAACTTCTGTTCAAAGTAATTAAAATAGTGTTTGGCAAAATTGACAGTATGCCACTAAAACCGACAAAAAACAACATATGATGTTATACTTTCGTACACGGCGTTTGTTGAAAAACACACGTTATTTTTTTAGCCAAATGCCTGGACAATGGATTTTTTTCTGTAAACGGCATCTTTTGATGAGCTAGCCAACGCCTAAATATTAGAATTCTACTTTACGTGTTTCTTAAAAAATACAACTATTAGCCACTTTAATCCACAGCCTGGACAATGAGATTTTACTTTCGTAAACCGCTTTTCTTGAAAAACAGACTGCTGGTTACTTTTAAGCCGTTGCCTTGATACATTATGTTTTCTTTAAAAAACGGCATCTCTTGAAAAACAAGACGGTCAGTCACCTTTATAACGCAGCCTGGACAATAAGATTTTCTTGAAAAAGGACTTTTAATAATCGAGACATGCGATATCTTATTTCGTCTCCTTGTGAGTTTCTTCTTTGTCCATACAACTACGCTAACAGGATCTTGGCGAAAAGTGATACGCGTGTACAGGCTCTCAATCACATTATCCGGGCAAGAATATTATTCTTTTCCGGAGATTTTGTTTTCTTCTAAAGGAGATCAATGATATAACGTATTCTGAGATAATAGAGCGAGAGATGGAGGTACAAGGATGGAGAGAGACACACAAATATATAAAGATATATATAAATATATATATATATATAATTATAGAGAGAGAGAGAGAGAGAGACTAAAAGTATCATATTGAATGACTGGGGCGAGCATATTTTGTTGGATTATTTTATTAGCGCAGTGAAATGCTTACCGAATTTTATTTAATTGAAAGCTATGAAACAAACAGAATGAGATTGTGAGTGTTGTGGACAGCCTAAGAAAACTTAAGAAGTGAATAATACAGTGAATTGCGGAAAGAGACGAAGATAGATAGAGAGAGAGAGAGAGAGATAGAGGGGGGAGGTAGCAGTTGGGCGTATACGCATATACATTGTTTCACATGTTTTGAACAGGGCAACTTTGTTAAAAATTTTGTTGAAAGCATTTTTTCTTCTATTAAACGGTTATCAGATATTCAAACCTTTCAAGATGGGTTAACAACCACCACTACCTCAAAAACTTTTAGATTTTTAAAGTGACCTATATTGCCACAGATCAAGGTGAAAAAAAGAAACAAAAGAGTGAGGTTGGCCGATATCTATTCGTGATGGGTACCGCCCCCCCCCCAACCAACACCCCTTTCAGTGACGCCCCTAGATGTATAACTATACAGAATTAACAAAATCAAAGTATTAGGAAATATCTTAAAGGCAATGTTTCAAAGAAAATGATTGATAGACATTGCTTTTTTACAGAGCTCCAAAGTCTGCCAGGATCGTGTTTCCGTTTCGTTTGCATGCATGTACACATGGTATAAGAGCCAATTTAGTCAATTCGATCATATAATGATGATTTCAAGACGTAAAAGTTATTTATTGATATATTTATTTAGGTATTTTTTTAAATGTTATCTATTTATTTATTAATCACTTGATTGGTTTATTAATTGATTGATTTATTTCTTCAATTATTTATTCATTAATTTACTTACTTTTCATTATTTATTTACAGTTTTATTTTGCGGGGTTGTCTCTTTAACTGCTATAGCGCGAGGAGGCGCGATATAGCTCAGTTGGTAGAGCAGTGGTCTCGTAATCCGGTGACCCGGGTTCGAAACCGAGTCGATGCGATAGTGTCCTTTGGTAAGGCATTAATCCTCACTACCAGGTCCCTCGGAGAGGACCTAAAGCCGTCGTCCGTCTGGTTGCTTACCTACAAGCATTTATGCTTTCTTAGCAGTCAAGTAAAATAACTATCACAACCAACGTATAGCTGAGGGCCCTGAATGAAAACAAAAACTTGTATTACATAAAAATATTCGGAAAAATTACTTCTAAAGAGAACTTCTAAACGTATTTTAAACGTTTTTTGTTGTTTTTACAATGAAAATGCAAGACCAGAACTCGCCAGCATCACCTGTAAAATTCATTTATTACAACAAAATCTAATTTCTCTACACGTCTGAATGAATGAATGAACGAGCGGAGGCAAAATGCCCGCCTTGGATAAGGTTATTTCATCTCAGTCATAAAACTGGAGAAACCTTGTCAGTGGTGTGGTTCTGGCCAGATGATTTTTCTTATTAATACCTATCAATCATTATGAATGATGGCATAGATGTATACACCTTCAGAAAGGCATAATTAACCAGGGAACTCAAGATTACAATTCCCTTGTTAAATGTTCCTTGTGTTGATTTATCATTTACTTATTGGGTGATTACGATTCGTCAGAATTCCCGTTTGTATGTTAATACTGAATACAGAAGATGGTATCATTCCCAGTCGTACAGGCGTAGTGCAGCGGGCGAATTTCTGATGATCAGATCAAATGCGATATGGAAATATCTATATTAAA
>CP137676.1:27330396-27465784 GCA_037976565.1 Mesocentrotus franciscanus | reverse complement strand
AAGAGTGAAAGACATGCGTGATTAAGCAGAGCGACATCGAGATAAAGACAAGCGTGAATAAAGACAAGCGTGAATAAAGAGAAAATGAGAAGAGAGATAAAGGGAGAGATGGAGGGAGGGAGAGAGAGAGAGAGAAGGGAGAGAGAGAGAGAAGAGGGGAGAGAGGGAGAGACAGACAGACAGAAATACAGAGATAGGGAGAGAGACAGAAGACAGAGGGAAGGGAGGGGAGAGACTCACACAACGGTAAATGTAGAGTTTTAGTTTATATGGCACAGTTAAAATAATGGAGTATTACTTCCATATTCAATGAAGAAATTTAAATATTTTTTATTAGTTTTTTTCATACCTGGATTGTTTCTCTCTCATTCTCACTCTCTTTCTCTCTCTCTCTCTCTCTCTTTCTTTCTCTATCTATCTATCCTAACCCCCTTATTTACACTTTAAAATTCTTGATCTATCCCATTGATGGTATAGAGATGATGTAAACCATTCGCACACATTTTAAACGATGCAGTCATGAACATGGCCTCTCAGCTGTATGAGGGGTTGCCTAGTTTCCAAAGTCTGTAGAGCGGATAGTGGGTTTGAAGTGAAGAGGTGTATAATAATTCTCGTTTAAAGAGCAACTATTGCTTTCTGTGCCGGTACGAGGTAGACACAAAACATTTCGATTTAATAACATCTAACTGTTCAAGGCCACTGTCATGCCATATTTATATAACTTCCAGTTTTCATTCGCATGCGTACTATGTTCACCTATGTCTAATGTAGTTCCAATTAAAATGATTGCTTTATGAATAATGCATCATTAATCATTGAACCCTAACGTTATTTTGATGATGCGGCGGCGGTACATTTTCCCTGCAATGTAGATTTTAAAAACAATATCAACATATACCATATTATCATAATTTTATGACCACTTAATCGTAGTCATCAGTAGCAAATGGTATGGAATCAAATGTATTTTTGTGCAGGAATGGTTAATTTAAGTTGTTGAAAATACATAAATATTTCAATTAATTCAACAGCTTTATTGATTGAATAGAATATATAGTGGTAACATTGAAAGGCAAATATGATACAAGTATTGAATTGAAACAGATGCTCTTATTTTCTTGTTCTTGTTTTTAAAATCAAAATTCTACTTTATGTAAGCCATATTGCAGATTTATTCAAGTTAAAACAAACAAACAAATAAACATGCGCTCATTTAAAGATATCTATTATAAGTCGCATTCTTATCAACAGAGAGCAAACAGACGGTATATTGATCTGGGTAATAATATGATATCAGGGCTCTCCAGAATAATTGTATTCATACTGATAAGGCTACACTGGTATATTATATAAGACCTTGTTGTTGTTGTTGTTGTTGTTGTTCCTGCTGTTATTAATTATTATTATTAGTAGTAGTAGTTAGTAGTAGTAGTAGTAGTAGTAGTAGTAGTAGTAGCAGTAGTAGTAGTAGTAGTAGTAGTAAGTAAGTAGTAGTAGTAGTAGTAGTAGTAGTAGTAGTAGTAGTAGTAGTAGTAGTAGTAGTATAAGTAGTAGTTTTTTTGTAGGAGCAGTAGTATAGTAATGTAGTATTATTGTTATCATCATTTTCATCACCATAACCATGATCATTAATATCATCATTCAAGTGTTATCAAGAATAGTACTTGGAGGGTAAGTTGGTAAAGAAAAAAAATACAGACAAGAAAGTTGGTCAGGAGATGGCTACATACATGTCAAAATAGTGAACAAAATATAATGTGAAGGTAAAAAAAAACTCGTCAAGACAACATGGATACATACTACCATCGATAAAAGAAAAAAAACATATGAATGACAGATCGACTACAAATATGAATTAGATTTATACGAAATATAGAATGTCACCAAAAAAAAAACGCGGGAATAACTACGAGCAACAAAATGTGGTAGCTATGGTGACGCAGGAAGTTCAATAAAAGAGGATCAGCCTTGGAATTATCAAATGAACATGGTATATAATTCAAGGTTCAGTACCATTCAATGTAAACTCTATATTCATGCCCTTGCGTTTCCTTTTCGTTTCCGGACATAAATGTGATGACTGATATGACTGATATGAATTGTTAGATATTGGATATGAAATGGCGTGGATTGATGTAAAAGCACGACGATTTATATTCGGAACTAACATATTTTATATGGTTGGGTTAATAGACAAATTCTTCCAGTGATAAAACTGAAGATCTGGAAAGGCAACACTTTTATAGAGCCCCATATATTCAGACGTGTTCTTATCATTTCTTTTTTAAATCATCATTATCATTATTATTATAATTATTATTGTTGCTATTATCATTGTTATTAGTAGTATTATAATTTATTATTATCATTAGTTGTAGTAGTAGTAGTGGTGGTAGTATCATTGTTCTTGTTGTTATTATTATTATCATTTATTATTATCGTTATTATTGTTTTTATTATTATTATCATTAGTAGTAGTAGTAGTAGTGGTAGTATCATTTCCCTTAATATTTGTATTATTAATATTATCATCATTATTATAATTATTATTGTTATTATCATCATCATCATCATCATCAACATGGTTATCACGGTTATCATTGTTTTGAAATCAAACATAGTCTACAAACATCAATCTGGAATTTCAAAGCATTCATATAACTGAGGCATGCGTTCAAAACTGTCAACTGTCAATGTTCTTGATAATAAAGAAATGTTTCCAATATCGAACTTCAAGCTAATTGCGACTTGCAAAATAAACATGGGGCACGTATCGCACTTATAATGTACTGTGTTCCCGCATACCAGAGGCCCTACCAGCACATGGAATTAATTGGTCGTTTTCTTGGCGCCAAAATAGCTTTCGAAAAGCAGTTGTCTGACGGCATGTAATCTAATCTCGTCTTGTTTACCTTATTTTCATGTTACCTCTGAGCATCCTACGACCTTAATCCACATGTGACACCAACTGTTTGGGGGCACGCATTAGTATAAGTATGTATTCAAGCATGTATCATACATATGATAATCCTGGCTCTACCATTTGGTTTCCATATATAGCTTCTATTTGTGTCTTTGGATATTGTGGCGTCGTAATACTATCGCTGTTCTCTTTACATTTTGGCGTCGGAGCTCATGTAACATATATGTTTATATCAATTCATTATTTTTGACATATTTTCCATCATGACTTGAACCATAACCACTGTAACTTGAACTGTTCAGTATTACAATTTGCCTTTTACCGTTTTGAACTTTAACAGAAACAAAACACATGGTACCAGTACTTGTTGACACGTGTAGCTGTTTATCCTTTACATTCCTCAAAAAAACGTTAATTTCATAGATTTTAATTGTAATTTATAAATTAGGTGTGTTTTTTTCTTCAAATAGGCCTATGCCACTTGGGTCATTAATTGGTATTCTTCTATCTTTAATAGTGATTCAGTCAAAGCAAGTCTGAAAAAGGGGACTGAGAGATTTAAAAAAAACACGGGTAGTACTGAATATCCCCTAAACTTCAATATACTATTATAGAAGCGAGGGAAGCCAATCTGGTATTTTAAAAGATACTCTGTCAAATATACTTGTTCCAATTATTCTAATGGCATTAGAAAAACTCTGTCAATTATTCAGGTTAAATCAAACCTATCGAACAACCTACATGTATGCCATTACTGCTGAAAGCACCATACCACCACTATACTACACTCCTACTTGAATAAAGTATAATAAATTTTAAGTTGATAAAATCAATAAATTAATAATGACAAATCTTGCGCATGCCTACTCCCAGAGAGATACCAACACAGTTTCATTTTAATGTATTCTGGGGCTATAATCTTCGTCCACTTTCCTTTATGCACCCTTTCTTCTCATCCCAATAGTCCCTGATTTTAGCAGCTTTGGCGATCATCTTTAAATTTACCCACCTATTAACCATAATCAAGCCAATTGGATTTTACTTTCGTAAACAGCGCCTCTTGAAAAATAAGACTTTTTAACACCTTTAAGGCGCTCCCTGGACAACTTCTGTTCAAAGTAAGTAAAATAGTGTTTGGCAAAATTTACAGGATGCCACTAAAACCGACAAAAAACAACATGTGATGTTATACTTTCGTACACGGCGTTTGTTGAAAAACACACGTTATTTTTAAGCAAATGCCTGGACAATGGATTTTTTTCTGTAAATGGCATCTTTTGACGAGCTAGCCACCGCCTAAATATTATAATTCTACTTTACGTGTTTCTTAAAAAATACAACTATTAGCCACTTTAATCCACAGCCTGGACAATGAGATTTTACTTTCGTAAACCGCTTTTCTTGAAAAACAGACTGCTGGTTACTTTTAAGCCGTTGCCTTGATACATTATGTTTTCTTTATAAAACGGCATCTCTTGAAAAACAAGACGGTCAGTCACCTTTATAACGCAGCCTGGACAATAAGGCCTTTCTTGAAAAAGGACTTTTAATAATCGAGACATGCGATATCTTATTTCGTCTCCTTGTGAGTTTCTTCTTTGTCCATGCAACTACGCTAACAGGATCTTGGCGAAAAGTGATACGCGTGTACAGGCTCTCAATCACATTATCCGGGCAAGAATATTATTATATTTCCGGAGATTTTGTTTTCTTCTAAAGGAGATCAATGATATAACGTATTCTGAGATATTAGAGCGAGAGATGGAGGTACAAGGATGGAGAGAGACACACAAATATATAAAGATATATATAAATATATATATATATATAATTATAGAGAGAGAGAGAGAGAGAGACTAAAAGTATCATATTGAATGACTGGGGCGAGCATATTTTGTTGGATTATTTTATTAGCGCAGTGAAATGCTTACCGAATTTTATTTAATTGAAAGCTATGAAACAAACAGAATGAGATTGTGAGTGTTGTGGACAGCCTAAGAAAACTTAAGAAGTGAATAATACAGTGAATTGCGGAAAGAGACGAAGATAGAGAGAGAGAGAGAGAGATAGAGGGGGGAGGAAGCAGTTGGGCGTATACGCATATACATTGTTTCACATGTTTTGAACTGGGCAACTTTGTTAAAAATTTTGTTGAAAGCATTTTTTCTTCTATTAAACGGTTATCAGATATTCAACCTTTCAAGATGGGTTTACAACCACCACTACCTCAAAAACTTTTAGATTTTTAAAGTGACCTATATTGCCACAGATCAAGGTGAAAAAAAGAAACAAAAGAGTGAGGTTGGCCGATATCTATTCGTGATGGGTACCGCCCCCCCCCCAACCAACACCCCTTTCAGTGACGCCCCTAGATGTATAACTATACAGAATTGATAGACATTGCTTTTTTACAGAGCTCCAAAGTCTGCCAGGATCGTGTTTCCGTTTCGTTTGCATGCATGTACACATGGTATAAGAGCCAATTTAGTCAATTCGATCATATAATGATGATTTCAAGACGTAAAAGTTATTTATTGATATATTTATTTAGGTATTTTTTTAAATGTTATCTATTTATTTATTAATCACTTGATTGGTTTATTAATTGATTGATTTATTTCTTCAATTATTTATTCATTAATTTACTTACTTTTCATTATTTATTTACAGTTTTATTTTGCGGGGTTGTCTCTTTAACTGCTATAGCGCGAGGAGGCGCGATAGCTCAGTTGGTAGAGCAGTGGTCTCGTAATCCGGTGACCCGGGTTCGAAACCGAGTCGATGCGATAGTGTCCTTTGGTAAGGCATTAATCCTCACTACCAGGTCCCTCGGAGAGGACCTAAAGCCGTCGTCCGTCTGGTTGCTTACCTACAAGCATTTATGCTTTCTTAGCAGTCAAGTAAAATAACTATCACAACCAACGTATAGCTGAGGGCCCTGAATGAAAAACAAAAACTTGTATTACATAAAAATATTCGGGAAAAATTACTTCTAAAGAGAACTTCTAAACGTATTTTAAACGTTTTTTGTTGTTTTTTTACAATGAAAATGCAAGACCAGAACTCGCCAGCATCACCTGTAAAATTCATTTATTACAACAAAATCTAATTTCTCTACACGTCTGAATGAATGAATGAACGAGCGGAGGCAAAATGCCCGCCTTGGATAAGGTTATTTCATCTCAGTCATAAAACTGGAGAAACCTTGTCAGTGGTGTGGTTCTGGCCAGATGATTTTTCTTATTAATACCTATCAATCATTATGAATGATGGCATAGATGTATACACCTTCAGAAAGGCATAATTAACCAGGGAACTCAAGATTACAATTCCCTTGTTAAATGTTCCTTGTGTTGATTTATCATTTACTTATTGGGTGATTACGATTCGTCAGAATTCCCGTTTGTATGTTAATACTGAATACAGAAGATGGTATCATTCCCAGTCGTACAGGCGTAGTGCAGCGGGCGAATTTCTGATGATCAGATCAAATGCGATATGGAAATATCTATATTAAATACATTAATTTGGAAACACAAATTTTCCCCATTAGACGTCTAATACTGATTTTGATATAAATCTTACTAAAAAGAGCATTTTGAGGCAATTTTGCAGCCCAAATATTCTGTTTGCAACCAAACTAAAATCTCGAACATTTCACATTACCAGCGATCAAATAGTGATTTTGCATTATTGTCGTTAATAATATATCGATCTATATTCATGATTTGGGAAAATTTGTGTTTCCAAATTAATGTATTTAATATAGATATTTCCATATCGCATTTGATCTGATCATCAGAAATTCGCCCGCTGCACTACGCCTGTACGACTGGGAATGATACCATCTTCTGTATTCAGTATTAACATACAAACGGGAATTCTGACGAATCGTAATCACCCAATAAGTAAATGATAAATCAACACAAGGAACATTTAACCAGGGAATTGTAATCTTGAGTTCCCTGGTTAATTATGCCTTTCTGAAGGTGTATACATCTATGCCATTCAAATACTAGAACCTGTTGAACTGGAAAATTGATTTATTTTTTTTTTTTTTTTTTTTTTTAATTTTATTATAGGGATATTAAGAAGAGAAATGTAGATAGGTACTTGAAGAAAATAGTGCTTGAGACGGAAAAATTGGGGTAGATTTGATGGAAGAGGACAGGAATGACGTATCTCAACCTTGAAGCATGTCACACACCTGTAAGTGTGGTATCATGTTCACTATATCTCTGAGCAACCCATCCTTTATCCCGTCATCAAATAGGCGGACCTTGATAAGACATTCAAAGAAACCAACAGAGACAGGAATATAAAATGACGGACATGTAGACAAGCAGAAATAGGAGCACAGTAAGACGGACAGAGACATGGACACAGGAAGATGGATAGATGGAGAAATAGGGGTCGATTTGACAAAATTAGAGATGTCTTTCAACCTTGAAGCAGGTCACACACCTGTAAGCATTGAATCAGGTGCGCCGTATCTCTGGGCAAGCATTCTGTCACCCGTCATCTAATACTATATAGGGTCTGATTCGGATAATTAGGCAAATAAACAGACGGAGACACAGATGGATGACGGGAAAGAAATATAAAGGGAAAGAAAGAAAGAAAGGAAGAGAGCAGGTTAGGGACAAAGCGAAATGGAGACAGACAGAATACGGACACAGAAGGACAGATAACCAGAGAAATCGTGGTAAGTTTGACGGGGTAGGACGAAACACATATCTCTCAACCTAGAAGCATGACATACACCTGTAAGCAGTGGCGTAGCTATAATGAATACATGGTAGATGCCCAATGGTGGGGGGATGAAAACAGAAACAAGAAAAGAAGAAACAAAAAAGTCGGAAATGAGAAGTGAAGAAGAAAAAACGGAGAGAGAAAAGGACGGTAATTAAGGTAATAGGACTCCATTAAAGGTAAAGACCAGTTTTGGAAACGCCCCTCTCTCAAAAAATGAAATGGAAGCTCTCATTACCAATCGTGTGAAAGAATATGCTTTGACTAATACGTGATGATACAAATTTTGCCGGGAAACCGCCTACTAATTGATATATTTGGTAAATTATTATATCTATTGGGACCAAATAGATATCGCGCACGTGGTCGCGTAGTCCCATATATATCTTTCTGTGTACAGTGCTTGTAACTTTACCAAGCCGGTTACCAAGACTGGGCGAAATTTCTTATCATTTTGATGATTCCAGAACCTTGCAGTGCACACCAATACTTATATGCTAGATGATCAACCTTTTCTGATCGATTCCACAACGTTTCTTTCACAATGCAATCGCATGACCTGAACTGGTCTTTATCTTTAAGCACCGTCCACCAATCAAATGGATGGTCTTTTTAATGGGCATTTCGGTTTGGAGTCGGTTTAGTGGCTTGACTTGGATATGAGGCAGACAAACAGATAAGAAGGAGATCAAATGCAATCATTGATATCAGTGACATTTGATCATCGACCCCATTTTCACCTGATTGCGGGATTGAGATCAATGTAGAAGGGAAAGATCAATATCGGATGCAAGATGATTTTTCTTCTTTGGGTTTGAGGGAGGCATAATAGCATGGACCGATCGAGGGGGCCCATACCGACGCCCATCCTAGTGGGATAGAAATAAGGGGCTTTTTAGGGCTTAGAATCATTATTTTTCAGGAAACCCTGCCCCCACACACACACATTAAGTGTCCTGAGAAAATAACAATTGGATTTTTTTTTTTTGGGGGGGGGGCTCATATCTCTCTTGGAAAACGCTTGCCTTACAAAAAAACACACACACATTTGAATAGTAATATTATCCGAGTTTCAATACTCCGCGTAATAAAGCAATGTCTTACTTGTCACGCCTGGAGATTGATTTCTGGTTAACATTTATTTGTCTTTCTGTTCGTTTCCTATAACAATGCAGCGCTGCTTTTCCCCTTTATTCTGAAATCAAAGCTTAGGCTGAGATTGACGTTTGATTCCCCCCAAATCATGCGCAAAATATATGGAGTACAGAATCTGATGGGAATTCTAGGACAAAAGCTTTGAAGTGCAGATTCTACAGGTTTTATCGTGCTTGGAGGCGATTATAAACAAGAATTCATCGTGTGCAGAGAAACACCCTTGCATGTAATTGAAAAAGGCTTTGAAGTATGTTGCATTGTCCTAATTTTGCTTTCCACTGATTGCAATCTTGAACATTTTCCAATGATGGTGGCTGTAGGGAACGGGGGGTCGGATAAATTTTTGCTTTTGCTTCGCTTTGATGATCCCAGTGACTATGCGAGAAGACGTTTTTTAAGGTGGAGATGCAGAACTAGTTTTACATTCTCTTTATATTCTATTTTCCTGTGTATCTCTAACTGTATCTTTGTTCTGTCTCTCTCCCTTTCTTATTAGATATATCTATTTATCTCTCCCTCCGTCCCTGCCACTGGTCCCCCCTCTCTCTCTCTCTCTCTCTCTCTCTCGCTCTATTTCCTCTCTCGCTTTTTCTCTCTATCGTCTCTCTCTCTCTGTCCTCCACTTTTTCCATCTATCCTCCTTTCTCCGTCATCAATATTCTTTCTCATCAAGCCCTTCATTTTTTCACCATTCTTCCTCACCATAGTCCTTTTACAAACCATTCACTAACATACCCTCGTTCTCGAGCTTTTCAGCCAAGACGATACAAATGACATTTCAGCGGTTGCCATGGAAACGTGGAATTGGATCGTACTTAACTAGTGAAACAGGTCTCGATTGAGGAAAACGATTTTGAAATTGCTTTTCCTTTGAAATAAATGCCAGTCATTGACCATGTTTCAGGCGATGACAATGAATTCAGCTCCCTGACTTTTCCCTTTTCAAAATACTTGGTGCGATCGGAGTTGCGACCACTTATCTTGACAGTACCATACTTGGGTATTTAATTTTGGATTCTTTGTTTCCATGCTATGAATATTTTTTCTTCATTAAAGTGTACTAAATCATATAAAAAATTGAGTAATGATAAGTATGTTAGAATATAATTATGTTGTTTAGATTATACAAGGAGGCATTAGCATTGGTTGTAGATTTTTAGAAAAAACTATTTGTTGAATTATGTATACGTGTGTTATGTCGATAAATTTGTCATGCGATAAACACCTCACTGGAACAATAGAATTATGGAAAAAATTGAGTGACGGGGAAGGTAGTAAGAGTTATTATTGATGTGAAGGTGATGAAATAGGAATGAAACTACTAAATAATGGGAAAGTGAAACCTTGTAAAAGATGAACAGTCAATCCACAGCGCGTGCTTTTTCCTCTCGCTCTGTATTTTCATTCTAGCATTCGACCCGTCTTTGTCCATCTCATCTCATTTTCTATCTTTATTTTCTCTTTCTTTCTTTTTGTACTCTCTAACTCTCTTTTTCTGTCTGTCTCCCTCTCTCTGACGAGCACATGCACACGTTTTACGTTACCATTTCAAAGTAGCGATAATAAGAAAGAACTTGACGATACGCATTCAACGTTGATGAGGTACCGTTTTGATTCTTTGAAAGCCTACTCCTGGTATATTACAGTCAATATCTTCTTGAATTATAACTATTTTGACCTTTAATAAGCTAATGAGCTTATACGTGTACAATGATTTCCCATGCCTTAGGTACAAACAGAAAAGCAACGCGCCGAGAGAAAAATAAAAGCAAAATACTAAAATAAAAATAAAGCAAACAAAAAGAAGATATCAAGTAAAGGTGTGAAAAAACATATAAGGATTATTCACCCTGCAGTCACCCGTCAGTTGAATGTAGATTGATTATTCGCGCAATTTGACGACACATTCTATCGGCATCACTCCCCCCAAGACCGCCGGGAGCGGGCGTCCTGGGATCCTGTCAGTCGCTGGTACAAGTCAACGTCACCGCGGATGTGACAAATACCGCCCTGCGCGTTTTGCATGCATTATATAAACCAAATACATCATCGGAGATATTGCTTGTATTGTCTTTCCTTTCATATCCCTCTTTTCGTTCTTTTTTTATAAGATGCTTCGCTCACATTTCTGAACTCATCTTTGACACTCGGCCCCAAATCGTTGAACCCTTTTGTAACGAGGTCTGAAGATGGGGGTATGTAATAACAGGAGTGAGATTGTCGCTTCAAAGAGATATACTGCACGGGAATATGCCAAATTGAAATAAATGGGACTTCGATTTTGACAGAGAGGGTAAAAGTGTGGAAGTTTTTTTCCGGTTTACATTCGAAAGGGCAAGGTTTTACACAAAATGAATTCACAGCGTTCTTTTATTTCCTTCCGTGTCTAACGATAGCGGAGGAAGAATATGGTTACCTGTAAAATTGTTATCTGAGAAAAATGATGTGGATGTGTTTTGAAAAATGGTTCATTCACTTGACTCATAATTGAAAGATTGAGGGTTCGAATCCCAGCCCCGTACTAACGTCCTTTTGCATGACATTAATCAATTTGACACTCTCCAGCCAGATGCTCAATGGGTACCTGATAGGATGATAAAGTAACTGTAGTTTGCTCAGCTTTGTGAGCGTCGGAAATGCTCCCCAGGGAGCGGAGAGTGTACATACAGCAGACCAGGGTAATAATAATTTTATATATACATGTATAAAGCGCTTAGAGAAATCGTCGAAATAGGCCTATTAAGCGCTATATAAAGCCATACTTATATATTAACATGATGGGTATCTAGAAGAAAGAAGAGTGACCAGTGAGAAAGTCTTGAGAATAGCTGAAGTGCAGCGGAATGGTTTCGTGAGCTCAGAGCAACTGGAGAATCTGGCATTGACGGGAAAGAGAGATCAATGGGTAGACATGGGAGATGGAACGTTGGAAGGAATTGGTGAAGACAGGGAAGTGAAAGGCCAGGGGTGGGATTGATAAAAAGGTTAGAGAAAAGGGAATTGTAGAACATCTCAATCTCAATTAGAGAGAGAGGGGAATGGAGGCTAGGGAGAAGAGAAAAGGAAGAGACGGTGAGGGATACAGAAGGGTGAGAGGAGAGAGGGGAAAGAAAGAGAGAGCGGAGAGAGAGAATAAATAGGGGAGGGAAGAGAGGGCGCAGGGGGTAAGGAGAGAGAAAGAGAGACAGAGACAGAGACAGAGACAGAAAGGTAGATACCATGGATTTTTTTTAACTGTTCTGTATAAACGTTATGCTTTTTTATGTAAATATGTTCATGTTTATTCAGGGCCCCATGGAAGACCACTACTTGTTGGTGAATGGGCTACCCTGACAAAAGATTATAAATAAATAAATAAATAAATAAATAAATAGAGAGAGAGGGGGATCTAAGGTAGATGTGAATACACTGTCACAGCTGGGTAATGCCAAGTCAAACGCGAGTATGAGGGGGAAAAGGAGGGCTCTTGTTGAATTGTCATTCTTTTTTCTAAAAAATTATAATGTTTGTACTTGTAGTCCGGACAAATTAAACTATCAACTTTTGATGCCACTCCCTGAATTGTATATAGGCGTAGTCTATAATTCTACTTCAGGGGTGATTAAAACGTCTCAGCTCTTCTTCCCCCCTCCCATTGCCTTTTATGCAGTTTCTACTGTGTGTGATCCCTAAAATACCATTATGGCTGGGAAAAGATAATCTACCCGCTTTAAAGCTGGCAATACCTCGTCTATATTTTCTACCATAATTGTCATGCTTAATCTATCATTCAAGTCAGAGGAAATATAAAAATCCACAAGGTTTAGACATACCCTGGCTTGTAAGTATTTTCTATTATGCATGATGCATAGTTAATGTCCAGAAAGGTAATCGTTTACATTTAAACTCCACAATGAAATACCCTGTTTGTAATTCTCTACCATGCATAATGCATAAACTATCATTTCATTTTGCGTGGGCAATTCAATATACTAGCTTTGAACCACAACACGTCCTGTCTGTAAGATTATGCTAGGGGATAAATTTACTCCGGGGGCGTCATTCAGTTTTCAAGATAAAGAATTGAACAGAACCATATTTACACCAATTTAGATTCAAATTTAAATTCAATTCAATCGATTAAAATGTAGGATATATCACATTATTATGTTAACAACGAAAATCGATATAATAAAGGTAAAGGTGTCAAAATACATTCCACAAATAACATAATTAATACAAAATGTACAAAATGATTTCAAAGTTACAGTTTACAGAAAAAAACAAAAATTCACGTACTACTACAGGCCTCTAAAGTAATGTCACATGGCCTAAGCTATAATGACAGAGCAATAATTGCTACTGCAGCTCTGATACTCCCCTGCCCCCCCCCCGCCCCCTTCCGGAGGTGAATGCATGTCATGATACACAAAGGGTCAGGCCCGTACAAAATCACACGGCCAATTAAAATGATGGATTGCCCAGCGCACCTTCGACGTCCTAATTTTAAAGGTGGAGAGAAATTCAGTACCCGAGCACGAGAATCGTGCCCACGGAAGACACTAAAAACCAGTAAATAACAAATAATACGGGCAGAATCAATCGATCAATTAATCTCTGTAATGAATCATGTTTGACCCGTTTGCACGTTTGCACCATGGAGTTATACCCTGAATCATTGCTCAACTCCCTATGGTATTATAATCGTCTATGATCAGAAGAGGTTCACCTTAAGTCTCTCAGATCAGTTTCATAATCTTGCTCCATTATTTCCTCTTTTCGCTTTGACTGTAAATCGTTTTCTTAACTTAAAAGTCTTAACGGCTCTATCATTCTTGTACGTTTTGAGCATTGGCTGCGAATCTTTGTAAGTACTTAATCATCATCAGATCAATATAAACGAGTCAAGATATAAGAGATTAATTGTGTTAAGAGGTTATTTGATCGACTTTCATCATACATTTATAGTTTTCCAATCCTAGCAATGTTTTATTTTTATCAGATAGTCTAACTATAAATTTGAAGGAACGGTACCACAATTTGTTTTCTTTAGAGGTCTAGATGTTTTCAGGAAACTCTAAAGCCTTGTTAAAGTGTGGAAGGACTAGATAGCAACCCATCAAAGTAGAAGGGAAACTGTTGCGATATCTGTAACATTATAGATGCACTCAAATGCTTGTAGTAGTCAGTTTTGAAAAGGAAGAGCGTGGGTTCTGAATGTTCGCATACAAAAATATTTCCATAACCAATTCGGTTGAAAGTCTGTCTAATACCTTAGGATATATGAAGCATTATGTGAGTTCCCTAAAGGGGAACCAAGGGGTCGAATCTTCCCCAAACAATAGCAGAATGAAAACAATATATATTCATTAAGAAATGAATCATGTGAAAGACTCTTGACAACATACACAAAATAGTACTGTCCTTTTCAGAAAACGGGTACAAAAAAAATAAGTTTATAAATAAATTAAATTTGACAAGGATGATTGTTACCGTAGGTTTAAATGGGTGTATTTAGGTTAGAGAAGAACTTGTTCCATTTGTCATCCAGGCACAGCGTATAAGATATTGCCAGCTTTATTAGAAATTGCTACTTGTATGAGGAGACCGACTTTAATGCCACCACCTTACCCTTATTGCAAATCATCCGTGCCACCCGCTGCACTTGAAACGTCTGCATCCCCACGGGGTGTCGCTGCTTTTGAATCGTCGCGGATCATGCAAACGAAATGAATTATTCATGCTCAGACTTTACAGGATAAGGTTCAAATATATGTTTTAAAATAAATTGATGACTACAACGCCAGTAAATGACATTTACGGATGAAAAGGGGATACTGTCTGATGTGCTTGTTGTCCTCTTTTTTAAAGCCGTTCTTGAATGATTTTCCCTGGTGATGCATTTATGGAACTCTAGCTCGACAGTCCCCTGCTGAGCCATGATGTCATTTTTTTGTTTTGCTGTTTAACGTATTTGAACATGCCCTTTGCGTTTCACATGTAGAGACGTCTATTCGTTCAAAGAAGTTTAGAGGGGTGGGAAACTCACATATTTAATTCAATTCAACAAATATTGCTGTTGTTGTTTTCTGACTCACTGAAAATTACAAACATATGCAAAACTATTAATATGAATCATAATGATAAAGAAAGGGCAACTACCTAACATCAGATCTTGTAAATGATGCAACCCCCTTTGCCTTAATTAATACGGATATAATTTACAAAATGAATAATTATATTTCAAAAAGTTACTCCCTGCAGTCGCATACACATGTTACCATGTGAACCAAACACACTATTTTCACACAGTGGAATGTCAAGTTTCATACACAATCATGGGCTGAGGATAAGGGTGGGTACAAATTTAACGTTGCAAACAATTACATTAATTACTGCTTATACCCTTACATTTAAGTGAGCTAGGCCATTTCACGATGTGATGCTGACGTTTAAAGAAGTCCATATCGAAGGGTCCTGGTGTCGAATCAAGTTCAACAAGCGTTCATTTATTTCTCCGTATTGTATGGTGGTGTCAATGATACGGGTTTTATAGAAACAAAACAAAAACAATGAACACAAATAGAGAGAAAGTCCACAAGAGCTGGAATGTAAGTTAAAAAAACGAATATGTGGCTGGTATTTCTCCTTATTCCAGCTCTCGTGAACTTTCCTTCCTGTTTTTATATTGTTCTGTTCTATAAAACCATTATCATTGACACCACTCGGGGTCTTGTTCTACTATAATAATAATATTGGGTTCTTGTATAGCGCTCATATCTATCAGTCACTCCGTGCGTTCCCGATTATTACCCTGGCTTTAGCATGGCTGCCATTAGGGCGCTCAAGCATTCCAAGGAATTAACTCCTGCCAGGTACCCATTTACATCACCTGGGTTGAGTGTGGCAAATGTAGATCAATGTCTTTCCAATGGACGTTAGTGCCGCGGCGGGACTCGAACCACAGTCCGGTGACGTATCCACTCGACCACGACACCTCTACATATCCATGCCTCTCTATTATCTGAAAGCCAAAGTATGGAATTTCTTCTAAAATATATATATATATATATTTTCCCTCTTCAACTCTGTTTCTTGTTAACCTTTTACATTTTTAAATAACAATATGAGTGCCGTGTGAATAATCTAATCTAGTCCCATATATTGTGAAAGATATATCCTATTTTAGAATGTGTCCAATTTTTAAAGCGGTATTTTGTCAGTCGGTGGAATTGAACCCCCGAATTGTTATTCATTGTCTAACCGATTTACATCATTTACGCATTATGATTTTTTACTTTAATTAATCCACATACTTACTGGAATGAGGTTCAACTGGAGGTGGACAAAACACAATAATCCCAGTAAATACCGTAATAATTGAGGGGGAAGTGCCTCAATGTGTCCCACCCCTTCTCGCCGCCTCCAGATCGACGCTCGGCAGGCCCACAATGTAATTGATGGGTATTGATTTAAATGTTGGTTCGTGTGGTTAACTTGAAGGTTTTCAAGAAGCGTGCTTATCGCGAATGTTTTCATCGTTTTAGTAATCTGCGACCATTCATGAATGATGGTCATGATGCTATACCAAAGGGGGGATGGAGGAAGGAAAGAGAGCTTTTGTCGTGTGGTTTTGTGGCAAAGGGATATAATAGGTTTGGGTTTTTTACTGTTTGTGTCAGCTGCATATCTATCATTGGTGAAATAATTGTTTTTCATCGGTTGGTATCATTAAACATGATATTTTAGAGAAAAAAAACATGGAATGTACACTGCGATCCTGTCTTGTGTCTTTGTGGCAAAATGAAATATACTTGTAATAGATTTTCGCTAATTGAAGTAGCTAATGCATATGTCACATTGGTGAACTAAGCCTTTCATATTGCTTCATAAATTATCAATAATCATGAAGGTGCACGGTAAATTGGCGTTTTAAATATGATATTTTTTGGCTTAGAGGCAAACTGTAAACTTAATTGTGTCGTGTTTTCCTTTTTTATGTCAGCTACAAACCTCTTATTGGTAAAATAACTCTTTCTCATTTAGGTAGAATGATTCATGGTGACGTTATAGAGAAAAGGGCGTTTAAGATGTCATGATGATATATGATGATACATACTTGTAATGGATTTCTACTGTTTTGTCAACTGATTATCTCTCATTGACGAATTAAATGCTTTCTTATAGGTATAGTACTATTAATCACGATGTGAAGAAAAAAAAATGGGGCAGTTGAATGGATTGCCCGCTAGCGGCTTGTGGGAAATAAGATGTATTTGTACTGCCGCCTGGGAGTCTTTGCCATATATTTTAGCTATAAAGACTGTTTCTATCCCTTTCATTAGTTTGAAGAATCACCCCTTATTTTACGTAAAATGGACCACGCATAAAATTGTTTTTTTACGACTTCCTATTACCTTCGTCCCTTACCAATGACTTATCGGTGACATCTTTACAAAAAACGTGTTGATTGGTTGTTCAATTCTCATTTCGAAAACAGTTTAATCAAATTTCATGTAATCGGATTTTCCATAAGGGAAGTAAAACCTTATTAGTAATGGCGTAGGGACATAATTTCATCTAGGGGTGATGCCTCTTGTCAGAATAGCTACTTTCCAGCTTCTGATTTTTGCGAGCGAGTGAACTAAGCGAGCTAGCAAGCTTGTTCAGACTTTACCAGAGTGAAAATGTAATATTTTCAGAAAATTAATTGAATAACAGTAAATAGAATGTCAAAATCACGAAGAGATCACATGGCTGCCCAAGTTAGTGGTTACCCGAATATTCGTCATTTCTAATTGAGAATTGTCAGGGGCTGCAGCCCCAGCCCCCCGCCCTCTGCCTCTTTAGATTAACCGAATATGCATAATAATAAGGTATACACTTTGTCTCACTATGCAATTCTTTGATTTTAAAAGTCGCTTTTAGTGATTCCTGTTCTTTTATATTGTTGTTGTTGTTGTTGTCGTCGTCGTCGTAAGTTTTTGCTGTCAATCCATACTGACTATATCCATCTTGATTGTTCATAAGCTTTATTCTCATATGTGAACGTAAAAAGACAATCGCAAATGGCAAATGTGTTATGCCCTTAATAACGAGACCAAACCTGGTTGCCATTATGATAATCCGAGCATAACACCTCCTTCTGTTTGATATTTTTGTTATTTCTGTTTTTTTAATGGATGTCACGTGGGAAAAAAGTGTAAGGCCCTGTTATATTAGGTCAAACTGTATTTTGGATCACACCACTGTCGTAGCTACAAGGGGCATTCGGGGGCTTGTACCCCCATCGATTGACAAGAGGAAGAGAGTTTTTTTTTAAAGAGGGTGAGAAAGAGGGGGAGGGAGGAGAGAGAGGGGAGGGAGGGAGAGGGGAGAGAGAGAGAAAGAGAGAGAGTGAGGGAGAGAGAGAGAGAGAGAGAAAGAAAGAGGAAGGAGAGAGTGGGTGAATGTGTGTGTGTATGTGTGTGTAGTGTTAAAGGGAGAGGGAGAAGGTAACGTGAAAAGAAAATATTAACACGACCCCTCTATTCACTCGATGGCCGTGTTATTTCGCATGTCATCCAATTAGTAAGTCTGTTTCCCTATTACCATAGCCTCCTCTCTAACATTGTACCCATGACACGCCATTGGGCAACACCATCTCCGAAGATGAAATCTGTCATGTTTTCGATGTCTGTGTGGAAACATGATGGTATACAAACTGTCATTAATCAATCTGTCATCAATGATCACAAACTTACTGAGCTATCCAGTTTTAGTTAACAGGGCTATAACTTGTTTATTTTGTTTTAGTCCCGTCCTTTCCATTTCTCTGGTTCCTCAATTTGGTACTGTAACTTTTCATTTCCGTTTCTAAAATTTGCATAATCTAATCAGTTTTCAAAGAATCTTTGTATTCGTTTCACGCTTGCTACACCTAGATTGTCCAGTGATAAGTATGCATTGAGCGTAGCCTTTCAAACTTACGAAATATCAAATGTTGGCATATACCGAAAACCCATCTGTCTCTAGCGCTAAATGTATCTCAAAATCAATGTCGTCATTCGTACCTCTTTCTTCGCTCACATACTCACTTTACGTTATTACTGAGTCCATCAGTTTTACTTCCAACTCCCGACATTCCCTAAGGTGCTCCGACGACAATCGCTCTGGGACATGTAAGGTAAATTATGGCATACATACTACAATTATCTTCATCTTCATTTAAACTGTCATATCGAGAGAAATAAAATGCAATTTCATCGTTTCCTTGGCCAGTGACGTTATACAGTGGATCGGTTCGCTGTCCGAATGATAAGGGGGACGCATGGGGGCACGCCCTCGGTCCCCTGCTTCCATATAATTGGACAGGTGGGATGAGCCCCTGTGCGAAAACTGCAATGCCCCTCGTACAACACAGCGACGCCTCAAGCAACCCGCCCTTTATGTCATAAAAAATATATAACTTTATTTTCCGATTCTCTGCATGCGTCGTTTTCATTTTGCTCCGTTAAGTCTATAACACTGACCTTTTCTATGGATAAACCCTCTTCTCGTTCTCCCTCTGCCCCCACCCCACCCCACCCTCTCTCTCTCTCTCTCTCTCTAGCTATCTCTTTCATTCTTTATCTCTTATTCTGTTTATCACTCTCTCTATCTCTCTCTCTCTCTCTTTCCGTCTCTTTATTTTTGCTTCCGTTTATCTCTTTTTCTGTCTCTCTTTCTTTATCTATACTTCTGTTTATCTCTCTCTCTCTCTCTCTCTTAAATCTCTTTCTCTCTCTCTCTCTCTCTCTCTCTCTCTCTCTTAAATCAATCTCTCTCTCTCTCTCTCTCTTTACTCTCCGTATTCCTCATGATCATAACCGATATATCCCTATCCCTCCCTCTCTCTTTCTCTCTCTCTCTCTCTCTCTCTCTCTCCATCTCTTTCTCCCCTTCCCTTCTCTTTCTCTTATTAAGTGGCCGTGAACCAAAATTATCAATCATTATGAATGTTATGTTTTTCAGTCACCTTGACCGGTATCTTTTATTTGATTACAATTCGTTTTCGGTTCCTAGGAATGGCTGCAAATTCTAAAGGATGCTCTATTCTAAACCAAAATATTATGAAAACAAAATAATTCACTTTTTCTGTATTGTTATCAAGGTTAATTCTTATATTTTTTACCGTTTGTCGTTGAGTACAATCTGGTCAAATTATAACAAATGTTGTCATCTGTTTTCTTCGTCTAATTGTAATACAACGTACATTTATTTCTACTTTCTATCCTCACATATTATACCAGGGAATATTTTTTTGATGACAAAATAATGCTGCTCTTTCTCAATATCATGTTATCTAAATTGATATAATAGGAAAAGATTGTTTTGTTTTATGTTGGTCGTTATCATTTTAGATTCTGCTCGGTTCATAATATTCCCCTTTCTCTCTATGCCCCCTCCCCCTCTTTTTTCTTCTTTCTCTCTCTCTCTCTCTCTCTCTCTCCATCTCTCTCTCTCTTTATATGAAGAGCTCGGTTCCAAAAGGTACTACTTCCGTAAATCCAAATTTTGAGAAAAACACATTTTTTTAATTATCATTTATAGCTAGCAATGTCAGTTTGGAATGATACTTTGGCTGAATATACTACTGTATGATACAAGTATATAGCCACTCTTTAAAAAAAATCTACGTCTGCACAAATATTTTCATGAATGTATGTTTTTTCATTTGAGTGGATGTAGTACCTTTCGGAACCGAAATTGGATGTAGTACTTTTTGGAACCGAAAATCTTGAATACTGTATGCAACTTACAATGCGTGACTTGAATGGATATAGTACCTTTTGGAACATTTTCAGCTTTTTGGAAGTATCAGTGTATGAGGCTACTGGAAATGTGTACATTAATGCAAAAAAAAAATGATTTTAAAAAATGGATGTAGTACCTTTTGGAACCGAGCTCTTCATATATATATGAATTTTCTTTTAAACTTTTTCCGTTGTTGAAAGAGAAATCAAACCCGAAAATTATAGAGAGGATTTATTTATCGAAGAAACATTGATAGTTTTTGACATGAATATAAATGAATGAGAGAGATTGCAGTTTGAATATATATTTTGCACTTATAAACCTTTTTTACGAGATTTCAGACTTGGAATGCTAGACGAAAATCGGATGGTTTTAAGATAAGAGCTGGAACGCATTTTGTGTTCATCTGATAGAATTAATGAAAATTTGATGCATAGATTCTGCGCCCTGAAAGCAGTTTGCTTTACCAATCGATTTCAACGCTATTAATCATATTTGCATCCCTCCCTCTGGATGTTTAAAGCATACTGTTGGGTAAGCTTTGTAGAGGAAACGTGAAGAGCTGCAATTAATTTGAGTGCCTACTATAGGGCCCCGCCAGATGCGTAATTTCATAATGTTGTCATAATGCGATGCAGTCCATTCGAAAGGGATAAAATTATGTTTACCCAAATCAGTGTGATTGCAATAACGCATCACGCTGGAGTTTTTTTTTTCATCGTCTTTTCCTTTCTGTTAGCTTCCACCCCAGTCATTCCCGGGACCGATCCCAAAACGGACCAATAACTGACAAATTATTGGCCATTCTGCAGTGTTGGAGCGATATAATTTGTTATTCGGTTTGTTGTAGGTCTAGGGCCCCGTTTCATGGAACGTGATATCAATAACAAGTTATAGCAAGTGTTAATAGCTACTGAAATCGTTGCATTACTTTGGCTTTTGTGAGCAAATTTGATGACGAAATGTCATTTTATAAAACTGAGCCCTAGATTCGGTTTCGTCAATGTGACTGGGATATGAGTGCTCAACCAGAATGGGGTAACCCCAAAATCTCACTAATGCTCCATCTTATTATTTTTTTTTTTTTTATTTTTTTTTTTTGGGGGGGAGGGGAGGATAGCAGCTGAAAGAATACCTTTTCTCCCCGAAAAAGGGATCAAGTGGCGTATCCAGGCAGTGATAAAGGGGTAGGGGTGGGGGAGAGACGGGCAAACGTGTCCAGGCAGCCCGAGTGCCGTAGACTCAGTGCAACTTGCATCAACGGAGAGGGGGCTTTACCTGGCAGAATGCGTACGCCTAAGAATTCAAGAGAGTTCTAGGAAGGCTCGTACAAAAGACCACAATTGTTATGATTATTGTAGATGATGTGAAAAAGGAAATAAAATGGAAGAAGAATCGGTATAGGACGAATGCTAACTAATATACGCTCAAATTTATCAGACAACGGTTGAGATGAAAAAAAAAACAATATTTGGTTTAAAAAATTATGCGTTGCGCATGCGCTATGATTGTGTTTATTCTGTATCACGAAAATCATTTCAATAAGGCCTTCATTGATAAATATGATCTGGTCGGTCGGCATTCCAAAAATATTGTTTAGACGGAAATCAATACGTGGAGCTAATGGTGCGATAAATTTGTTCAGTCGGCGAATATGAGAGAAACTCCCCAGAGGGGATGGATTTCTATTTTTAAGATAACGTCAGCTATATCTTTCATTCAAACAGTCTGATAACATGATTCATTATGTTCTCCGCCAAAATTATTGACTTTTGAACATAACACTCGCCACGATTCTATACTATGACCTGACTGAAGATGATGAGTCGTCAAGGATTGGTGTGAAAACAGTTAGAAATAGACAATCTTGCCGAAATTTAAGCCCACGATCTTGACGCGCGTTCCCATGAGCGATAAAGTACAGTGGTCATGGTGGGACTCGAATTCTAATACCCATTATCTAGGGTGTCATGGTCGAGTGGTTCAAACTCTTGGCTCGAGATGCGAAGGTCCTGGGTTCAAACTTCGGCACTCCTGTCCTTAGGCGAGACTTTTATGTACATCGCCTCTCTCAAATGGGTACGTACCTCCTAGGGTGAAAGCGTTAGATTTTTTTTGTTTGGGGGTGAACATTCAGGATTGTGAGCGTCTGTGAAATGGCGCCCAGATGGAAAGCTCCCCAAGGAGTGAAGAATGTACACAAAACGTGTGTGTGTGTGTGTGTGTGTGTGTATGTGTGCGTGTTTGGACTAGCCTTTATCCGATGTTAAATGCAAAGAGAAATCGTCGATCTATTAAGCACAATTTTAATTCCAGAATATCTGTAAATTTTTATTTCGTAATATACTATAGCAGGGGGGCTTCGACATATTATGCTACGAGATTTATCTTATCGCTCGAGTTACGATTCGGCTCATTGAAATGTTTAGGGTTAGGGTAGTGATGAATGTTGTGATGGGTCCAGGGTTGAACTTAAGAGTTCACATTCAAGGAACAAAAATATCTTCGACCAAATATGAGCCCGATTTTTTTTATAGCTAGAGCAAGTGTCGGATCAATCTTTTTATCCTAAGCTTTAGCCCCGAGAAGGATTTTGTAGGTTTAATACAACGATGTAAAATATATTGATGTTTATTTTTTATCAATCTTTGATTGATGTGTGTTTCAGTGTTTCAGGCTAGATTTTCGATTTCGCTGAAGACTGTGGTAAGAAAAAAATAAAACCATCTACATTTTGGTCTAACCACTTCAATCATGTCAATTGGACACTTTGGACATGATCTCAAAGATGTTCACAATCACCTATCCTTTTATTGTCATTATCATATAGAACCGCACTTTCTCAGAGTAAACTAATCGATTAGATATTCATGAAACTATTATCAGGCGTGAACAATATTCAATTACAGGCCTAGACAATGCTTATGTTCCTCGTCACTACCCAACGTGCAATTATAAAGGAAGCAAGCAATAGGAGAATAATCAGAATATTTATAGAAAATAATTTGCATGACGGAATATTTTTGATATTAAAAAAACAGCATCATGAAAAATATTCATAACTTTATATCAAAAGACACACACGCACGCTCACAAAATTATGTCCATATTGATTTCTTTGAATGCTTTCCGTTGACATAGGAGAGTGACGAATGGTTGGCTATTAGTTCTTACACTTGAATCCTATATTACTTCCGATGTTTAAAAAAACAAAACAAAAACAAAAACAAAAACAAAAACAAAATCGAAATTTCATGCTAATTTCTCCATTTTGCGGATCTTTTTTGTAGCCCTCAAGAGTCCTTAAACGTGTCGGGTATGGCATTCTACTTTGTCGTTTCATCGATCAGAAGGTACCGAAAGTGAAAACAGTGTTAAGGCTCTGGAGTATAGTTTCTTGCAATGAGATATTTGGAAACTTCTCAAAGAAAGTAATAAAAGGAAATTGAGAAGTGTGTTGAGAAAGGTCAATAACGACGCAGGAAATAGAAAATATATTACTCAGTGATTGGAAATGGAAGAGAGAGAGAGAGAGTGAGAGAGAGAGCGAGAGAGAGAGGGGGAGCGGGTGTGATCTTAGATGAAGACAGAGACAACAGATACAAAGTTCCTGATATTTTCAAGGAAAATGAAAGACATGACTGTATAGAGAGAATAGAAAAGAGGGAGAGAAGGGAAAGAGAGAGAAAGAGAGATCGAGAGTAAGGGAAGAGAGGGGAAAGGAGAGAGAGAGAGAGAGAGAGAGAGAGAGAGATGCAGAGAGAGAGAGAGAGAGAGAGAGAGAGTATGTGTGTGTATAAATTATACCTTTTAAAATCTTCCACGGGGGTGCAGACACAATAAGAGATTATTGGCTACATATTTTCTCGTTGGATCTTAACATCTAATATTTACTTGATGAAAGCGAACTTGATAAATTATTTATATACCTTTCTCATGACATAGTAACCTACATATCCAGTAAACCCGTCAAGTTGAAAATCCCTTTTTATATCAACAATGGCATTTTAAAAAGGAGCCTTCGGTTTTTCTCTGCGGCGTGGTAAAAAATCTTTGCTCCAAATTTTGTCAGCTTTCTGAGGTGTCGTAGAACGGGAAGACGGATCTCTTATTTTCTTGCATGTAATCTCAATAGATAACAGCATTTGTCGTCGTACAGTATGTGAACAATATATCAAACATCGCAAAGAAATAAACTTTAGGGCAATTTAAATACTCCATTGTATAAGCATGTTCGGGTTACGTAATGACTGTTGTTGCTTGCCCATTTCAGTATGTGATGCTCTTTTTCATTTGCGATGACTTTAGAAAAGGGTCGTCTGCCTTGTAAAGTTGGAGAGTGTTAGCTAGGGGCCAAATCTTCGCCACGTGATTTGTGCCACTGTGACAGTACAAAGCCCATAAAAGCTTTTCAAGTTAAGAGGGCTCATGAAGATCCGTTAAAAGGGTATGCTGATCACATTCTGACATTTTCCACTATTCCCCCTCTCTCTCTCTCTCTCTCTCTCTTTCTCTCGCTCTCTCTAACTCCCCCTCTCCGTCTCTCTCTCTCTCTCTATACTCTCCCTTTCTCTAATATCTTTCTGATTTTCTCTTTCTCTTTCTCCTCTCCGTCTCTCGTCTCTCTCTCTCTCTCTCTCTCTCCCTCTCTCTCTACATCGTGTTTTTAGTACTAGTGCATTCGTGTTTTGTCAAAATCCAATCTCCTTTATATCGTGGGTTCAAGCTGTCCCTTTCCTGTTTACAACGATTTCATTTTAATGTATAATGACGATTTCTAAGAAAAGATCGGAACGTGTTCGTGCATACTGATTTATTATAATGCATAATGCCCAGCAATCGCATCTTAAGTCATTTGAAAGACATGTCCGTTACTTTGTCCGACATAGCACCAAGTCAATATAAGCAAGCCCACTCTGTGCTAATATAAGACCTACAATTAATCGAATAGAAAATTGTAGTTATACATGTATACAGTGGTACATAATAATATACAGTATGTTCGAATTTATTGCAGTGTGATACTGTGCTGTTAGAACCATATCCTATTTACTAATGAACCTAGAAGCTAGATAAAATGCTAACAGTCATTCTTCAGTATTTAACAAGCGGTTAGTGGCTTTT
Organism: Mesocentrotus franciscanus; assembly: GCA_037976565.1. Taxonomy (NCBI): domain Eukaryota; kingdom Metazoa; phylum Echinodermata; class Echinoidea; order Camarodonta; family Strongylocentrotidae; genus Mesocentrotus; species Mesocentrotus franciscanus. The sequence continues at coordinate 27,440,073 of CP137676.1, read as the reverse complement.
GGACCAGCTAAAGTATTAACAAGTCCGAAATTTTCAACAAAAAGATCACAATACTGAGAAAGATCTCCAAGATATTCCTTATCGGATACATGCGGAAAATATAATTAATCTGCAGTCTTTTGCATCATAAGGTATATATTTTATCAGAATCCATGAGAATTAAATTTTCTGTCACGACCAGAACTAAATACTAGGGGGCCTTCATTTAAAGGGATCGGGTATCTTTGTCTCAGATTCTAAACAAAATCCTGGATTTAGCTCATGCTGCAATCATAATTATAAACCTTTAGGTCAGTCAGGAATCCCATGACGTTTACAAGCCGGTCCCTCTGATTATCAAGATATTTATGATTGGAATTCGAAATTTCAAATACCGTTTTCCCAACAGTTGTTATAAAACTACAGTCTATTAGGGAAAATGAGTATGGTAAAACCGGTCACTCAAAGATTTTTACTTTTTTGAGGCACTTCATGATCATTTTGAAGCGCAATTTTTTTTTTAGGGCTTCAATATTACACCATATCACAGACGCTAGTAACACGTAGGGCCATGCATCTCATATTTGGCATTGTTAAACAATTCCTTTAAGGATTGCTTTTTAAAATGTTGACTTTCCATTGCATTGTGAGAGAAACTGGAAGCAATTGGGAATGTTGATTATGTAGCCAACAAGATGTTTTGTATACCGTGAGGATGTGGACTACACACACACTTTGCTTGAAAATTTGGTCTAAAAATGTCAGCTATTTCATATTTCGATTATGAGATCATTTGACGAGCACTCCTTGTGGATGACCATTTTCTTCTGTAAACTCCTTCCACAAGAACATAGAAAGAGTGAGACAAATTATCCATCATTTTTATCAGATCCTAACCTCCTCATTGGCAAACAAGGATGGTATCAGATGATGTAATGTGGAACTAGTTTGAAGAGTGAGTGGGCAACAAGTGGTTTATTTGTTTCACAAGACATTTAAAAAAAAAGAGTTTGCCTCCGAAAGCGAAAGGTGATGAGTCGAGGGTCTGATAAGAATCCAATGCCCAACAGAACGTTACTGAATACTGGTTATCTTGCTTCTTTTGATGCTTATTCCTTTCTCCTTTAAATTCCGCAATTCTAAATCCTCGTAAGACTGTGTAAATACATATATATATTCGTGTGTTAGAGTTTGGTTTCTTAAAACCTCTGTCCCTTTGAAGAACATTACTATAAGATTGGATTTTTTACAATGCATTTAATTCCCAAGTGATCAAGAACGTGATTTTAAAGGGAAAAAATCCATCAGTCCCTCGTTCCATTTTCGATTTAGTTGTGTAATATGTTCCGTTTTATCGTTTATACATAATGCTGAAGTACCAATTTCTTTGATTTCTCGTCATGCAAGCGTCTGCTTTTTTTGTAAGCCCGAAGGGCGTTGTAACTCGTCAAATTATACCTGGAACCAAGGCCCCTCCGGATCTCAGTGGTCGATAGCATGCATGCCCTGAAGCTAAACTAGGAACTAAAACGTTAATTGTTTTTCTTGTCTTTTGTGAATGTATCAGCTCAGGTTTTGGTAAGTGATATAACACGGTGTTTAGCTGCAACAACTCGAGGTGTAGCATAACTTTCTCCCGAGGTAAGACACCAATCATAATTGGCGCTTGAGAGATTTCTTTTCAGTGAGTGAGTTACATGTGCGCGAGGGTGGATGTGTTGGGTGCGTGTGTTGTGTGCGTTGTGTTGCGTGTGTGAGAAAAGCAAGAGATACTATGACCGTATATTTTTACAAGCCCAAGGCATTTCAAGGCAAATTCGAAATAAAGACAAAAAGAACACCATTACAACTTCGTTTTTTAGATCGAAGGCCGGAAAAGGGTCGTACAGTTGAAGTGAATCTGATTCTGTTAGCATACAGGTGGGTGTCGGGCGTATGTCGGATACTAGTTGTGTTTCGTGAATACCAGTAAATCGCAAGATGTGAGTTGTTTTGTCATGGGCAAGTCCAAACTATTTTGTCCCCTTTACCAACCACAAATCATTTTTAGTACTCGTTATCAAGGTTTCAAGTTATTAGCCCTACTTTACAGTACGTCGCCCCTCCCCCAAGCGAAACCCGAAAACGTTTCCGCAGTTTCAGCAAAAATCTGGCACACATGGATTTTTTATATGACATTTCCAAAAAAATATGTTGCTCAGTGAAGTGTGTCTGGATTAAAGTAATCAAAGTATCATTTGAAAGCATACTATTTCTATTTTATGAAAAGCAAGGAAAGACAAGAACAGCTCATGGATTTTTCACATTAACTGTTTTATTTGGGGTTTCTTTTTTCTTGGACGCACTGTAAAGCTTAGAACATTTCATGCCACTTCACGAAGAACCAGTTATATAAAACATATTTTAGAAATTAATGTTCTTATTCATGAAGATATTTATCCGTAGTTTTATGTTTTCAGGGTAGCATTTTCAGCTGCAAAATTGCTTTCCACAATCGCTCTGTTGGCCTAGATTTTGTATCAATGTATTGACTTATAGTGTCCGCAGTAAAGCAATACATCGTCGCTTCTTTAAAGTTGAAGTGCACATTTACATTTTTTCTTCTTTTCTTTCATCTACTGTACATATCAATCACACGCAATTTTAAATTCAATTAACCGAGTTCTTAAGCAAAGTGATAAATGTAAATTCCGTTCTTTTGTTGTGAGTCAAATCTCGAAATAGGGTGTTTGGTGTCAAAGTTGGGATTCGAATTCGAGACCTGTTGATCCATATGGAGACGTGATAAGCACTAGTCCACAAGGCCTTCACTTTCAACAAGCAGTGTTACTTAAGAAAGGATTGTATAATCATCTCCAAAAACCTTTATTCCACTAAAATTTGATATACATGTACCATACACAGACAGGGGATAGTAACTATCTTGGCCTGTCATCTGATATTCGGTTCCACATTTAGTGTAAATTTCAAGGAGCAAATATGCAAGTGAAATTAGGTGAAATTTAAAACTTCTTGTCTCGTCGGCTAGAGTTAGATTTCATGATATTAAATGTACAATTCCAAGGCCCCTGCTACAGTTTTTGAGCTTTCCTGCAGATATATGCATCAAGGGTAGCGACAAAAATAAGGGGGAAATGTTCATAGACGCCAGAGGGGATAGACAGTCCTTATCAGTGTATAGGGTACTGATCGAGACTTAAATGAAAATGCATGAAATGCTTCCGCTCAGTGGCGTAGTTATGGGGGCATTGGAGCGTTTCCTCAATCAAATAGGAATAGGAAAGAAAAAAATTGTATATAATTAGAAAAAGAAAAGGGGAGGGAAAATGAATGCGGGAAAAAATGACAGGAACCCCCTTCCCCATCCACAAACACACGCCAAATCTGGCCTCGCTAATTTGTATTCAATCCATCGAGAAAGACTGGTACCCCATCTATGGCTAGACCCATGCTATGCCACTGCATCTGCTTTCCAATGAGACATGAGTTTTGTAAGCTTTACGAACGCCGCTTGAAGCGATGATTTAGAGTGCGATGGCCATGTCAAGTTATACAAGGTACTTCGTACGCGGGTTCGTACTCTTCTGTTGAGGGCCGGACGGGCTTAAAGAGAAGGTTGAGTCCTGGGAAGAGGTGATAAATAATTTGTGAGTGTTATCATTATATTATGCAAGTGTGGAAGAAAATCAGATAAAAAATGTTCCCTGAAAAGCAAGGCTCTTCAAATGCCTTAATATTCTAAATATGGCATGTAACAGCATAAAAATCGGGACAGATTTTTATGCCACATATTCGTGTAGTCCTATATATATATTTCTGTGTACAGTGCTTGTAACTTTAACAAGACTGGGCCAAATTTCTTATCATTTTGATGATTCCAGAACCTTGCACTACACACCAATACTTATATGCCAGATGATCAACCTTTTCTGATCGACTCCACACCGTTTCTTTCACAATGCAATCGCATGACCAGAACTCAACTTTATCTTTAAGTTTTAAGTAAACTGTTGATTTCACCCACTTCTGTCTATTACTATACCGGGCTGTGTTCAATGTTTTCTAATAGTCGTATTTTCTAGTCGTGTTTTCCATCAAAACGTTCCTAAATCCTTATAACTAGATGTTTACTTTCAGGTCATTCTTTCCATTTCTTTCATGGTAGGTTGTTTTGTCACATTCATGTATGTAACCATAATGTCGCGGTTATGTTGTAATCTTCAAATGATTACATACCAACCATACTTGAACAAGTTACAAGTATCATCTCTAGTTTTTCATTCTCATCTTTATTCCATGGCCGCCATTTCGCCACAGGGTAGATTTTGTCTTTAGCCATAAACCCAACACGTCGCCATATGTTTCGCTTATTTCGTATTCAGGCGAGACCCCAATGTTATGATAGGGATCTCCTCAATATTATTCGACTTCTTTAGGCGTTACACTCTCTGTGGCGTAGGTACCGGGACCTCAGGGTACGTGCCCCTTCTAATGGTGAAAAAAGGGGAAAATGAAGAGAAAGAGTGGAAGGTGAAGGGCCAAGGGGGCGGCAACGGACAAAGAAACCGAAACGAGCTTCACCAGCACCATTCCCTCACATGATGGCCTCATTCTTGGCATTTTATCCACCTTTCAAAAACCGGCACGCCCCCCCCCACCATACACATGTGCCCCTTCGGTGGCATTACACCATTGCTGTACGCGATGTTCTTCCCACCACGCTGAATGTTGATTTTACTGAGATAATATTGTCTGTCCTCAACAATTTGTAAGCATCGTTTCATTATTTTTATCTTCATAACGTCATATGCCATGCATGATTATTAGCGTTTTAGCGATTATTTGAGTTTTAGGCTAAAAATAATGAAAATTTGAAAGCCCCGCACACTACTTTGAATTTATGAATTCTGCGTTATTCCATTTCCTCTTACAGCACGATCTATTATATCTCTAACCGTAATGCTGATTATGTTTTATTTTTCTTTTTTTTTTCTGGCCGTTATGATATTTCCTCAACTTAAATGTCAGACAATTACTCCCACACTCATGCATTAGTAAGTGCCGTGTTGATCTCCGTTTCCATTGAAACGCTAATTCATTTCTGAATCGTATATCCCTTTCCCCCTGTTGGTGATTATGTGGATTTATGATAGACATCTAATGAAACCGTAATAATTGCCTGCTATTATATGCAACTACCATCTATTGTTATACCTTAGTCACGCTTCAAAACTGACTCCACAATTAGGAGGCGCGATAGCTCAGTCGGTAGAGCCGTGGGTCTCGTAATCCGGAGAGCCGTGGGTCTCGTAATCCGGAGACCCGGGTTCGAAACCAAGTCGATGCGCTAGTGCCCTTTGGTAAGGCATTAATCATCATTACCAGGTCCCTCGGAGAGTACCTAAAGCCGTCGGTCCTCTGGTTGCTTACTAACAAGCATTTATGCTTTCTTAGCAGTCAGGTAAAATAACCACTAAACAACGACTCAAACCCGATCTAATCTTGGCAATTGCTTGTTTAGGGATAATATAAAAGTTTGTTCGGTCTGATGTCACTCTGGAGTTGGATCTCGTTGGTTTGACCAGGGTGTTATTGTTGACACTTGTAATCCATCGGCTGCCAGCAAGAAGACTGTAAGAGCTATGTAATGACCTTCTTGCGGGAAGCCCACGAATTTTAACAATGTCATCAGCTTATTGGTGGTGTATTTAATATTACATTTTGTCCCAGGATGACGTAATAATTTAAATAAGGAATTTTAAAATGATATTGATAATTATGCATGATAATGTATTAAACGTGAAGGTGGTGAAGGCCGTGCTTGTGAAATTGTCAATTGTACTGATGACACGGGCCAATGGCCCGTAACGTAATTTCAGAGATGTTTCTCGCCGGCCGAGAAATTAATTAAGAACCACTGTTGCTAATGTTACCCATCGATGTTGCAGACACTGTGGATGCTAGTGGCCTGTGCAGAAAAGCGTTATAGGAGTGCGTGTTTTCCATCTGGTTATAAGGGATAGTTAAGTAGGCATTTCATTGATGAAAATGAAATGATGAGAAAATAGGACAAACTGACAATCTTAAAAATATGACACAAGGGCATTATTGTTCTGCTATGATGCGACAGGAGAGAAATATCTAATTCTCAATGCTGCCTCCCCTTTTTTGTTCTTATAACAAAGGTATAGGAAAGTGATGTCTCCACCTAGGTAAATTTATATGCGTAAGAGGAAAGTAATTGAAGAGTATAATCATGATAATAAGGGAAGGCCTGGAGGTAGTGCGGGTGAATATACGAGCTTGTCAGGACAAAGTCACAACCACAAGGTGAAGAGAAAAGTTTGAGAGAGAGCAAAGAGCGGAAAGGGCGGGGGGGGGGGTGGTAGCGATCTGTAAGAGGTGATAGACAAGGAGATAATGAACAAAGAAAAAGGAGAAACAGAGAAATAGCTGGAAACATAGATAGAATGATCGAGGAGGGTAAAGAGAGGCAGGAAGAGAGACAGAGACAGACAGACAGGCAGACAAACAAACAAACAAACAGATATAAGGGCGTGAACATAGTGAACAAATAGAGGACAGGGTCGAAACAAATAGAGTTACATAGAAAGAGAGACACGTCAAACAGAGTGAGGCCATGATAATTCGTGAGTACACCTGACCATAGAGCAATCAACGCCAGCAGTAATCATTCTTCCTTTAAGAGGATATTGTTCTTTTTATATTGATATTTTGGTGAGTAGTGACGTAGATTGTAAGAAAAGGAAAGAAAATATAAACAACACCACTGCATGTTTCTTTTTTATTTCCCTTTTTATTTTGATTGGTCACTATTCATATCCGTCCTCCATTCATTACCACAAATTATTTCACCGGGGCCTACAGCTTTACAAGTTTGCTTTCATGTGTAGGTCCCATCATAATTCTCTCAGTTAAATCAGGGGGGCGTTTCATGAAACAATTAGTCGGTGGTTTTCACCGACTAATATCATTTTCACCGACAATTTTATTGTCACCGACTATTTTCCAGGCCTCTGATTGGTCAAATTTAGTCGGCGCCGACAGTTGTCGGTGGACAAATGTTGATGAAATGCCCCCCTGTACTCTATATTGACCACTTATCTTTATGTTATTTATGTATTTATATATTTATTTATTTATTTATTTATTTATTAGTCTTGTTTTAGTAGGGTGGCTCCATGTATGTATCATTGATTGTAATTTCATCACAAAAAAAAACTTGTACTTTATTTTTTAAATGTATATGTAACATGAGAAATATGAAAATTAAAATGAAATGAAAAAATGAAATGAGATACGGGTTCGCGACCCCTGAAACAACAAGAACGAAAAACAACCACCCAACATGCCATTTTCTAATCGTAACCATTGAATTATTCAGGAAGACTAGTGCCCCCTTCAGTGATTGGGCTCACGCTATGCCAGACAGGGAAGGTGTTGTGGTTGAGTGGATACGTCGCTGGACTGTCAATCAGAAGGTCCGCGGTTCGAGTCCCGCCGCTGCACTAATGTCCTTTGGCAAGACATTGATCTACATTTGTCACACTCCACCCAGGTGAAGTAAATGGGTACCTGGTAGGAATTTATTCCTTGAAACGCAGCGCGCGTAACAGATGCACTGCTAAAGCCAGGGTAATTATGCTGCATTATTGTAGAGCGCTCAGAGACTTCTGATAAAGTAAGTGTTAGGCGCTATATAAGCACTATAATTAATTATTCATTACCCACGGGAAAATAAGGGCGCGGGACTGGGTCTTTCCGACCTTACAATGCATATGCATAAAAAGATAATCTCATGGGACAAACATTAAATCTTTGAGATGTAGGATCACGTTCTAAGCGAATCCACACAGGAGCACAAAACACTGATCAGAATACCATAAACTAAATTTATTATACGTCCAAATGACTGAGGTGAGATTCCTAAGTATACTTTCATCTCGTACTATTGCCTTGCTTGTCTGGGAGTCAGCGGGATTCCTTCACCCTAGATACAAGATGCCTGATCTCGATTTAAAGGAAACAAAGGAAACGTTTTCACTTTGGTCACCTCTCTATACAAGGCTACCTGAATGAATGTAGACTGTTTCGCAAGGAGAGGGCGGGCTGACGGTGGTTGCCTGAATATCAACTCCCGAATTTGAATTTTGCGAGCAAGCGAAATGAGCGAGCACAGATTTTGGAAACTTAAATAATAATTTGTGTTTTTTAATGTTTTGGAATCATGGATAACATTAATATAAAACTTACTTTAAATTTTGCAGAAAGATACAGTGAAAACCCTTCGATATAGATATCATTAAGAACGGTTTAACACTCACACGACACATGTGGCATCAAAATAATGTAATGTGGCCGATAGTATTGAAATATTTCAAGTTGTCTTTGGAACATTTGGCATTTCATTATTTTTTACCTTATAAAGAAAGTCTTCTTATTGCTCAAATATGCTCCCTTTAATACATATGTAGGATATCATAATATTATTATAATAAATGATGGAGCACTGTCATTTTCACGACATTGTGTCAGATTCACGCTTGCCCGGCTTTTAGGGTTGAATGGTTAGTAATACATTAGGTGATAATGAATGTTCAACTTACTCAATGTCTCACTAAAATACATGCGGTTATTGTGATTGCATTTTAAATGCATTAATACTTATATTTTAAAAGATTTTTCCCCCTTCATCTTCCTGAATTTTCACAAACTTTTGACCCATGAATATCTAATTAGCAATCAAGGAAACGATGAACTGTGCGCAGGTATAGCTCGTTAGTGTAACTCCCGTCCAGATCAGAGTGATAAGTTTCTGATAAATGCAAATTTATAAATAAAACAGAGAAATTGAATGAAAACATGTTTTAAAATGCTATCATTTCCTGAGATTGCAGAAGATAAAATGGTATGGTTATGGTTTTTTTTTTTTAATTAGACAGTAGGTAATGAAAACCATTTAAAAGAAATTAGCATTACGTGTTGTTCGGTAGGACAAGCCATAATGTTTGTCTAGCTACCTAGCAACAATTTATGTATGCAGTTCGCATTCTTACTATTGAAATACAACTATTCATAACAGGTGAATGAAATAATTTGTAACGAAGCACTTAACAAAGATGTGTGCATTTAATTTGATTACATTACGAAAATGGTCTATTACTGGGACTCGTGGAAAATATGATAATTTGTGTGACCTTGAAAAGAAATGAACTGAAATGAAATATGTGGACTTGCATAATGCTACTCGCGAGGAGAGTGATCGAGTGACAGACATACATCGATTTCAAGAGAGTAGAAATTTAAGTAGAAAGTGATGGGATGAGAGAGAGAGACAGAGAGAGAGGGGAGGGAGGGAGGGAGTGAGAGAGAGAGAGAGAGAGAGAGGGGAGGAGTGGTAGAGACACACAAACACACACATATACACAGAGAGAGAGGGGGAGAGACAAACACATCAGAGAGAGAGAGAGAGAATGATGGAGTAGAGAGAAAAATAAACGAGTGGGTGAAGGAGAGAGAGAGAAATATAAGGAAAGGAGTGAAGGTGAGAGAAAATGAGATAATGATGGGTTAATAGGCAGAGTTAGAGATAGCGAAATAGTGAACACAACAGAGAAGGGGAATGAGAAAGAGATGAGCGAAGATACAGAGACAGTTGCAATTCATCAAAAATCATTTTGTGATCCATTTTCTGATTAGCTGTTTAGCTGTGAGATAATTGGATTTGTTATTGATTTCAGGTCTTATATTCATAAATATTTATCTTCCTAGTTTGGAAATGTTTTGTTTGCTTAATAATAATAATAATAATAATAATAATAATAATAATAATAATAATAATAATAATAATAATGATAATAATAATAATATAAATAATAATGATAATAGTAATATTTATTTTTCAAATTCACATAGTATACGAAACATACTTTTGTATTTGACGTCTGTTTCGAGCCAAAATGGCGTTAACTACAAAACTTGAGTGCACATCAACGCCCTTCTGTCTCTCACGACACGTGGAGATCTGTAAATAGCGCCGGATTTTAATTTAAAAAGACTTATTTCGATTTTAAATTTCTACCCGAATGCTCATATTACTGGTTTGCTATTAAAAGTCTGCCAGCGTGTTGGAGCAGACTTATGTCATTCTCGGATGACAATATCGCCATCTTGTACACTCTACCCACGTGTGTTTTGCCGTGGGCGTATACACAAGAGAATGTAGGTTTGCCTGCAATATTCTTCAAATTGATGTTTAAAAGTAGTTTTTGTCATCACCTTTATTTTGTGACGTGGCTTGCGTAAATGACAATTGCCTGTTATATATATATATATATATTTATTTATTTATTCTCACTTGCCTTTAAACAATTTATTTTGTTATCATTTATATGTAACTTGCATTATTTAGAAAGTGTTCGACGTTACTTTTCAATGAGAAAAGTGTTTATTTCGCTCAAAAATATATCAAAAACCGAATGATGTTCCATTATTATATTAGTTGAAAAATCGAGAAATTAATGTGATTCGTCAAACACTAAAACCATATTAAGTTCAATTGAAACAAATATATAGATCTGCTGCGTCGTGTATTAAAAAATGCATTGAGTAATGACTTATTGAAAAGTAACATCAAATGTCTGAAACTTTTCAATAGGAAAAAAAAATAAAACTGGCAATTTCTCATATTTTCAACGGCGTAGAAAAGAGATGTGTATAGTCCTCGAAAAGAATATATGTAAAAGAAGAAGAAGATAGACTGAGAGACAGATGAAGAGAGACACAGAAAAACACAAAGGAAAAGATTATGTGTGCGTGTGTGTGTGCGTGTGTGTGTGTAAGAGAGGGAGAGAGATAATTAGAGAGGAGGAGGAGAGGTTTGTTGTCGAGAAAATGCCAAACAATCATTTCTCGCAGCAGATGAACGACGATGATATTTTACAATTAATCAAAATTCCCCCGCAGATATTTTGCCTGCGTCTATCTATAAGAACGTTATCTTCATGTGTCTCCCCTGTCTCTCACTTCCTCCAACACGAATATATTGCAATCCCAAATACTGAAGAAAATTATTTCGCGCCCCTGCTTTTCCTTCAGGTGATGAGGAATTTTATCGTCTGTCACTCTTATTAATGCCATCTGTCTGGTATAAGATGTCCCAATAAAAAGCGACAACGATACCCGGTTGCAGCGCATTGTGTTTCCAATGACTTGTCATATTTTCTGAAATTACACCCGGTTAGGTAAGTTCAGACTTTCGGATGGCAAGAGCTCAAGAGCAAAGAAGAGGCAAATCTTTATGATTTCTCAAGTGAAAGATGGGACCTTCTGAGAGCACTACGTTTTTATGAAGCGCTTGTATCTAAAGTGTTGAGAAATACAATTTTGGTGCAGGAATATAGGTATATCATGAGCTGTCATGAGTCTGAATATCATAATTCGGAGAAAAAAAATAATGTCAGGAAAACAAACTGCCCCCCCCCCCTTTTAACAATCCTAGATCCACCACGCGTGAAAGCAACAACAAGTATTATTTTTCCAACTGTTTCCTATCAACACAAAAATCAATATGCTCTGGCACAGCAGAAATCAGTGGAATAGGTAACGTGGTAGGCCCTCCCCGGTCGAATGCCCCCAAAGGCAAGAATGGATAAAGAGAGAGAGAGAAAGAAAAGGGGAGTGGGAAGCAACATGAACAAGAAGACTACCTTCCCATTATAATTAGGATTTGTTTGCGTTCTATCAACATAATTTTCAGTGCCCCCACCCCTCTACATGAGTGCCCCCTTCATAGTTTGATCACGCTACGCCACAAGCAGAGGTTATCCATTGCCATGCGATGCCATCATGACTATGATTAGATTAACCTGGTTATTTTATATTCTTTTCAACACGGACCCCGCATTCGTTTACATTCATGTTTATTTCGGGTTTAAATTGGGCTGCTGACACCATTTCATGTGGAGGGGGAGGGGAAGGAGGGTAATTATAAATGAGGCCGGGTGCTTATTCAGGTTACCATCCCAGATACATGGTCATTTGAACCTCTCGGAAGAGGCGGCGTGTTAAACTTAAACTTAATCATAGCGATTGGAGAAGCAATCCAGTGCCATGATAGTACTGAATTGCCAACATGGGAGGTTATCCACCATAGTTAGTGATATTAAAAACAAATTTATCATAATTTCTATGTTATATTATGAAATATATATGTCAAAGTTTGCATTATTTGATCCTCCGACTTCCGTTTGCTTTTGCATTTTGATTTTACCAAAGCTCACTATGTCTTAATGATGAATCTCCATCGATATATATATATACAAAAAGTAATATAGGGATAATGAATACCTATATTGATAGAGGTTGCATTGAACCGGGTCAGAGAGAGATGGACATGAGCTCATGAGCCACAGGCTCTTTACTAATATGCTATCCATTTATACGTACATCTCTCGAGTAACCGGAGGAAAGGCAAATGAGTGAAGATCCGAAGCGATTCCTGTTCTCCATTTTGTCATCTTATCGACATCATAAAGTATATTTTCTTTACTATTTATTTTTGGCATAATTTTCTCATTTCTTCGTTCCTTTATCTGTTTTTGTTACTATATTTACGAATGTATTAAAATTCAAATATTACTTCCTACGGTGTTTTAACATCTAATGCTGATTAAGCTCAGTTAGTTTACTCTTTTACTATTTGATGCATAAGTCTTTGTGACAAGGATATTTCCATAATCTCTTCAAATCAACTACCCTCCCTCTCGCTCTCTCCCCATCCCTCTCTTCATCTTAATCTCTATCTCTCTCTCTCTCTATCTCTCTCTCTCTATTTCTATCTCTCTCTCTCTCTCTCTCTCTCCCACCCCAACCCCTCATATATTCTTCCCCACCACAGTATTTCTCCCTCTCTCTATCTCTTTTCTCTTTTCTCTCTGTTCTTTATTAACTTAATCTTATCTGTATAAATTCAGATTTCTCATTCGCTCTCTGTACATTGCGCTTCGCTTATGATTTCATAAACATTTGTTTTTGTTTGGTAATGTTGTTCCATCCTTAATGGAGGAATACTATCGGTATATTATCCTTTTCCCCGAAATTCTATTTGCACATTCTTCACCGCCTAACTTCCTGATAAAATTAATAAGCGAAATCTTCAGTCTCGCTAAAACCGTCCTTGAATTCGCATCAATCGTGCCGATTTGAGGATTGGACGTGTCCATGAAAGCACACTCAAACATCTTGAGACGCCATCGTGCATGGTCGGCGTACTCTCTTGAACAATTGGCTGTGTTTACTCCGGGTAAGTACCCGAAATTGAGTGAACCTTTCCTTAAAACACGCACCGCAATTGCGATTTAGCTTTTCGGGCGCCGTTTGATTCAACCATAATAGAACTCTATACACTGTGCATCATGTATAGGGAGTTACAAACTATGTAAATTTGCCAATATCTTCTTTCAAGATTTGAGGGGCCTTTCAGCGTCCACGTTCGCTATCTTAATTTCCGTTCAATAAGCTCACACAGGCCTACATTTGCTGTATGAGTACTGTATAAATGGTGTATACATCAATCGACGAATCTTCATTTTTAGAATGGCGTGCGTGCTTATCTCGTATATATGAGGTATTCTTTTGTTTAATACCAGAATCGTTATGCAAAGTTGAAAAATCTGCAATGACGTTCGATATACTTAGAGTAGACTCTACAGTACACTTTGAAGCATTTGTTATTGTGCAAGCTAGTAGAACAAGCCTTCACACATTGAAAAGAAAGAAACATATCATGTTGTGGACACTTTACAGACAGATGTAATAACTTTAACGTGTAATGCATTGATGCTACTGCTGTAAGGCAGAAAAGAGGCGTTTCCAAAAAGTTCTTACGACTGACTGACTTTCCTGCCACATCATGTATTTTGTGAGACCACTCTTCAGGATCAAGCTACAATCCTTTAAGTTGCAAGGGAGAAAGACATTATTGAACTTTTTGGCTGATATTGGGTGGTGGTTGTTTCTGAAAGTGCTCTTCAACGTATGGGGTTTACCAACGGGGTGATTCCCGCCTTTCCTCACTTGCTGAATCACCTTACGATCAAACAAGTCATTTCGTAAATGGGCATTACACGCAAGTCTTCCCTTGTCGTCTTGTGCTTTCGAATGACCTGCTTGATTGAAGCCATCATGTGCACCATTTTACAGACCTTGCCTAAAGCAACTGTAAGCAATCGTTAAATGTTTTATCGTGTCTTCGATTTAAGTTCAATGGGATGAACTTACGAGCAATAAAGCAATAATAAATGGCACTCTCTCACATTTTCTGTGAGCTTCTTTTTTCCCACCTCTCTCCCCAAGTTTGCACGCAGAGTTACAAATTAAAAATATATATAAATATATAACCGTGGCTTGATTTTCAAGCAAATCATGGGAGCCTACTTAAGACTTGCTTTAAACTTTTGGAGTTGTAACTATTTATAAAGAAGTCAATGTTATAGCAGTTAGGAAAAGATTTATTCAGTTTTTGTTTTGTTTCGTTTAGCACTGACAAATAAAGAAAAACTTTGAAATCATAGATCGACATGTAGGTGTGGAAGGTTGATTCTTGTTTCGTTTTTGAAATTCGAAATTTTTTAGGCTGTCCACGAGCATTTTAGTTTACTGCATCTCTATATCATTGAAAGGCGATTAAAGAAGTAAATTCGGTTCTCATGATACTTTGAAACTCGATTGCCTTCTTAATGGTTTAAGTGAAAGATATTTTTCTACGTACCACTACAAAAATTGTACTTTTGAAGTAACACTTATCGAGTATTTTCGGCCTGCTTCGGGCCGTCTACATAGACGGATGGCTCCTCTGACAATTACCGAAAGAAGATTTGAGAAAATCTAATTTGTGTTCGCTTGACATCTTTGTCCTGTTCGGTCAAGGACACGCTTTCGTTTTCTGTTGGTGCACTTTCCAGAGGAAGTGCAAAACCTTCCTCGTTATTTAGATACTGAATCGGAAATTATCGAATTTGTCTTTGACCTTTCTCTTCGAGTTGTGCATCAACACCTGGTTCGTCTACTCTCAGATGGGCAAACCAAACATCCATTTGAATTGCTCTTCAGGTGAGAGGCGTAGATGCTTATCGTCAATCGTTATTTACGTTGGAATGTTTACCACTTTATCGAGTTACCCAACGCCAATGAGAGCGCGTGGGACTATCCAATAAAGCGCGGATTCATTTAACACTTCTGCTAGACACGAATATATGTTGTTGGAACGAATTTAAGGGTTCATATTTAAGTGGCACTTCATATGCTTTTATCTTCCTTTGCGCTTTCTAGATCTAATATAATGTGGAAATTTCTTAGAGGAAGAGACTAGTTTATTGTGATCGCATTGCAGACAGCAGCTCTGTCGATTGGTGTTCGTAAGCAGCGAGGAGAGAAGAATGGGGGTTTCATGAATGGTTGATGATTTCCGTTAGATGCGGATATCTCAAGGAAGGATCTTAGAGGTAGAGATCAATATATCGTGATTGCTTTGCAGACAGCTCTGGTGATTGGTGTTCATGAGCGAGGAAAGCTGAATGGGGGCTATTATGGTTCTACGCTTTTCTACGGCAACATAAATAAAAACCAAACGCGGAGGACAAATTGAAAGAATGTGAGAAACAGAATGAAAGGGGTGACTGACAGCGGAAAATGGAGAGATAGAGAGAGGGAGGAAGGGGTAAGAGAGAGAGAGAGATATATAGAGAGAGAAGGGGAAAGGGAAAGACTATTCAGTGAATAAGAGATTATATCAAATATGAACAGAGGAGCAGGAAGAAGGGAACAGGAAAACAGAGGAGAGGGAAAGGAAAGGAGGGAGAGGAAGATAAAGAGTGGAAAAGGGGGAGATGCAGAGAAAGAAAGAGAAGGGATAGAGAGAGAGAGAGGGGGGGGGGGATGGGAGAGGAATAATAGAATTAGAGAGTGAATGGGAAGAGAAATAGGAAGAGAGACCAAAACAGGATAAGGAAGAGAGGGGAAAGAGAGTGAAAGAGAATGAGAGAGACTAAAGGAGAGAGAGAGAGAGAGAGACTAAAATAGAAAGATGAAGGGAAATTCGACATAGGCATGGAAGAGGTAGAGGGTGAAGATTTTAAACAGAAAGCAGAAAACAAGACATTCAGCCTCAATTAATGTCTCATCATGCTTCAGTTAGGACAAGTGTATCGTCGATAAAATCACTCGATCAAGAGGCTTTGCTGTTACCTGTGAAAATCACGTGTACACACGAACATCGTTAGCATGCAAGGTGGACTTGAACATGCTTGCATCATTAAGTCGAGCGGAGGTTTCAGTACAGAGAATGCGTTTCCCTTTCAAGGTCAAATTGTCAAACTTAAAATTTGGCTCGCACCCTCTCATCAATTAGTGGTGGATTGAATAGAACTCATAAAGTTGTAATCCAATTTAGTTTTGAATAAACTTGATGGAATAAATAAAGAAGTAAGGGGATAACAAATACATAGAGATAGATGAAATGAAATGAATGAATATAATTATGAGGAATTTCGGGAATACGCCGATCGCCTGAAAGCTTGGAAGGACCTGCAAAGTGTAAACCGTGGGTTTGGATGATCATTGGATTCTGAGAGCATGAAGGGCGTTGATTCGTACCACTTAACATTATTAAAGGGACTTGGTAACATTGTTCAGATGAGAGAAAATGGTGCTAAGGTAGTGACTTCAATGCTAGATGTACAATTAAAGATAATCTGAAAGTTTGAGTGAAAACAGACCATTATTAATGTTCAAAATTGGGAAAAACTTTATCTAATCGATTCCTTAATTCTTCCAACTATATTGTTACAATTTAATCACATTTTAGGTGAATGTAAATCGTCACAAAGCAATGAATTGGCTCTATATACCATTCCAGACATTTAAGTGTTAAGATTTTTAAAAGCCTGTCTTATGTCATATTTTCATGGAAAAAAAGGTGGGGAAAATTCAAAAGTGGTTGGGAGAATTTACTGTAAGAGGGTGCTGCACAGTGACGCCTTCAAAGAAAACCATAAATATCTTTGTGGTTTGAGAATGTTTTCAAGATTTTTTGCATGTTAGAGGGTTAGTAACATTTCATACAAAAATTACGCAGTTTTTTCATCAACCTTCAACAATGTTACCGAGTCACTTTAAACGTCCTACGCTTCTCAGCAAAAAGTAAAATAGTGTAACATAAATGCAGTACAATGCTTAGCAGATAGTCCACAGACTCCTGAAGCCAGAAGGGCATACAACTCGCATCAGTTAACATTAACGCCCTACTGGCTCGTAGCAGATGCTTGAATGGCCAAATATTATAGTATGGCACAACAGATAGCTCATCCAGGCTTGTGCATTGTGTTTATAGCTTCGATGCGAAACGTGTTTCAAAGAGGAGAAGATGTATGTCACCCGGGGGCAATACTTGAAAAATTGCATAAAAATTGTATATACCCTGGTGACCAGTACACCTGAAATAAAAAATAATTGGGTTTCGAGGAAACTAACCATAAAGAGTTACCCCAGTGAACATGCAGAATGGATATTAATTCGATATGGGTAAATGTGGCCCACTGACGTACACAATATAGTCTCGAGTTACACGCTATCACATATTTTTGTTATATATATATTCACTTTTGTTTACAATTGATCTGTAGAACCGAAGGTATTCCATATTCCTTCAGTAATGTGTTTAAGTTTTGCCCCGCCGTGTTGTGGTACTTTTCTGTTTGTGTTGTTGCTCTGGCTTTTATTGCGCGTGCTCAAAGGCAGTGTATTATACTGACACTACCGCCATCTGCTGCTCACAATGTCCCGATGTGTCGACAGCGATGTCCCATAATGCATCACTAACTGATTAGCGCGCGTGATGTGCATGGGTAAAGGAACCGGAAATCGCGTTAAAGGGCAATCCAACCCTTCTAATAAGTTCATTTGAATGAAAGCATAAAAATCAGAAAAACAGAATGGCGGAAGTTTGAAATAAATCGGACCAATATTAAGAAAGTTATGAGTGTTTGAAATATGAGATCACTACAGCTGTGCGAATCTCAAATCGGCAATTTTGTCAGTGGATTGTGACGTAGTGACGGATTACTCTCCCGTTTGTCGCGTACAAAAATATCACCTATTTCTGTTTTTCTTCCAAATGCCTTCACCCTCGGGGCACTACTCAAAATATATCATGGAGAGTACATTATTACAGGTCCTCTAAAAAGAACAAACCATCCCGAGTCATACATTTATAAAAAGTTGAAATTTTAGTCCTTTTGTGTATTGGCGCAAATGGGAAAGTTATACGCCACTACATCACATAGACATTATCAATTCAGCCAATTTGAAGAGCCCATACCTATATAGTAATTGCAATTTTCAAAAATTCGTAACTTTCTCATTTTGTGTACGATTTCATTCAAACTTTCATCAGTATGCTTCTCTGATTTGTCTGCTTTATTCTAGAAAAGTTTGCTATCAAGGGTGGATTTCCCTTTAGGTACGCCTTTACCGAAAGATGGCTCAATAGAATATACACTTCTACAATGGAAGCGATGTCGATAAAATACCCTGCTTTTGAAGTTAAGCAAATAACAACATAGGTCTGTAACACATTGAAAAATCCCCTTCCCCACAAACTTGAAGGCTTCCAGCCTGCTTTAATGAATTTGTGTTAGCTGGGCTTCTTGCCAGTGTTTTGAACACAGTATCTATGGAGACGAAATTGGGTCACCTTGGCATTTCATGACCCACTTACGATCCAGATTGACTTTAAGTTTTCTACGAAGAGAAGTAAATCAAAAATTGTTCGGTTCGTTTATAAAGCATCACAAATGCAACCATCTAGAAAACCACGCTCTAATTAGTTACAATATAATATCTTAATAAAAACCAATGACCTCATACATCCCCTATCTCTTTGTCTTTTTGTCTCTGTCTTTGTCTCTGTCTCTCTCTTTCTCCATTCTCTCTCTCGCTCTCTATCCATTATGTCTCTATGTCTGTCCGTCTCTCTCTCTCTCTCTCTTATTGTATCTCTTGATTTTATCTTTCGTCTGCATTTATATGTATACACCCCCTAATGAAAACGGTCTTTCTATCATAATCGTAATAGTAAGTTATCTCATTTATAAAGCCTTTAATTTAAAACAGAAATGTTCTCAATAATGTACCCCACAGCGAATATTAACCACAAAATAATTATTTTAATCACAGCCCAAACCCTTGCCTGTTTTTTTTTATAAATATAATATTCTATTTCAGAAACATTCAGCCTTAATAACTAGATTTCCAAAATCACGGAGCAACCATAACGACTGGCTTGAAATCCTGACGAGAGTTGAACCAAGAAAAGAGAGACCTGGTTATATATCATCTTGAGGGATCTAAATTTAATCTGCTATCATCGCTCGAAAAGACTCAAGGGATTAAGGTGTAGGCCAAAATAATATACATTTCTCCCTTTTTTATATATATATTTTTTTACCCTCTTAAGTTTCCGGTGTTCTTGGTCATGTTCCCCTATGGCCGTGAGGACGTCGCCTGGAAACGCATCCTCTCTGAATAATCGACGTGAAGAAAAATCTCCCAAAAAGATGAGCTTAGATATGAAATATGTATTTCGATCAAACGGGAGAAATGCAATGCATTTATGATTACACATACTTTGCAGTAATAGGGGGAATTAAGTAATACGTGTAGTTTATATTGAACAGTTTTTTTAGATTTGTATATTGCTTCGACTTTGAATAAGAGATGCATGTAAAGTAGGTAAAGTCTATTAACATAATCGGTTAAAAATGTTATCAAGCAAGTCGGGGGAAAGCAATACAAACGTTGCCTTCGTGAGCATGATCTTCAACACAGTAGGCATTGGATACATATGAGGAAACATTGAAATAATTTAAAGTTCTGTGCTGACATTTAAAATTTCACTTTCCTCTCCTGTGCATTTCGATTTGTAAGGTGTTTCTGGCTTGAAATAATTGTTATTTGCTTTCACACGAAAGATATTTATAATATTATACTCATTACTTGACGAATTTAAATATTTACGTTTCGACACATGGTCATTCACTTCGTAGATTGCATTTCGAAGTTTTTTTTTCAATTCCTTTGTTTGGTAGTTTTGATAAAGAAACAACAAAACAAAGCAAAACAGTTGAGAAACACTTGATTTCAGCTATACACAGCCATTCATCATAGTCATGATAGTCTTCTTACAACCACAACTTTTTCTTTATATATTTTTTTTCTCCTTAATTTGGTGCCTTTCAACAAAATGTATTAATGCAGTAAAAAAAAATTTAAAAATTAAAAAAAATAACCGCCACGAAACATTACAAAAAATAAAATGAAATGAAAAATAAAGGGTCAATATCCTACTTAATACACCCTCTTCTGGAATCATTTCACCAAGATATTTCGTTGTTGTTGTCATGGATTTTTTTTTTTTTTTGCCGACAGCTGCAGTTGCTAAAAAGAAAAATATTGAAATATTCTATTACCTACTCTTATCATTTCATTCTTCAGAGAGCCTATTGCAATAATGCCAAAAACTGAGTATCATTAATATATCATATACTTCAAATAATGCTCTCCCTGCTCTCCTTGCTTTTAAAATTTAAATTTTAGAAATGTAACGTAAACCTTCCACCGTGACAGAGAAGGGTATCACTTTCGTACTCTGTAGTTATTTTCGTTATATATGAATATTTCATATCTAACTTTTGATAATTGTATTGTATTATATGGCGTTCCGTGCCGTTATTTCTTTCCTCTTCCCCTTCTCCTACTTCTTCTTTTTCCTAGTCACCTTCTCCTTGATCTTCATATTCTTCTTGCAAAATGTCTGTGATTTTTACGCTATGTGATAGACAGTGCTGTGTGGACGTACTAGAAGCCTGAAGCCTGAATTTATATCAGAACCACTTTTACCACTTCTACCACTTCTAACTGAAAAACTTCCCCCTTCCCGGCTAATTCCTGGAATTTTCAATATCTGATTTTGATTAAAATGTCTGTACTTCGTCTTTTGAGTATGTTGAATTGTTACACAAGGGTGGGGGCGACACCCTTTTCACTAATCGCCTTCACGTGTCCCTATTGTACTTAACCTTTGGATTTTACGTGTATTCTATGATGTTGCAGAGGTTACGGAAGCCAAATGAAATATAGAGAGAAATAAA
Source organism: Mesocentrotus franciscanus (assembly GCA_037976565.1). NCBI lineage: Eukaryota > Metazoa > Echinodermata > Echinoidea > Camarodonta > Strongylocentrotidae > Mesocentrotus > Mesocentrotus franciscanus. The sequence continues at coordinate 27,418,867 of CP137676.1, read as the reverse complement.
GAAGGAAAAAAAAGGGTAGAGCGAGACAAAATAATCTTGATTGCAAAATTTGTCCTTTCGTTAGCCACCTTGCCTTTGGCATAAAGATCAGGTGTGACGAAATTGGCCGAGAAATGAGCGGACACGCAACCCTTGAACAAACAAGGAGGAAATACATACATAATAAAGACAAATTAGACGAGGTTGTCAAGAGGTTTCCTCCGTCATTAGTAATAAAACTGCGTTTCTAAAAGAACCCATTTGTCTGAAAGTCATTTTCAACCAATTGTCATAATAAAAAAAGAAGTATTCTCGTAGATTGTTGGAGTGTTTGAGGGGTGGACCATCAAGATATTAACAAAATTATAGAAAACTAGCTGAAATCTGTATAGAGCACCGACAGGAATATGCATATGTGGGACCAGAGGGGTGTTTCACAAAGACTAAGATTGACTGAAAGCAAATTAACTTTGACAAGCAGTTGATGCCACTAGTTGCTCTTACAATCATTCTCTGAAGGAATGTGCACATTAAAGTAAATTTATGTTTCCTTCAACAATGAGATTTTAAAAAAATGTATATTCTGTTGATTTGCAAGCACGACTTGCATTTCCCTTGAGAGACTAATGTTATAAATGGTGAGAGCAAGCAGTGGCATTACCGGCCTGCCATAGTTAAGTGCGATCGACTTCAGTCATTCTTAGTCTTTATGAAACACCCCAGGTGTTGCATTATTGTCCAGACAGACTTATTATTTCTCATATTTTTAATTTTCCATTTTTATTTCTTTCACTTTCCATTTGTATTTCTTTATCATTAAGCCGTTCTGTTTGCGATTATTGTCTGTAGTTTTAACAATTTGTGTAACTTTTATTTCATTCTGAAATACTTGAATGTATCTCCCTGATATCATTTGTGTGTGTGTGTGTGTGTGTGTGTGTAAAGGTGAAAATGAACAATAGAGAGAAGGGGTGAGGGGAAGGGAGAGAGAGAGAGACAGAAGTGTGCAGAGAGAGAGAGGGGGGCGGACAGATAGACATAAGAAGGGGGAACTTTTAGGCTACAAAAGAATCCATCTTTGTACGTGTTCTGTTGTGACTTAATAGGGACTTTTAGATTTTACACGACGAGAACGTGGACTGCCACGGTGACATCCTTTTAAGGTAATGTGACGTCCTTTTAAGGCACTGCCGGGCACGGGCCAGTGCCTTCAAAGAATGGCACACGTCGCAGTCCAATACGTCGACGTGCAAATCTAAAAGTCCCTAATATCTCACCTATAACTCGTAGTCCATTTCTAGAATCTGACCGTTGAAATAAGTGGGTAAGTGGGTGTGTGGGTGGTGAAATAGCTTATAGCATACAGTGCTAAAGGGTCGCTGTCAAGGTGGTGCTGTTTCTGCGGTGGCGGATAAGGCGTGCATAACCGGCCCACGCCCCCCTCCTCCGAACCTGCCCATGGCATTCGAAACTGTTAAAAAAAAAAAATTAAATTTGTTATTCATCTACTAGTATTTGTTTTTTATGTTTGCTTGCCAGGTATTTTTTTAGAAACAGTGCCCCTTTTTATTTTTACAAAGTGATTAATCAGCCCCTGGTTTCTGTAACCCTCTCCCCTTCCCCGTTTCCTCCGTGTTGTTTACCGATCCACGTTTAGATATCACTTACGTTGTCTTGATAATCAGGGCAGTTTCCTACCTGACTTGCTCAGTCGATCGATCTTTTTCATGGCGGGAAAACACCTTTTAAGTGTCTGCAAATTGACTCTCTGCCTTAGAAAACAGTTTGGAAGATGTAAAGTGATGTAGGGTAAGGCAAAATCGATTCGAATTTGACGTGGTTTTCCTTCTTCATTGAATACTATTGCATGACCTGGGGAATGGTTGTGCACTCAGCAATTTAAAGACCCCCGCCCCTCCTTCTCCTCCCCATCCTTGTTATCTCTCCTGACCCTTAGCTCCTCTGAGAAAGTAAAGAGACAGTGTTTTTTTTCTTCCCTGAAAAATGTTGCACCGCTTCCCAATAATTACCTGTGCCACTTTTTTGTCTTTCTCTTTATTTCTTCTACCTCTTTATACATCTTCAACTTCGTCTTCTTTTTTTCTCTAGTTATTTGAATTTTTTCTCCTTCTTCAACTCCTCATGTTCTCTTTCCTCTTCATCTTTTTAAGTTTTCGTTTTGATATTAACATATTCCTAATCCTCAGACTCCAAGCCTCATACCTCCCAACTCATCCACTCCCCCAATCCGATCCCTCTAGATGCATCAACAGCTGCAGGGTAAGCCTAGGTAGGCAGATAATCCTCCCCCTCAAACAAAACTATTTCTACGATTGCATACGCTTGATAGGATAACCATATAACTGTAAGCGATATTAAAGTCAGTATTCTCTCGTCTGACCGTTTAACTACGATAAATGGATTTGCCCGCTTTTCTGCTCCTGGTCACTTCTGTCCTCATTTACTTCTACTTCTATTCTTCTACCTGTTTACTTCTATTTTTTCTACCTCTACTTTCATTTCTTCTACTTCTTCTATATTATTCATGTCCCACTTCTAAACTTCCTCCCTTGCATCATTTCTTCTTCTTTTCTATCTCTACTTCTTCTTGCTAATTCTACGTCTGCCTTTCTTTCTTTTACCTCTACTTGTAGCCTTTTCTACCTTTACATTTTTTCTAACGGTCATGCAATTCTCATTCTACTTAAACTTCTTCTACTTCTACACCTACTTCTAATTCTCATACTTTCTCCTAATATTCCTCTCCTACGTCATCAATTCTATTTTTGTCTATACATCCGCCGTCATCTTCTTGCGAATGCTACTTCTGCTTCTATTTCTTCCTCATGTACTTTTACTTGTACTCGTGATCCTATTGCCACTACTTTTGCATTAATTCTTCTGCTTCCTCTCCTTCGTCATCTTCATCTTTCTAACTCTCCTCCTTATTCCTCGTTTACTTTTCTCTTCATACCTTAAATCGCAACCCATCTAGTCCCCCAATCCGATTCCTCGAGACACATCCGACACCCGGAGGAATGCCTAATATAGATACAGGCACATTGAGACAAACACATAACCTTATTCCCATAAATTGGTTCAACCGCCGATAATTTGAGCAGAAATATGCTAACGGGGTTTTTTATTAAAGAGAAGGTTGAGTTTGGGTACAGGTGAAAATAGGTGAGCTTTTTTGTTATTTTGTTTATTCTTTGGAAACACCATCGCGACTACTTCCGAAAAATCAACCTTAGGCAATTTCAATAAGACGCAGAAACAATTGTTTTAATCGAACTTTATTTGTTGTTCGGTTCGTTATGTATTCCTCAATTGTGCAAGGGACAACATTGTATGCAGGATTCAACATGATTGAATACTAATAGAATTAATAGCAGAATATAGAGTAGGCATAAGACACAATGTATTTTTTTGCACATTATTAAATGTTGTAGTATCTCCCAAATTGTACAATCTCTTACATGACATATTTGCACACTTTAAGGAAACTTTTGTTGGACATTTTTAAGGATACAGTAAAAACTTTTAGTGGGCGAATACGCTTTCATACATTGCTTTTGATTATCGTGGAAAGAATACCCTTTATAATGAAAAAAGGAATAGTGACCAAATAGCCAAGGAAAAATTTATGTAATCAACCCTTTTTCCTCCGATCATTTTCCTGTCTTCACACTTCACAGCATTCTCTAAACAATGCATTTGACAACAGTATTTTGTAATAGAGTTTGGCGTGCTTAAGCATGTACCATTGCAATTCCGTGCGTAGCATTGTAACGTGGCTTGCTGTGACATTATTATGGCCTGTACTTTAAAAGCCAAAGATTAACCTGCTTCTGAGGCATTGCTCTCTACGGTATCTTGCATTTCGCGGTAAAAGTGAATGTATGTCAGACAAGGAAGATGGCGTCGATTCGTTTGCAAATGCGGACAAAATTAACTTAACTCTGTCCCCGCTGTTTGCACTCTCAAGCAAGTAAACATTACCGGTCAGTCCGATGTATATTAAAAACCGGTTTCATCCATCATTTTAAAGACGCAAAATGGAATCTGAGATCAACCGCATGGTAAAGAATGTAATAGAAATACCAGGTGGATGTTGTGACCTTTGACCTCTGAAATGCTGATGAGTATGACTTTCAACAAAAGTCGACGTATGCCTCTCCTCTGTTTACGGGAAGTGTCCTCTGTTGTATTCGATACAATTTTTATTAATTGATATTTAAACCTATTAATCAGTATGATAACGTTTATCTAGATAAATGCAATGTAAATCCTGTGTTGGGAAAATGCCTTTTAACGTTATAGATTAAAATAGAATTATATCCTTGCGACCACTTCAATATCATATTAAGAGGGGCATTTGGGCAATCCACCCCTCGGACAGATCGACATATTTTTAACCCAGAACCCCCCACCCCCCAAAAAAAATTATCTACAAAATGTTATATAATTATAATTTTTAAGTCATTTAAAACATGTATGAGCTTTCTTTTGAGCACGCAGCGAATGTGATTTTAGTCTCTTTTCAGCTCGATCGCAACGTCACCTCGCAAAGCAGAGGCAGTAATGTTATTAAGCAATGGTTATGATCCAAAACTTCAAAACAAAATAATGGGGGGGCGCGCACCGGGTTCATTGACTTAATTCGTTTTTTGTTTGTTTGTTTGTTTTTTTTTTACTTTTCATGATCTCTCAAACGTCTAAGGACACAACACGACTTATATTGATTTTCATCTTCGTATCTATATCTTTCACAGTAAGATAATGAAGATGGAATACCAATTTCTGATTTTGGTTAAAACTTCTTTATCTCTACAAACACCAAGGACATCATATTAGATGATTTTCAACCATTTCATTCACTCGATCTCGTTTGCATTTTATTTTCATATTCGTACAGTACGATGGAATCGGCCACCGCTAAGTCTCCACCCACATCGTCTTCATCGATGTCCATGAGCGACGTCGATATGTCGGAAAATTCGTTATCATCGAATTACGAGCCACCTGCTGGACTCAGCGGACCATCCGCCATCTTGCATGAAATACTTCAAACCTATGATCATAGGGTCCGGCCAAACTTCGGGGGTAAGTGTGCATGTGTCGTTGGGGGGGGGGGGCAGGGGTGTTTGTTTGCTTGTTTGTTTTTGTTGCTTTTCTCTTTGTTGATTTTGTTTATGAATGGCTGTATAACATAATGAAACTGTCTATGCGAGAAAGAAATCGTTTAATTATCATCAATGTACCTAGCAGTATTATCAATATGATCGTTGGTAATATTAATCGCAATCACAATGCGCTCCGTATGTAATCCTTACCTCTATATTTCCCCCTTCTTCTCCTCCTCTTTCTGGGATTTCTTCTCCACCACCTCCCTTCACTACCTCCTCCCTTCCTTCTCCTCAACCTCCTTCTTTTTCATTCCTCCATCTCCTTACCTCCCTTCCTTCATCCAATCTCTAGTTCTACCTTTCCTCTTCCTGTACCTCTCCATCAGCTCCTTCTCCATCTCCCCCTCCCACCTATTCATCCCTGTCCTTTCCACACCCCCAAAAGCCCATCCTACATTCCTGTTTCTACTCCTCAACTTTCTTCCTTGAATCCTTCCCTCTTCCTCCCTTCCACTTTCTCTTGTATCCTCTCCTTTTCTCACTTCTAAGAACCTGTCATGAACATCATCATTCATCCCTATCTTCTCATTTAATATCGAAATCATTACACAATTTATATCTTCATTATCGCCATCGTCATTATCACCATCACCATCATCACCACCACCACCACCACCGCCACATCATCAATTAATTCTAGAATAGCCCTCATTGCAGTCGGGTCCTTTCGGTCAATAATGAGGCTTCCACATTCTACGCATGTCAAGAGCACTCGAGTTTTCATCGATTTTTCCATCAAGCACGACTCAATGAGGTCGACCAGAAAAGACTAATGACTTCATCCAAAGCAGGTGAAATTAGTAGACAAACATTCGATCATTTTACAACAGGCCCCCAGCTCCCTCCCCTCAAAAAAAAGCACAAACGGACCATTTTTCACTTTACCGATTCACTGTCAGCATCATCATCGTAATCATTATCATCAACGTTTTACCCTGTCACGGTCATCGCACATATTATATGGCTGAGTAGATAGCAATGGTCTTGGAATCGACAGGTCCTGGGGTGTTTCACAAAGACTAGATCGACTTTAAGTTGGACTTAACTATGACAGGCCATTCATGCCACTGTTTGCTCTCACTATTGGTCTCTCAATTATGATCTTTAGATTATATTTTTTCCTTCAATAATGAACTATAAAAAAATGTAAATTCTGTAGATTTGTGACCACGATTTATACGTCCCCTCAGAGACCAATGCCAGTAAATGGTAAGAGCAAACAGTGGCAGAACGGCTTGCCATAGTTTAGTCCAACTTAAAGTCGATCTCAGTCCTTGTGAAACACCCCCTGGATTCATTACAAAGAGAAATATTTTGTCTTCTTGTACTTAACGAATCCTCAAATAAAAGTCTCTCAGAATGGCAGAAAGTCGTGGATACACTGGTTTGTTATCTGTAAGTATAGTCATTGAGGTTACAAAAATAATCAAAAAATCATCGTCATCATTCATTCATTCATCGTCTTCATCGTCATAATCGTCATCATCATCATCATCGTATTAAGTATTACCATTCATCATACTTAGCGTCATCATCATCACCATTACCTTTAAGACGATCTTTATTATCATTATCGTCATCATCATTATCATCACCTTTTAGACGACCTTTATCATCACCATCATTATCATCATCATTCATTGCCCTCATCTTGTTACCATATTTCCAACCAGGATTAATCAGAATAAAAAAAATGAAAATAAATAAATTCTGAATCGTAGCAAGAAACCCGCCACTTTCTTGTGTTCACGCCGTCAAACAATTCTACGAATATAAACCTTCCACGATCCCACGTCTACATATTCATGGCTACGATGTTGTTCACATTTTGCTGAATGTCAATGTCTTCATTGATGTCCAAATCATTACACATCTAAACATTATCGACGACTGGTTAATAACTTCCTCTTGGGCAGGTGAATTTGTAGGACAAACATTCCGACTGTAAAACCATAATCTTCCGCTCTTGTAGTTGTTTTTCTTTCTATTCTGTACTACTGAATGTAACCCTGCGTGTTTTCTCTTGAACAGGTGATCTGCAGCAGACCTCTTGATTTCGTCAGAATTTTCCTTCTTTATTCTTTCTTTATTTATTTATTTATCAGGTGATCTCCAGACTAAACTAGTTGAATGAAGATGCGCAATACTGAGTATATGTTTACGTATACACAGTTAGATACTGTGTCGTTCCTAATCTGAGATGAATTATAGAGGCAGCAGTGAAGATCACATAACATCATATTATAGTACATTACCCAACCACGTCATATCATATAACATCACATTATATCACCACAAACTATCACATTATATTACATTATCACCTCACCTCACATCACCACAAGCCATCACCGACATTGTATTACATCACATCAACGCACATCGCATCACATCCATTCGCATCACATTATAATATCATATCACAATATCACATCACATCACATCACATCACATATGAGGTTATGAGAGTACACGGTGTACTACTTTGGACTATTCATAACCTGGCTTAGGAATTATAAACTGGGTACAGTTACAACTGTGACTTTTTCATAATACGGTACTGTACTGTACAATACCGTGTGAAATTAGTGAATCGGGTGCGTACCCCCGGTCACCGCGGTGTGCATCGTATCTAGACTCTACGGTACTCTGGAGCTCACCAGCAAGTGAGTTCCGATATTACCCAAAAAAAAAAAAAAAAGAAAAGAAAAAGAAGGAAGGAAATTCTGACGAATATTAGAGGTGATATCTACAATAGAACATACCACATAATTTTGTCTTGATATTCGAAATTTGATATTATAAATATCTTGGAAGTCTTGGGGACTTTAATTTTCATGCTTCCACCATAGGATGTACAACAAATAAATAAATAATCATATGAATGAGTAAGTAAATAAATAAATGAATGAAAAATTGAATAGATAAGTTGATAATGAACAAATAAATATATGAGGTATGAAATCAAACTAGAATCAGAATCAGAATCATCCTATACAAAATTGAACTGACTACACAGGATGAATTGTTAATTCTACCCGTGCGAAAATGCGTGTGGGTAAGCGATTTAGGTGACGACATCTTCTAAATCCACTTTTCTTGAGAAATGATTAACCGTCCTTCAAAACATATTAAAGCTTTTATTTTCAACCTAATCACTCAATCAATCAGATGAAGAACCTTTGTATACTTTCTTCACACCCACGGTGAAAGATGATGGGAGATGAATTAATAAAAAAAGAAGTGAATTATTTTTCTCTCGCCGACTGGATTATCGTAAGTGATGAAATAAGACGTAACAACGTCACAAACCTTTTATCCAATTTCAAAGTCTAATGTTCCGTAACAATCGAATTAGGAGTGGCACCCCTTTGATAGGATTTGAGATATTTGAGATAATGTGTTTTGAAGGGGTTGGTTAGAAAATTGAAAAAATCTGCCGGTATTCCTTCTACTCCTAATTTAATATGATGCATCTGGAAAAGGGGAAACGTGGCAAAATGCTTTATACACTTGACGTCGCCTGGTTCATTATTGGTTGTTGAATGTATTAGGAACTGACTTTATTTTTTAGAGTTGTAATATTAATACTAATAATTAGATAAACTTATATATAGCGCAGCTTCTATATAAATGTACTCTACTGAGCTGTGGTGAAAACGAAACTCCTAACAGTGCTACTTTAGTAAAAAGATTAAACCAAATCTGCTAATAGATTAATCAACATCTAAAATTAAAAGCGATATTAATGAAAGATGCTGAAAGCTATTTTAAAATGATGAATAAGTTTATGCAGTTACTAGCAGAGTATTTTGTTCACTGTCATTTCTTTTAAATTTGTATTTTTCGTGAACGAATGACACTTAAAAAACATCATCATAAGCCCGTGTTTGTTTGTTTTTGTTTGTTTGTTTGTTGTTTTTTTTTGGGGGGGGGGGCAAATATTGCATTCGATGATTGATTTTCATTGGTCTATCTTGCTACCTGTTCCACTGTGGATTGGTTGTGTAACATAAACAAAAACTCTCATACCAAAGCCACCTTATGTACATCTTCATAATGAAGTGAACAGTGTAAGCCATGTATTTGACAATAATTTTAGTAACCAAATATTAGATCAAACAGGCTTACCTTCATTTTAAAAAAAGATGAACAATTTCTTTTTTCACAAGAGGTAATGCTATTGCATAATAACATAGGTAAAATAACTTAGAGGAACTAATACCGTACGCCATTCACCTCGTGAACGCCGAGATTGGATAATCATCGTAACAGTGTAGAACAGCCTAGCTAAACAGAACAATATTGCAAGAGTACCAACTCCATTCTCCGCCCCCTCCCGTCCCCCGCTATGCCGCTAAATTATATCGTCAAACAGGTTGTCATTCAACCCGTTCTTATCGACTTAATTGTTGTCAAAAATTATTTTTATGAGTACCGTAAGGCTAGCTGGATCTTGTTTTAAATCGGGATTTTACCGTTTTATCGCTATTTTCTCGCCCTTCTTGACTATTACGGCATGCCATACTTTTCAAGGATAACAATAGACTCGCCGTTTTTGTCGTTTAAAATCCTTTTCGTTCTTCGCGTTTTTCTAGCCGTTGAAAACGGCTAGTTAGGTATCGATTTCTTTTTTCGATATATTTGTAACGTCTTTCTCCCATCATTTTCAGTATTTTATATAAATAAGTAGAATGATATTATCTTTTCTCTTGCTCTTAGTTATTTGAACCCCCTTTACGCGTATCATTTACAGCGTTTTATCCTCGAATTTTATCAAATTATCCGAAAATATGAAACCGATGCATCTTTTATTCCTACCGTAATTATATTAAACTGGTCTAAAAAACAGGTAACAGTCCTCTTTCCTTATTGATTTTCATAAAAAGTCGTACTCGACGTTTCAAGTACGACATTTTTTCAGGGCTCTTATTTCTTTAAAAAATACATGGTGTAATCCAAAAAGCTACACTTTATTGAGCCATATTCTGTTAGCTGTGTATTAATAGGTTCTAAGACGAATAAATGTGTAGTCGTTCGAACAATCTTATACTAAATATTATTTATATCTTACATGTTGTTTGTTTTGTTGTTTTCTTTTGTAGTTGATTTTTGTTGGCAAATGTATATACACGGTTTAAAGAAGGATTTACTTATTTATCCATGCCTTAATTTGATTTATATGGTTGTACTTGGCATCAGTTGATTGATACTCGATTTCGATTCAAACTTGTAATTTTGTTCCCCAGAAATTCTGTACTCCTTGAAGTTTTAAGTATTATTTATTGATGGGAATTACTCGCATAATGAAATGTTAATACTAAACTTTTAGGTCAGTGATTATCTTCTAATTAATCTGTTTTAGAAACTAAAATGTCAAACTCGTCATTTTCAGAAATATTGATAGTTTTTAAAGAGCTCTATGATAACAAAGAAACACTGACATCAATTTGATTGGAAGAAATGTAGAAAATTGTTCGTAAAAGAATTTAAAATAAGGATGAGGAGAGTAACAAAATTACGTTTTTGTTTACTTTTATTAAGATCATGTAGATTTTGAGCTCCGTCCATTTCGGCGCAATATTTTATTTTAAACGGAAATTTACCTCCCCCTCTCCATCAAAAAAAAATCTGATATCATAGTTTTGATAAACAAGTATATTATTCCTAGAAGATCATGTTAGAATATATTTGCATTAATATATTTTGCCTACAGGTATGACAAAACGCGTTATTCAGAGGAGAAATTAATAGCTCGCAATATGCAGTTGGCAATTATGTATACTGATCTTCACAACTTATAAACTTCTTGATATCCTTGAACTGATACACCACTTAATATCACGGTTGATTTCTCCCTTAAGGGCAACCTACCTGTTAAATCTGGCGGTCCTGAATTAAAGACAATTTTCTGAAACTGAAATCTCCTATAAAAATGTAATGTCTTTTTTTTCTTTGTACAGGAGCAGCCACGAACGTTGCGTGCAGTATCAACATCATCAGTTTGGATTCTGTTACAGAAATTACGATGGTAAGATATCTGCGTTCCCCTTCTTCTTTTGATTTACTTTTTTTGTTTTTGCATTTCTCTGAATCCAAAGTTTGACAATAAAGCACCAATTAGTTTTTTGATATCAATGTCATATCATGAGTTTGAAAAGGGTTCTGTATAACACATAACGCGTCATGTACTGATCCACATTACATATTTTCATACCTTGAAAGACATTTCAGAGGAGGTATCATGGTATAGTGGTTCATCCACTTGACTCTCAATCGAAGGGTTGAGGGTTCGAATCCCAGCCTGGCATTAATGTCCTTCGGCAAGACAGTAATCTATTTTACACACTCTCCACCCAGTTGGGATGTATATAAATAGGGCAGTTGCCTGGGGTATTAGTGATCTAGGGTGTAGACTTTTAAGGGAGTAGTACTCTGGAGGTTGGGGTCCGGAGGTAATTATCCAAGGACAAAAATTGTCCGGGATAGTTATCCAGACACGAGTTTATCAGGACTCCCTCCTTGATTAAAAAAGAAATTGCTTGTAAAGATGCCCCTATTTAGATTGTGTTTATGACGTTCCCTTGACTTTTCTTTAAAAAAAGAAACGCCCCCATTGCGCGGAAGACATGACAGCTATTTTCGGTATGACGTCAAGTTACGCACGGTTTCTTCTCTGCATGATACTTAACGTCATGCAGTATCTTGAGTTTTAGATTGCCCTGCAGTTGACATGTCTTGTTTAAGCCTCTTCACATAATTGTATATATGCATACGAGAAATGATCTCCTTCTGCGTCTGAACGTCACCGAGATATTTACCCCCCATCCCCACCCTTCAATCTGTCTCTCGCTACAGTTCTAACCTAAGAAGTATCCATCTTCCTGACCTACCGCGTTGTAAAACCCAGAGGTACACTAATACTCTACAATTCCGTACGTGACTCAAACGCTCAATTCTGATATGTAAATCTGCATTTGTAGTATATTTTGTTTCTACTTACCCTTCATTTCAAGTGTCATATCATAGATAATGGACCTATACCGTTGTACTTTTAAACTGTACCCATCTCCGTTCTTTGTCCTGTTTACCTGTCACTGCTAAATCCCCTAGCTCTTTTCTCTTCGCCTGTTTATCAATCTTGATACTCTTTATCTTCCCTCCCCCTCTCTCTTTCTTTTTTTCCTCCATCTTCTTTTCTTCTTCGATTTTATATCTCTGTTTTTTATTTCCTTTCTCCTCCTTTGTTTTTTTCTTCTTTATTTCACTCTTTTTTTTTCTGTCTACCTATATTCCCTTTTTTCCCCTTGACTATACCCGATGTTATCATATTATTCTTTTTAATATGCTTCTTTAGTATACTTCAATATATTTTTGTTTGTCTTTGATCGTTTTCTAAGCCAGGGAGTTCCCTTGTACTCTAACTAAATTGATGATTTGTTTAACCTCATTTTATTTATCATGGAAGTAATCTTGCTCTTTATATACCCGCTTCAACACTAAAGATTTGTATTGCATCGCATACACAAGATGTACTACGCTTTCTGAGTTGTTATGAATTCTTAGCCCTAATTCTTTGGAATTTAAAAAATATATAATCCCCCTAGTGTTTATTCAAACCTTTGTATAGTTTCAAGCTAAATCATTGGTATCTATTTCACTTTGATGTAAGATGTATTTACATCTGTATTCGCAATTATATAACTATTCGCAATTATATAAATACCCAATTCGCAATTATATGAGTTCCACTATGATAAATCATAAGATATGTAGCATTCGGTTTGTCTAAGTGCCACGTACATTATGTACATTGGTTACAACTTTTCCTCGACATTTAAGCCATGCATACGGAAATCTATAGCTTTAGGTGAAAAGGAGTGCCCTATACTCTCAGGTCACCATTTGCTCTATGGCTGAATGTCATGACCGTTTTGCTGATGATGTTGTTCCGCGTTCGACGCCGCATCAAGCCGTGACGAAGTCCGGCAGAGCATGAAGCAAAACCTCAACCATTTTCTTCTTTTTTCCCCTGTCCCCTTATCTCAGAACCATCTGTCCAGATTCTACTTTTTTTTTTCTAGCTCCCTTTGCCCTTTCCATCAATTTTCTCCATACGATATAACTCAAAGCATTCAAAAGGGTAGGTTTTATTAATGAATTTTGGCCACGTAATTGAGATTTGGAGGTTGCGTATTTTCATGCCGGCGAGTGAAGAAATATTTATATTCATTTCTTTCTTTATTTTAATCATTTATTTATTGGAAATGGCAAAATTCATCTCCGAATAAATATGCACGAAAAACCTAATATCTAAACCCAAGGACACCATTTTCAAAAAGTACAGTGGACATTGACGTGTAGTCATCTTCATTAAATTTTCGATCGTTTTCGATGGCTTTGTTGTGAACCGCGTTGGACGACGCGAATAGAGGATAATCAAAGAATAAAAGGTGAAATTAAGTTGAGTAAAAATAAGTTTGGATCGATGGACTTCCATCATCCTTCCCGTATGGATAAAAAGCATTTATATTTGATTATTATTATTATTTCTTTTTAATGATCAAAGACAATTTTTGTTGAAGCCCTGTTAAGTTCTGAGCAAAATCACCCATTTTGAGGTGACAAATCGACCACTTGTAATGTTAATTAATTGAAGAGAGGTATACGCTTTTACATTATTTGTTAGTCATATCTGCCTGCAATGTGAGTAAATTATTGATGAAATGTAAAAGTAAAAATATAATATTAAATAGAAAATTTACTTCTCAGTTGTGGGCATTATGTTTGAAGAAAATTTAAGAAATCCTAACTAGTATATACCTCTCTGATGATTATCGAATATGCTGCGATAGCTAATTAGAGGCGTATACAGCATAGTATGAACCCGTTGCGCCCCCCCCCCGTTTTATAACCGAGGAAAAATTCAGTAGAGCTTATGATGGGTCTTCACCAAAAGGGCCTGCATAGATGCATTCCACCATTTACCCCGTTTGCGAGAAGAAGAAAAAAATAATCCCCGCCCGTTTATTAATTTGTGGATACGCCACTGTTCGTCCTCATTATGTGTAATAATTAGAAAATTGCCATAAAATATTTGAAGGACTATAGTCGTATAGGTATATAGGTCATGATTAATGAAATAGGTCAAACCAGATGATGTGAATTTTAATTGGAAATGAATAATCGTCCCCTCCTAATGAATTTTAAGGTTAAAACCTCTTTTTAATATTCCGCTGGTTCGTTGTTGGAAATTGTGCTAATTATTTGGAAGGTACGTAATTCCCAAACTCGTACATGTCTTATATGTCTTATAAGTGCGTATCATAATGTCCGACATTCTGAAAGTTAGGATATGATATTCCGAATCAGGTGCATCGCTAAAGGGGGTTTATGGATGTGACCTCCTCTTTAAAATCTTAATTTGTTGTGAGCAAACTTGAAACTTATCAAATCGAATTTTTAATTAAAGGACGACCTCTTCTTGTCTTTTCTTGCTGGAATAAGTTGGGCTGATTGTCAAATCACCCTCTATTCAAAATGGTCTATCAAGAACCTTATTTCCAACCGTTTGGATGATAGGCTGCAAAACACAGCTCTCCTTATTTGGTAAGCTTTCCCTTCGTAGTAAAATTTTAAATCCATAAATATATTTTTCATTTACTTTATTAAATTATATCTGATCAGGATGACAGGAATCAGATATAAATGGAAAATCTGTTTTACGTCTATTTGCTGAATAGATACAAAAGTCCTACATAAAATAGTGATACAAAAAAGTGATTAATTTTGTTTCATCGCAGGACTTCGGAATGACCATCCTGTTGAAGGAGTACTGGAACGATCCTAGACTAGCCTACGGGAACAAGTCCCACTTGCCTTACCTAGGATCGGGGAAGGACATGATAGAACAGATCTGGGCCCCGGATCTATTTTTCGCCAACGAGAAACAGGCCAACTATCATGAC
Source organism: Mesocentrotus franciscanus (assembly GCA_037976565.1). Classification (NCBI taxonomy): domain Eukaryota; kingdom Metazoa; phylum Echinodermata; class Echinoidea; order Camarodonta; family Strongylocentrotidae; genus Mesocentrotus; species Mesocentrotus franciscanus. Next base: position 27,403,731 of record CP137676.1, on the reverse strand, counting down.
GTCACGCAACCAAATAGGCTCGTTCGCATCTATCCAAATGGGGATATTTACTACAGCATGAAGTAAGTGGAATTGTTTTACTTCGTCTGCTGAGAGCAGGGCTTTAAATCATACTATCTAACCTGGGGGGTGTTTCACAAAGCCTAAGATCGACTTTAAGTTGGACTTAACTATAGCAGGCCGTTCATGACACTGTTTGCTCTCATCATTTACTGGCATTGGTCTCTCAACGGACGTACAAATCATGGTTACAAATCTACAGAATTTACATTTTTGATAATTCTTTATTGAAGGGGAAAATATTATCTAAAGATCATCATAGTGAGAGCAAACAGTGGCATGAACGGCCTGCTATGGTTAAGTCCAACTTAAAGTCGATCTGAGTCTTTGTGAAACACTCCCTAAGAATTATTGCTCTTTTGTGTTCATCCAATAATCTGTTAATTATATAGTCTATGCCAAATAATGTTTTTCCTTACTACAATAAGATCGTAATCATTCAAATATTATAATTGTGTTCATAAGTTTATATCATTTATATTATATCTGATTTTTTCATCATTGTATACGAAATATATTTTCTGTTAACTCATGCATATTTAAATCTTTAGATTAATCATGTAATATATTGTATAATTGATTGTTTTAAAGCGCATAGAGAATTCTTTATTATGCGCTATATAAAAATGACTTTATTATTATTATTATTATTATTTTTGCCTCTCAACAGGTGAGTTGTCTATAAAAGAAAACATTGTCAATAAACCCGTTCGACATGTGGTGCTAACGCCGTCTCGGAAACAGGGGACACCTTTAAAAAATAATGGGTATATAAAAAAAAATGTGCCATTAGGATAATTATGAATCCACCCACCTTTGGATTTTTTAAAAAACTTGGTTATTATTTTGCCATTTTAAAGTAATTATTCTATATTTTTATCCGTATTGGACAATATATTGCTCAAGTTGAGTCAAAAGAAAATGCCCAAAGTTGGTCGGAAACATCATAAGCCTCGTGCTAGGCAAATTTTTTACCCAATATTTTAAAGTTAAGGTCGAAAATTAATTTAATTTGTTACCAAAGTAATTTTTAGCTTTGTTATACTACAGCTATCTTGTTTTGCTTTCCATGACTTAATGAAAATGCTATCTTCCATACTAGTCCTTCATTTACCCTTCCCCTGTCGTCTTCTTTTACCCACCATCCCACTCCCATCTACTTTCAGTTTCTCTATGTCATTCTTTCTCTCATTATTTCTCCCCAATTTCTTTGTCACTCCAACACACCCACACACTTTATTCATTGATTTCCTATTTATATCATATTCTTTATTCTCTCTCTGTCGTTCTCTCTATCCATCTATCGTTCTGTCTTTTTATCTATCTATATTATCTTTTTTCCTCGTGATTCCCCCCACCCCAGCCTCTCTCTCTCTCTCTCTCTCTTTCTTTCTCATTCGTTCTTACGATGTTGAACTCTTTCCTTCCGCGTCTGTATCTAAATTCACCATGTCACGCACCTCTTCCATCAAACCACGACTGACGACAGCAGTTTTTTCCAAGGCAAGATTTGTTTTCCCTTCACTTGTAGCGCTCATGGATTTTGGCGGGAATCGTTGTCAATTCTACCGCTTATTATCCAGCAACCGATTACTATCATGGGATCGTTCATTGTCACGCAAGCTGTCGCCTGCAGAGAAGATGATATTCAGTTTCTTTGGATCACGTAAAACGAATAAGGAGTTGAATACATGATTGCCATCCTCGACCCCGGGGCATGCCTTCTTAAGCGGGAAAGAGGGCTGTCTCATAAAACATTTAACGTTTTCGTTTTATCCGCGGATTTCTTTCTTCACAATCTACTCATAAAGATCATTGTTTCTTATTTCGATGCATGCAAGAAAAGATTCGTTTATTGTCATTGGTAGGGTAAGAACGCTTGGCGGAAATTGTCGTTTTACAGGAGTTCGGGCCTGGAAAATCAAATATGCTGGAAGTCAAACAAGCATAGAGAGGGGAAAACATAATGGGTGAAGAAGCATCTCTTATAAGAAAATCAAAGTACCAAATTAACGGTATCGTGACACAATCCTAAATGCACTTTCTATTGCATTTCTCAATTATTTTGCCATTCACTGAAGCTGTATCTTCCGCTAAAGTCACTTGAGAAAAGGGCGAGTCCAAGGTATTTTGTTCCATAGGTTACCGACCACATCAAAGACTTTAGTCTGAATGTACTGTGTTAATAGCCCTACTATACCTGGAATAATACCAAATATCAAGAAGAATGATACTTTTAATGTTAATTAGTTTCTGTATTCCAAGATACTTGGTAACGTATGGAATACAAAATGACCAGATATCTCGGACTTGACCCCTTCACTATGTTCGCAGCGCTTAATCACACACACACACACACATACACACACACACACACACATGCACACACACACGCAAACGCAAACGCACATCTTCAGCATCGCCCACACCAAAAACTCCATACACTCACTAGCTAACCCTAATTATTCATTTGCACTCGACAATGGTCCGAGTTTCCACTTCTTAACGGAAGCTCACTTCACATGACGAGATCAAAACTACCATCAGAATTTAGATTCTAGCATGGTAAGTAAGATGCCTCAAGAAACAGCTCTCAAATCTTTGCTAGTGTACATTTTTTTCCCAAATCCACCATGAAGTGAATTTCAAGGGTACTTATGTGCGCCGAAATAGGCAGAAAATTCACGAAAGTAGGAAATCGGTTTGATTTAATTCTGGAGCCTAATTCGTTTTAGTGGGGTGATGAGGCGGCCGACCAATTTAGCGCAGGGTTTTCGCACTTTGATGTATCTAAATCTCGACTGAGCGATGATCGATCATTATCGTCACGAGCGTTGATTAAAATCGCGAACCATGCACCTTATCGTCTGCGAGAGCAAGTTTCCCTTGACACCATGCATGGACCCGTTTAAAATCAAGTCCACGTAGTATGCTTAAAGGTATTTTACTGTGTCGATAAAAGCCGAGTGGGCTATACGAAATTCTTATTTTCTAATACAACCTGTATCTGAATTCACTCATGAAGTTGCGTGATGGCCCAGTGGTACAACAGTGGTCTTCGAACCGTTATGTCCCGGAGGCGATAAATTAGTGCCTTTCAGGTGGAAATCCTCAATGACCACGTCCACTGGATAGCCGTACTTTCATTAGTTGCTTATCCTAATTATCTACAAGACTGTAATTGCTTTCTTGACTGTCAAGTGAAGATGTTAAACCTTGTTTAACTTAGTCTACTGACCAATGGAGCTTCAATTTTGTGTCAACCTCAACTCCGCGCACAAATTAATAGTAGTTTCTGTTACAAAATACATAATAAAAGGATTGTACTTTAAAATAGAAGTGAGAAATCTATACTCCATGTTCCACAATGTTGTTTGTTTATTCCGTTAGAGATCTATATGATAATTTTACCAGGATGAAGAGGTTGACACCTATACCCACTTAGTTGTGTTTTTTGTTAAACCTGAACTTAAGCTACAGTGTGCAGTTTCTGAATATTGACCTTTATGTCTGGATATGTAGCGCTAGATGTGTTTAATTGTTTTTGTTCCACTAGTTTTGTCGAGCCAGAATTTAATAAACTTGATCCAAACTTCAATCTCTTTCGATTCCCATGCTAAACTTTCTAGATTGTCTCGGCAAAGGGGCAGACCGGTGCCTAAACACTCTAGTTTATCTAGCTGTGAATAGTGGTATCGACCACAAGACGAGACCTGATCAAAGTAAAGAAGAGTAGCTCGTTTTTGTTTTTGTTTTCTTCTTTAAAAGAGAAAGCCGTCGATCCTGCAAATTGCCACAATTAATGTGACATTTAAGCCAATTCGAAGTGTTCAGTTAAGGTCTACGGTCTCCACTCTTTTATTGGCGCGTGAAATTGAACACACCAACCCCGTGCCGGGTAATACGAACATCGAGACTGAACCCTAAAAAATGTCATGGTTTAGGGTATTTGGTGAGAGACGTCTCCGATTTAACCCGCTAACTGTTTTAGATTAATCACTCTACATGTCATATAGGTCTTGTAGAGGCATGTATTTAATAGCTTCAAATCGAAAGTTGAAACAAGAACTTTTGCTTTCCATACACTCTAAGAAAAAAAGTTGCAAATAAGAATCTTTGTCTCACTGAGCGGCGAATGCTTACGAACGTTGCGAATTTTGGATTCGCCAACTTTTCTGCCGAATGTTGGCGAAGTGTTTGCGAAAGGCAGTTGGCGACTATTATAGACTGTAAGCAAATGTTAGCGACAGTTTTTGCGAAGATTAGCAACTATTTGCAAATCCTTTGCCACTACTTGTGAATTTTTGGGACCTTTTGCTAACTCCTGGTAAAGTACCAGGCGAATCTATGGACCCAACCCTATAAAAAGGGTGAGCAACCTTCCCCAGCATTCATATTTATGTAGGAACCATAATATGGTCACGTGGTCGCTAGCATTGGCGAATCAAAAAAAACTTCAGCGACACCGTCTTACAACCGTTTGCAAAGGTTTACGGCTGTTTTGCAAACGCTTGCAAATGTTTGCGGAAAAATAAATTCGCTAAGAAATTTTTTGCAAAGGCCTACGACTGTTTTGCGACAATGAAAACTGTTTGCGAACTTTCTTGCAACCTTTTACGAACCCTGGCGAAACCCCAAATTCGCTACGTTCGCAAGCATTTGCCGCTCAGTGAGATACCCCGTTCCAAAACTTGTCCTGTATTAAGAACCCAAGAGAGTTCTTTAGTGGAACCTTAAAGGGCCTATCTCACTGAGCGGCGAATGCTTGCGAACGTAGCGAATTTGTGGTTTCGCCAGGGTTCGTAAACGGTTGCAGGAAAGTTCGCAAACAGTTTTCATTGTCGCAAAACAGTCGTAGGCCTTTGCAAAACAGTCGTAAGCCTTTGGAAATGGTTGTAAAACGGTGTCGCTGAAGTTCTTTTTGATCCAAAAATCCCAAATTCGCAACGTTCGCAAGCATTCGCCGCTCAGTGAGCTGGCCCTTTATGATAGGGTTCTTAAGGGAATTCGCTAATAACGTGCGGCACAGAATATCTAAAAGACTTTAAAGTCGTATTCGCTAATGTTCGGATAGAAAGAATAAGAAACGAAGGAATGAAATATGAATGACAACTTTTCCCGAACGCAAGACGTCAAGATAAATGTATTTTTCCTTCATTTCTTTGCACGTGACATTGTTTATCAATTTCATTTTACCGTAATAATTATGTCAAAAAGAATCTTATGGGGGATTCTTTAAAAAAACATTGTGTCACTAAAGACCCCTTTTTAGTATTTAACTCACCTTTAATGAACTTGCAGAACCGTAAAAAATGCCCAGAAGTATGAGCATTAATTTTTAGAACCACTCGGCAACGTCAAAAACCCTTTAAAAACAGCTTTCGAAGAGTGAAGAGGGCCAGATGTTTCGACGTATAGAAAAACGGACGGCGTGGCAACCGGTATCGTGTGCCATTTGTGCAGAGGCAGGTCTAGTAGTGTGCCGAAAGAAGAAAAAAAATCGTGTCATGGAGTAAAAATTGCTTCGCATCCCCTCCTCACACACAATCACTCACACGCACATCCCTTCCATCACAACCGTCACCTTAATCATGGCAATGAGCGAGTCTCGGAGGACTAGCGGCGGGGCTTTTGAACCCTGTTAACGAAACATTCCTTTCCTAAAAGCGGGACTGCACTACTTGTAGCTACTTGCTCCCTCTATACAGCCAACAATGCCTAAGCGATACCTGTTGATCGCCCATAGTCCCCTTGTTCTTATGTTGATTGAGAGCTGATTCGATGAGTTAACCACCTGCCAGTGACCACGCAGGAAGGTCTTATCCCTCATGGCCAAACTAGATAGGCCCCCTATATAGGCTTCTAATTTCTAATTTTTATGATACACCATTCTTATAATAAGATACATCTTATATATCATCCTTATGATAAAGAGATACAACGCACAATAATTGAACGCAAAATACTTTTTTTTAAACTGTTGAATCGTATATACCTTTAAGAGAAGCGTAGAGTTCAAAGAACATCTTTTAATTTAGCAGCAACTCTGGTAATCCGAATAAGTAGACTACCCTTTGGGGTCGTGGGACGTTTCCTCTCATGTGCACTACTTGAGTCAAAGGTGCAGAGAATAATCAATAAATGATTACAACTCGTAAAGTGCCCCTAGAAAATCCAGTCAGTTTAAAAAACGACCGCGAGGGTTAACAGAGTTGGAATGAAGTCGACTTTCATTATCTGTAGCCTCTGTAGGTATCGAATGTATTCAATTCAAGTAATCTTCTCTCAGGAAATCAATATTGACAATCACTGAATGATTACATCCCCTTAGATGCCCCAGGAAAAATCCACTCGATTTCAGAGTCTGTTTTAAGAGTGATGGCGATGGTTAAAAAGAGTTGGAATTAAATCGATGTTCACTATTGGATATAGAGTGCATTCAGTTCAAACAATAATTTTTTATTCAGGAATTATCATTAATAATCAATAAAAAGGGAGATTATTTTTGTATGTAGAATATATTCAATTCAAGTAATCTACATTTAAGAATCGTTATTAATAATCAAGGAATGATTACAACTTTTAGGTGCCAAAGAAAAATTCAACTCGATGTCGCTATAATAGGAATTACCGCGAGGGTCACAGGTCGTTGGAAATAGGCCAACTTTCATTATTTTAGGATAAAGAATGCATTTAGTTCCATTTGCCTTTACTCTAGAATCGCTATAGATGTGAACGAGTGTCGATATAACTGAGAGCGATCGCTGAGGTGATATAAATGTTTTTAGAGTTAAACAAAATCATCTATGTAGACCCACCTTGTATAGGGAAGGGAAATTGGAGAATTCGTTCATTTTATATAAGAGAGAACGAGAGAAATTACAGGGAGGGGAGCAAGGGACCAAAGAAGGGTCAGTGGGAGGTCTAGGGCCCAGTGAAGAAGGGGAAACAGAAAGACGAAGTTGAAGTTTCCATATAATGTTTACTTGGAATTGTAGAGACTCTTTACAAGGCCGACGCATGCTAAAACATGGACCGGTCCTACGGGAAAATATCCATTTATCAAAATGCCCAGTTCAACCGTGTTCGCCTTGACTTTATTTTTGTATTGTCTTCTATTTTTATAATTTTCTCTTAATCCGTCATTAAAGGGGACGTCCAACCTGATATTAAGTTGGTTTTGATTAAAGCATGAAAATGAGAGAAACAAATCAGTGAAGGTTTGAGCAATATCCGATTTAAGCTAAGAAAGTTATGAATTTTCGAATTTTTGTCATCAGTGAAACACAACTGGGCAACACTGTGACGTATCTTGCGAGCTCCTCTCCAATTTGCTCTGTACAGAAAATTTCATAAACTTTCATTTTCTTAGTTATTGATTATGGAATAGATTTGTTCCATACAGGGGTTGTATAAAACATATTTGCAATAATTATGTTTGGAAAGAATGTATGATTGACAATTTTCTTAAGGGAAAACATAAATTTTAGAAGTTTTTATTACAGGGCAAACAGGAGGGGAGCTCGCGAGATACGTCACAGAGTTGCCAATTTGTTTTTGATTGATCGCACCTTCTAAAATGCATATTATTACTTTCTAATTCTTAATCGGTTTTGCTCTAACTTTCACTGACCTTTTCTTCCCTGATCTGTTACTCTCCACTACAGGTTGACGTTGGTTCTCTCGTGTCGAATGAATTTCGAGACTTTCCCCATGGACATGCAACGGTGTAGAACCGTTGTGGAAAGTTGTGAGTATATCTGATTGTTTATTATTATTATTTACATACATATCTTATTTTAATATTGTACATCACATCTGCCGTTCCACAATGTCTCATTCAATAATATAATGTAGATATAATGACTGCTATGAGAGGGATGGGGACGTTACATCCTGCTATCACCCCGAGGCGTACCGAGAGGTGATGGCAGGATGTAACGTCCCCGAGAGCATATAAAAACAAATATGCCTCGAATATTAAAGCAGTCTTTATATCTTTATATACCGAATTGACACAAAAAACTACCAAGAATTCTTACCTTATCCTTTTCTTGAGTAAAGATTGGTTAAAACATCACAGAAAATCTGAGACACTGTCTGTTAATCTTCGCTGGAAAGATGACTGAATTGGGAAACGAAGACAAAAAGCACTGTATGGTATCCGCGATCGCACAAACTAACTTTTAACACGTAAACCAATGGGGATCTCATCAAAATTTTACTTTTTCCCGGTACCCGGAATCTTTAGGTGATCTCACTCATGAACTATTAACCGTTAATGGCATTGTTCGTTTCTTTACGGGAATGGCTATAATCACGACTCCAATTCCTACCAGTCAGATGGCTAGATTTCTAAAGAGAGGTATATAAACAGTTTTATGAGGTTTTAATGACACTGAGACCAAAAAAATGTTTGGGAATGGGAGCCGCGATACACAAACTTAACGGGGTTTCATGGGGTGGACTTCATTTTCAAAAAGTGACAAAAATTCCTATGCTGTAAAAGTTATATTTTCATACTTAAACTTCAGAAAAGGGCAAACTTTGTTCCAGTTTGATTTGTATAATTTTATTTAATCACCTTTGAAAAGTGTCAAATGTTTACACACAGTATGTAACCTGATTTATTGACTGAAATTGCGCGATGCTAAATTTGTGTAACAACCCCCATCCCCATCAAAGTTTTGGTCGGTAAACTCCAAACCGTTGTCGAACAATTTGTCCTTTTTAAACTTGTTTCGGCAAATTAAAAACACTTGGAGGATTTTTTTTTGTTATTTTGGTCCAACACCGCCTCCAGACATTCTTTTTATTCAAACTGCTTGAACTGCTTGATAGAATGAAATTACACTTTTCTCCTCCTTATTCTATGCCTTCCAGATCAGAGTACGGATAACGAGCTAACGTTGGAATGGAGAGAGCCGGAGGCAGTGGTCCTCAGCTCATTAATCATGTTGCCTCAATTCAGTGTTATACCCGAACTCAGTCATGGCCCTTGCACTGATCAGTTTTATACCACAGGTAAGTATAGGTAGATCTAGAAGACAACACGCTTTCCTCCTTTTACTAACAAAAAGAGGGAGAGTAAAACAATATATATATGATTATGTACAGTCAAACCTGTCTATTAAGGCCACACAGGGGAAACAGAAAAAGTGGCCACTGTAGACAGGTTCCACAACACACATTTCTCTCTTGAGGGAGACATTATGCATGGCCACTATAGACAGGTGGCCTTTATAGAGAGGTGGCCACTAACACAGGTTTGACTTTATATAAGAAAATTTTGGTCTAGATGTTTTATCCTACCCCTTCCCCACCAAGTTCCCTATAATTTGTAACGGTCCTGGATCCTCCGCTTGGTAACCTAAGGGCGTAGTTCTACCTTTCGAGCGCTTTGGTGTGATCAGAAAGAAAAACAAAACAAAACAAAAACAAAACAAAAAACAAAACAAAACAAAACAAAAACAAAACAAAAAAATTCGAAATTCGATATAATAATAATAATACTGTAATAATAATACTCAGTTCTTTTATAGCGCATAACACATTACAGGATAGCATGTCCCGATGCGCTTTAAATAGAAAGGAAAACGTTACAAGAAAAAGTCATACAAATTAGAAAATCCACTTAGAAGCAAAAAAAAGTACATGTAGTTGTTGGACACTGATTACTTCCTGATTGACACATGAGGGACCAAAATCAGGAAGTACGATCCATGGTATGTTCAAGGCCTAATCAATGAAGAAACATTCTTGAATTATGTACCCACTGTCGGCATGACCAACCATAATGCGAACCAAATTGACTTGTTTAACTAGTATCTACTGTTCATGATTGTAGTATAGGCGCACAATGCAATTCTTTTCAGATTAGTCCTGTTATTTGCACATGATTGTATACAAATCAATGCTATCAATCATGTCCTCTACACGCTTTCTGTAATATCTGTATAAAATGCATGTAAACGAAGGAAATATGAGTATAATATGAGTATAATAGGGACAATAAACGAATAAATAAAAAAAAGTTTTACAGAAGCGGCCATGCGTAGTAGTGCTCAAAGGGAGCTTTTATACATCATCCATTTCAAATATCTTCCTCTTCCCTCTCATCAGGCAACTATTCCTGCATTGAGTTCTCCTTCGTGCTCATCCGCGAGCTCACCTTCTATGTCGTCCAGGCCTACATGCCCACCGCCCTCCTCGTCATCATCTCCTGGGTGTCCTTCTGGATCGACATCAGTCAAGCCGCCGCTCGGGTCTCTCTCGGCGTCACCACCATACTCACGATGACAACAACGACTACGGGCTACGCGGGGTCCGCCGGCCTGCCGAAAGTTTCGTATACAAAGGTTAGTAAATAAATTTCAAAGGTTAGGAAATTAATTTCTGATCTATTTTAAAATCCATATTGATAAATAAAAACAACACGATCGCAGAGGCTTTTGCAAAATCAACTTAAGGCAATTTCAATAATCTTGTCCCAAAAAATGCTGTTTGCCCCACTTTTTTTTTTAAATCCTGATATGATTTTAGCAAATCCCAATGTACCACTTTGGGCGGTTTTGGATGTTGCAGCAATATGCTTGTGCAAAAGCGCTGCTAATAGCGAGTAATGGACTTCCAGAGAGTTATTGCGGTAGAGAAATAGATCAAATTTATTCACTAAGAAATTTTCATATATATAAGTCAGATCTTTAAAGAATGGATATACTTTATGAAACTTACAGAGTTGTTCTCGATAGCAAATAATTATCACTGTAATTTCAATACAACTTACGACGTAGAAGGGGCTATCCAACCTGAGCATGCAGAGCCATCTATGCACAATCAATGGCTCTGTGAGCATGGGAAACTCATTAGTGGAGTTCTTTTCAGGAGTGGGGTCTAAAAGTACCAGTATCGAAATTATTTAGGGGTGCTTTTAAATATAATTATGTGTTATACTTTCATTAGTTATATTCATATTTGTATATAAATTCCTTCAGGAAAGGAGTGTCCATATGACAAATTTCCAAACGAACAAAAAAGTGATTGCATCAAAGATTAATATCAAATCTGAAAGGGTGATCAGATCATATCGATGCTGTGTGATAATTTCCTCTTTCCTTTTTTTAAATTTCTTTTTGCAGGCCATCGATATTTGGTTTGATGCTTGTTTAGCCTTCGCCATATCCAGTTTATTTGAATACTCTGTGGTCCACTATTTATGGACAAAGGACAGGACAGAGAGACAAAGACAAAAGGTCTTGAGAAAAACTAATAAAAAGGTATGAATCTTCTTCTAGCGTGCCTATAGGTGATATCATATGTCATTCTTGCTCCATCTTGTTAACTCAAATTACAACGGTAGCGGCTTTAGTTTGGAGATATCTGGCACCCATCAGTTATTGTGTGAAAATAAAATAACATTCTGGAACATGAACAAGAAAGTAAGGAGTGTCGAAAAAAAATTGTCAGAGAGAGAGGGGAATTATAGGGAGTTTTGTCACAATGAAAGATTAGACAAGGCAAATGAGCAGTGAGAGAGAGAGAGAGAGAAAGCAGAGAGGGAGAGGGAGAGAGAGAGAGAGAGAGTAGGAGTGGGGCTGGGGAGGGAGACCCGAGACAGACTTGAGACCACGAAGTTGAGAAACGGTTGAAGAATGGTGAAGAGTATCCCGTGTTCATTCATCGACACAATGGGAGCGAATTCAATTCACATGAGGTGATCTTTAAATTCTTTCTTCTCCTCTTGTTTGTTTTAACCATACAGTTCCATTTTCCCAGCACTTGTTTGAGTGGTCCCGACAACGAGTCCCCAAACCGTCACCATCGTCATCAGTTCCGTTCGGCAACCAGCGGTCGATCGAGCGACTACACCGTCGCCATCGACGAGAACAAGCCCGACCCGCGATTCGCCAATTACAACTACGGACCAACATACCGACCCGTCCGAAATGAACAGTACCGCAACAACTACGACACCGACACCACGAGGATGGACTCGCTAGACGAGGACGTCGAGAATGGATTGGTTCACGAGAGAAACAACCACAGAGACTGTCATGTTCCAGGTCAAAAAGAGCACCCCGTATTCTTTGGGCTCTTCAAGTCGTCGTCGTCGTCTTCGCCCTCGCCTTCGCAGGGCTCGCACCGCAGCTCGAAGCTGCTGGCCCTGCGGATCGACCAGCTGGCCCGCGTCTTATTCCCGCTAACTTTCTTCCTCCTTTCCGTCGCTTATTGGTCGTATTATCTAAACAGGCGCAGTGTGTCTACTTTATTATGATAGAGTATGATAGTGTGTGTGCTGCCCAAATTGACATTAACCGCTGTAACCCAGGCAATGGTTCCAGCACCAGGTCTAAGGATCAAAAGAACCTGATGAATATTATAGTACCACCTTTCTCCACGCCTTCTAGGACCAAGCATCATCTGTGTTAGCTGTTCCGTGCCTGGACCAAGAAACCTCTCTCCTTAAGTCGAGGTTGAAGGGTTGAGGATGAAATAAAAGGTCCGCTGTTCAAGAGGGATGACCAGGGAGTCGCGAGTACAATCACAATATGACAATAGGAATGGAAAGAACGTAAAGTTTGATGAACTGAAGGAGCACATCAGAGATATAAAAGAAAAAGAGAGGGGAATTAATTCAGGATAGATGCTGACAAAAGGAGAAAACGCCATGAATAGAAATTAAATGGTTAAAAGAGAAGAAAACAATGACTTTTTAGGGATCTATAGAGAGTTAATATTTGCTGTGACAGTGGTGGCTAGCTCTGTATAAAAGACATTTAAGTCAATGAAGGATTTGAAAGAAGTTGTATGTTCCCACATAATTTACAGGTGTTCAGGTGCTATATAGTACACGCTGATCACAGACTTTGTTGACAAAAGGGGAGACTGTGAATGAGTTGTATTAAGATCGGCCATCTGATTTTATGTAACCAGACTGGCGCTCTGCGAATTGCCGGATGGCATTGGATCTTCCCATAAAGTTGAGAGAAGAAAATGACACTTTCTATCAGGATAAAATAAGACCAAGGTCATTGGGGTTACTACCTTAGAGGCAATCGAATGTCAAAGGGGGAAGAAAAGATTGGGAGGGGAAATGGACGAAAGTACCCCCTCCTTCCCTTCCCCCTCCTATATCGGTGAACTAGTAAAGTTGCATTTCATTCACCGAGGAAAGCCGATGCCCCTCACTGGCTTTGATAAGCCAGAATGGCGTGTTGGAATCTGCGTTAGAGCCTTCAGCAGACAGCAAGTCAGACATAGTTTGTCGGCAAAACCCTCCAGTCATGGCGCTTAAACAGAGGGTCTGAACCGCATGTTGAAATTACGGGGGGCGGGGGCACGGGGGGCACTTGAATTGGCGCAAAATACAAAAAAAAAGTGTCGCAAAATAAAAACGCATGTGAGAGAAAGAGAAAGGGAGAAAAGTCACGATCATTAAGTAGTATGCGTCCCAATATGAAAGGTAGGCCTATACATTGTATTAGAAATACAGAGTTTGATGGTTTAAGATGCAAACAATTTCTAATGCTGGATCGCTTTGCTCCCTCGCACGTGTAGCTTTAGGATCTCGTAATTTCACGCCCAGCTATAAATTACAGCTTATAAATAGCATCTTATAAATACCTTCCTGTAAAACAGTGTTACAATCACTAATGAATCCACCCTATTATAAAGAAGAGTTAAGAAATTAATCAATCAATCAATCAATCAAAAAAATACTAAAGCGGTGATTCACAGCAACAGGATGCCCTTTCATATTCTTTCATATTCTGGCAGAGCTTTTTTTTTTCTAATGACAAATTAACATCTTTTACAAAGATTAAATGCCATTCTTCTTGCTCGCTTCGTTTACTTGTAAAGTTATGTAGATAACTTTGGGCAGGGGTTGCAATCTGTATGCTTGTCCCTGACGCCGAAATAGCTAGATACGCCACTACTGAACTGCAAAACCTTCTGCAGCCCGTAAGCCCTGCTCTGCACTGTACCCCCACTGTTTTGAAGGCCTAGACGATATTATTCCACCTTGCAGTCAGCCTGTGTCACACAGGGCTGTCGAGATTCATTTCCCCCATTTCCAGTCTGGGAGCCCCCATGTATCGGATACGCCATTATTTATTACTCAAAATGATCGATGTCCAGTGGAAGGAGATATGTTGCTAAATTATATCTCGATCAATGTCTATTGATTATCATCAATCAAATCATGATTAATATGTTATGTAAAGCTGTAAGTGTACAATTAAAATGAGATGAGATATCATTGTAAATATATAATCCTATAATACATTTATTACGATTATGTTCTATTTCTTCCTTCTACATTATTTTGACATTCTATGCATTATCATGGCTTCTCATGAAGGGAAACTGAAAGTTATTGCCCCAATGCAAGCGATGTAGAAAACCATATACATGTATGTTTATTTTTTATGTGTATAGGTTAATGAATCAAGGGCGTTTGGAGTCGAAATGTTCCATTGGTGCACCTCCCCATTTTCCCTTATCCAATGGTGACTGAAAAAGAAAACAGAAAGAGAGGGTAGGAAAAGGCAACATGAAAGGATGATAAGGTGTTACCTCTTCCAACGGCATCATTTCAACTCAATGGCACTGCTCTCTCCATGTTTATACTCCCAGTAAGAAGTAAGATCAGTGCCGCCCCCCCCCCATCCCCACTCGACACCAGTGCCCTCTTGATAGCTGGATCAACGCGACGCCGCTGATATGTTGGATGGTACACCTTTTACCCAATACACAATTTCTGTCTAGAAATTCAGACCTTATCGCGCGTTTCTACAAAAGTCTCAAAATGCCAAAATGCCACAGTGAGAAATTGGTTTAGCTGTATTGATTACTTGTTGCTTCTTTATACAAGTCATGTATGTTTTGAGCCTCTGTCAAGAGATTTGATGGGGGAAAATGCTTAATTGTCGGAAAATACCTCCTGTCCCTTAAACGTCCCTTAAGCGCCCCTTATCAACAGACGTATCGTAATTAAATCATGTATATTTTCCATGTGCGGTAATGGAACGGCTTTATGAAGAATTATTGATCTTCGCAGAGAATGATTAGATAATGGCGTGATTCATTTTTCTTAAATATCATGATTACTGCGAAATTCTGACATTGTCTAAGCCCCTCCGTGCCCCGATGCCCCGATGCCTTTCCATTAACATAATATTGTATACCTCTAGACAGCTATTCAAAGCCAAGGAAAACGCCTAGATATTTGTAATTGTGATTAAATATTAATTTCACTTTTTAGGACCCTGTTTCATAATATCCAGCGAAATACACTATATAGGCTGAATACATTATTGTTTACGATATGCGTTTTCATGAGAGGTATAGGACTATAAATTATAATAATCGGAAGGAATGTCCGATATATATTCTGTTTGTAAAAACAAAACAAAACAAAACAAGCAGAGAGAACAACAACAAAAAATTGCAGATAAAAACTATGTATTTAATGATAGAGATGAAAAGGGGGAGGGAATAAAGTAGCGAGGGCGGGAGGGAGGGAGGAAAGGAGGCTTTTTAGGAGGGAGATAGGGGAGGGCGAGAGGAAAGGGAGGAGTATAGTCAGATTTAGAACTTGAAAATGGAATTGGCGTCACGGTGAATTTGGATAACAGCGTAATGCTGACTTTCTGTGCTACTTATCTTTAGATCTTTACCCCTATTGATCTGATAACAATTTTACCTCTTGGAAATGATGACTATTAACCATTGGTGATATAATATTCATTATTTGATCCGATAGTTTCTTCAGGAGAATTTAATGCATTATACCAATAATAGGAAGAAACTGCTATAAGATCACATTTTCCTCAAAAATTAATTAAGATCAGAATTAACAAGGTTATCATTTGGATATTCGTTTTCTGGACAGATATCATTCGGGCAATTTTCTTAAGATACATGCTTTTGATTATATTATGTAAATCTTATTCAAATCATAGTGGGAAAATATTGTATAAAGTTGTGTATGTGTTTTATCTTATGATTATGTTACGCTATTGTATTCTAATTTGAATTATGATCTGTTTTATACCCTTGTATTGAAGCATGTAATGATATACTTTCTTTTGATTTTATCTTATTTCAATATTGTTCCAAATTCTTGCAGAAGTGATAAGTTTTATTAAAAACCTAAGCTGTTGCAACCGATTGTTAACGTGTTTTTCTTTCTTGTTGTGTTGTAATAGAGGTTCTGGACAAAATTGGGAGGGGGTATGGGGTATGCCAGAATTCTGTCAAACGGGGGCACGATACCGAACTCGGATAAAACACTATTCACAAGCGGAAAAAAAAAATCATAATGCTTTGGGTGTAGTTAAGGAATAACACCATTGTGTTTTAATAGGGAGACGGACCAGTTGTGTCCCCTTTAATCCGCCATGGGTTAGCTGAAGGCAAAATGACCAATGTTAAAAATTACACATAATTTTATCAGAAAAGAAGAAAAGGGGGCTTTTGCCTTAAAGCCGTACGCTTCTCAATAATCATACCAAAAATGCTAATACACACAAAGTCATGTATATTGAACATAAATCTACCACGGATTAGCTGAAGACATACTGGCCTTATATGGTAAAAAGTAAACTATAAGGGGAAAAATCCGGGGGGCTTTTGCATTAAAGCCTTACCCCTCTCAATAATCATACCAAAAATAAATGATAATATATTATTACACATATATTACAAAATGCATGTACACAGACTATTTATTTACACAAAATTAATAGGATAAAGATCGAGGGGGACAAAGGGATAGAGATACAGATAAATATGGAGAGAAATGGGGAGAGAGGGAAATGGAGATGGAGAGAGAGAGAGAGAGAGAGAGAGAGAGAGAGAGAGAGAATGAAATGAAACAAGGCGGGAAAGAAATAGGTAAAGATATTGTGATAATTTATAAAGATCGAGAGAGTACTGATAAAGGGAAAAGATAAAATACAGAGACAGTGAAAGTGATGTAATGGGGAGTGATAGAAAGAAAGAAAGAGAAAGAGGGTGGATCATATAGCAAGGAAACAAAGAATTTGGAACAATGATTACTGTTCATTCTAACCAAATGTTTTGCTATGCTTGGGCGATCCTCATTGCAATGATATATAATTAGATGCTAGGCTCCCCTGATCTTTAATAGTACACCCCTGCTCTGAGTTTATCCAAAGATGCATTGTTAAAGTATGCACATATCCAAGTGCTTTGTTCCACATGCAATATGCATTATTATTATTTTTTAATTATTTTTGTTATTAATAATATGATATAGGTCCCGGAATAATAATAATAACAATAATAATACCACTATTAATAATAATAACAATAATCATCATATCATAATCGTCATTAATACTATTTTGATTCAATGAATGATCATAATTTCATTATTAGGCCATTTATTATCATCATTATTATTATTATTATGTATGATGTAGGCAAAAATGTTGGAAAAAAGTGAGGTCGTTATGTTTTTAATTGTCAGCTAGCTAGGACATCACCCCTCAATCATACAAATCAAATGCATGTATGAAAAAACTATGAATATGTATTGAAATCAACTCAATAATAGCAATTTATGAGCAGGAAAAACGTGAATATCAAATAACATGGAGCCCCCTCCTCATTATTTTCGAAAACAGTGGACGAAAGCTACGTATCAATGTTTAGTTTTTTTTTTCTTTCTTTCTTTTCTATAAGCCGCTAAGGCAATCCCTGACAGCGAAAGCTCCCCTAGCCCTCTTGCGGTCGCCGAGTCTAGCTAGTCTCAATCACAATCGCTCACAATTAGTATTCTTTGGTTAGAACAACTGACACGTGCGACGCCAGAGACTTCCCACTACCGGCCAATATTTTGAGCTTAAATACTGTATTTATTACAATAAAGCATTCACCATGTATCTGATGTGCTATGTAAATGATGCTGGAGATCGTGTCTACACATTACAGGTAAATATAGATCTAGTACAAAGAATTTCTTATATTTGTTTAGGAGTGGGTAAAAAGCCCAACACAAATCTCAATTGACGGGACAGAAGTAAAAATGTGCACAGTATGGTGTGCATTGCATTGTGACCATAGACTACTAGTTCGCGCGTAACCTAAGTTTGTATCTCGAAAAATCGGTAAGATTTCGATAATCTGATATCACCAATAGAAAGAGGAACATAAAATCACCAGAAACGATATTTTCTTCGGAATTGGGTGTGAAATTATGAAAATATTGACAAAAGATCAGCAAGTTTTGTCATTGGCGTCCGTTACAAAAAATTATTAACTTACCGATATTAAGGGTCTTCAAATCTTCATTTGAGAGCAGATATCCACAAAATTGTAAGTAAAAAGTGGTACCAACTGATTGTATGATATCTTGCCTTGCAAATTACGATAATACGAAATTACCTTATTTTAGATGGATGACATTTTTTGATAAATCGGCTGTAAAGTGTAAACGTGCAAATGTGGTTCTCCTCCTCTGACTCTGGCATGTTTATTTTTATTTTATGTGTGTGGTAATGTGATATGCTATTATGCAATGTATTTTAAACTAGGGATTTTACCATGCATACAACAGACTGGCCGAAAACTGCCACCGACCAACTTTTTTTGATTGGTTTGTCTGATTTTTCTGGTTCTATTGAAAGTAAGTTATTTTTGGAGTGGACTTGGGCTTTAAGGTGTCCAAAATCTACTATATACATCAAGAATATCAAGATCAGACATCAAATTACAGCTTCATGTATTGTAGGTAGAAGTACAGCTGACCTCATCTGCTCACCTATCTGCCAGTAAGCTTTTACCTGTACAGTGAGCACATGTCCAGTGGGGCATATCACTCCTCTTTAGTTAGGCACATTTCCTTTGTCCCTGCCCAACAAAGCCCTTACACACATTCAGAACATTTCTGAAAGGACCCGCATGCAGATGCACAATGAAGACAACGGAGGAGGAGTTTCACGAACTCGCTCAAGAAGATCCGCAGCTAAGCAACACGCGTACGCTTTGCCTATCGCGAGACGCACATCGCTGTTCGGGCTGCTAAAAATTGGATGAATATTTCCTAGATTTTGTGGGGTTGTATCTTTTGATAGAAACATCGGCGAGTCTTGAAATTTTAAATGCGTTCTTCTGTTCTGAGTAATTGATTTTTTCAATTATCTAACCATAATGGTGAAAAACGAACCAAAAGTGGAATCGGGAGACAGTGGAGGAGTAGCTAGTAAGAGTAAGATTTGAACGTTTGAACTCACGAAGGTACATGCACATGATTCAGATCCAACGTGAAATATTTTAAGGTTTCATGTTTTAGGTCAACGACATATTTGTAGTTTTTTGTACAGGTACATAACTTTAATTTTTTCGTCCATAAAATATATTTTTTATCATTGTTTCTTTCAGAAATTGGACCCCAATGGAAAGCCCACATTATCAGCACACCCTGGTAAGAAAGACAAACTACTCTTGTTAGTCTGTAGGTAGTGAAACAGTCACTAACAATCACGCTGTCGTTCGCAGATTCAGGATTTTCTTGGAGGGGGGAATCTTCACTGACTGGTAGAGGAATATTTACAGTTTCATAATCCAGTATGACTTTTTTTTTTTTGGGGGACAATGGCATACATGCAGTAGAGGAAATGTCATTTTCAACTTCTCAAAAGTGTGTTTTTTTTCTTCATCCAAGCATGAATAATCCTTATGCAAGGAGGATCTGAATAGGGTAATTACCCATTAGGGAGGGGGAGCCCCAGCAGCCCTAGTGGAATTTTAAACCAAATGTAGTAGGAATCATTCTTGGAAGAAGATGATCTTAAGTTGTCGAACGGTAACTTTACTTTCCCTCAAGGGGGCACGGGGGAGCAGCACCACTAAAATGTGGAATTTTTTTTAAAACTCGTTTGTTAATGCATGGCTTAGTTCTACAAACTTGGTAGGAATCAATCTTAGGGACAGGGGATTTTAATTTGTTTAAATGAGGTACCCAATTCAAAAGGGGGCTCAGGGGCAGCACTCATTAAGTTGCTGAACATTTATATACCCTGGTGATTGCACAATAAAGGTGAGATCGCCTTTGGGGTTTTCATTTTCTATCCTTGTGCTCTTTCTTATAACTAGTCCTTCCCCTCTCTCTCTCTCTCTCTCTCTCTCTCTCTCTCTCTCTCAGTTCAAATAGCTGCCTTCACAAGCTCTTTGCTCACTCTCCGAAATAAAAGAATAAGGTGCCTTATGGGCCATTGGGGTCTTTGAGTGTAGGAGAGCACGTTTCTATATTTAGGTATGCCAGATAGGGGCGAATGAAATGCCCCTGGATCGACCTTCTATTTTCTATCCGTGTGCTCTTTCTTATATCTAGTCCTTCGCCTCTCTCTCTCAGTTCAAATATCTTCCATTAAAATAGTGCTTTCTTTCGACCTCTTAGAATTTGTATCTGCCAGCACAGGCTCTGTTCACTTTCAAAAAAAAAGTTTATTTTAATAAGGTGCCTTTTGGGCCATTGCGGTCAATAATTGCAGGAGGGCACACATGTTTCCTATATTGAGGTATGCCAGATAGGGGGAATGACATGCCCCTGGATTGGCTTACTTCGTTCATCGGTACTTTGTATATTTGATGACTCATATGAACTTCCGTGAATGATCAAGCCCTAAATACAAAGGGACGGGATTACATTACATTACCTGACAATGTCTGAAAAACCTACAGCAAATCTTCGGAAACTCGCATCTTGATCTGACACTTTTTATATTTGAGATAAATAATTGCAAGAGTTCATTAAAAGGTCAGCAATCAACACTTTATTATTGTCTGGTGGTATGGGCATGTTTTCACAAATGTACATGTAGACAAATCAGCCTTATCTCAAGGACCATCTTTGAAAAAAATTATGATAATTTGCATTCAGTTTACCTTACCTTTAGTGAATAAAGGGGCATGTTTTTACAAAATATTGTGTAACCAGACAACGTGAAGCACCTGACCTTTTGTGAATATGGGAGTATGTTTGCACAAAAGGTCATGTAACCCAACCTGCAGCGAAGACCTGGGGGGTGTTTCACAAAGACCAAGATCGACTTTAAGTTGGACTTAACTATGGCAGGCCATTTATGCCACTGTTTGCTCTCACCATTGTGATCTTTAGATAATATTTTTTCCTTCAATAATGATTTGTCAAAAATTGTAGATTTGCGACCATGATTTGTACGTCCCTTGAGAGACCAATGCCAGTACATGGTGAGAGCAAACAGTGGCATGAACGGCCTGCCATAGTTAAGTCCAACTTAAAGTTGATCTTATTCTTTGTGAAACACTCCCCAGATGGAACGAAGTAAGAATAGTTCCTGTAACATTTGTTATGTTTTCTTGCATCATTCATACAATTACAGCCAGGTTCTCTCCAGATGACAAGTACTCCAAACAGAGGGTGACGATAAAGAAGCGTTTCGGACAGCTGTTGACGCAAACTCCAACACCGGTGTACTAACGACTCCCCGCAGCTTATCAGACTTTTCAGGACCCACAGATAAAGTGATGTGCAGATTCAAAGCATTGCTTTCAACAGTTGTTCCAGAGGAACAGGAGTTTGTGACCAGCCATCTGTAGTATTTTTCTATGTACAGTACAAGTGGACAGTATTTCCTTTTTGATGCAGAGCTCTCACAGATCTAGGGCACGTTTACAGATGGATGTACCCTGTTCTTTCATCTTATCCCAGTTCATTCTTTCCAGCCATGGCTTCGTTTTGCCTGTAACATGATGCTGTCAAGATGAGAGAGAGAGAGAGAGGGCACCAATGGCAGCCAACAAAGGGATACTCTGTGGAGGTTTATGTCCACAGCTCAACACATTGATTGCCTTGAGCAAACAACATGTCAGGACATTTAATGTATTGCTGTACTTTTTAATCCCTCCCCAAAAAAAAATGACCAACAAAAAGGTGACCAAAAATTCATGTGAAAAGAGTAGTATTGCTGGTTAGGGCATGTCACTCATTTAGGGTATGAAATAAAAAATCACGAAAAAGGATAAATGCGTTAAGGATACCCTTTTTCTCATACATGTACTTTTGTAGAGGGTTGATTGCAATGAGGTACACCTTCTTTTTTAATAGGGGATATGTTCAAGGGGGTTAAACTTGTTTAGGGGGTACATTTTTCGAGAAAAGGCGCAAAAATCTTGAAAAGGATGTGATTTTGACCAATGTTGTTTAGAGAGATTTTGAAAAATCTCGAGTTATTTGAATATTTGTTATGGTAGTATTTTTTAAAGTCCAGGTCATTCATTGTGAGCCTCCATTTTCTACTTTTACATTGCATTGTTGAAGAATTCAATCCAACTGGCATAAAAGAATGATAAGGAGTGCATTTACATGTCGTAACCTATAGGAAATTAGGAATATCCCTTTAATATTGTCTGCCGAGAGCCAGAAGTGTGTGCACATACATCATTTGATGGGCAATTCCCTGCAATTTTGCCGCACGAGTGTCTTTTTTTCCCATTTAATTCATCCAAAAATGAAATTTCTTGATATGATCTTTTAATAATATTAGTGATTCTAGAAAGAACCATTATTTAGTGGTCATATCGAGAGATTTTCATATTTTGCTGAAATAAAATAATAAATGGAGAAATGTTGTACAGGACACATTGCGCAGAAGCGGCCGAATTAGTATGGTTTATGCCCGTCTAACTCTCGGCGGACCATATATTCCAACCTCACTCTCAACCTCCCAGAAGACAAGTCTTTACTTGTGAAAAAATTTAGTATTTTTAAATACATTCCTGTATTAAAGATAGTTTTGATGGAAGGGAAGCCAGTAAATACATGTATAAGTAGATGAATATAATTTATATTTTACCCCAAACCTGTGGAAAAGTGTGAAGCCCCCTACCTGGCCTATGGCAAGTCATTACTCTACATATGACCCTCTTTACCTAAATAAGTTTCGTTAAGATAGTATCCTTCCATGCTTTATCGTGGCAGTTTGGCTAAAGCCAGAATAAAGTAGCTCATTATCAACATGCTGCTTAATAATTGTATTATATTATATGGCATAATGTGAGGTTGTAATTCATTGTAATTGAAAAAGAATACCCATATATCATGTGTTGGCAGTGTTGCGTTAGCGTAGGCTAAATGTTTTTTTCCCTTCCCTTTACCCTATTTTTAATCTATTTTATTTGGATACAAGTCATGGAGAGGGAGACATCTTTTTTTTATAAATGTATATACATGGAAATATATCATTTTGTTTGTTTTTTTGTTGGTTGTGCATACTGCATAGTTTAATTTATAATTTTCTTTTGTAGAAGAGCAGTCAGAAAGCTCTAAAAGGAAGAAAAGTCAGATAGGAAGATTGGTGGAACGAAAGCTGATGTGAAAGTTGTAGTCATTATCCATACATAAACTTACATACACGCATACATACCGGTACAGGGTAGCTTTAATATACAGTATATGAATTCAATTATTTCACATTCATGCATGGGATCTCTCAATACTCTTTCTTCATTCTTCCACAACCTCTCCCCTCCCTTTTCTCTCTGGGAGCCTGCCCTGAAATAATGGCCCCCATTTCAATTGGACCATCTACGTCATTGCCAAATTAGCCTGACCTTTGTTGGGTTTAGCCCCCTTGGGTTGATTTCACCTCGATCGCCAAACTTTGTCAGTAGGAAGTAGTATGACTAAGAGTCACTGGACAAAAATATCCATTGGGATAGATTTTTGGACACCCTCTAAAAATAGGGATTTATTTTCCCCTTTTTGGCCTGTAAACCAAATTTTGCCAGAAAGAGAGAGTACAAAAAGTAACAATTTTTCATCGGGAAGGGGGTTAACTCTCCCCTGGAAAAAGCGCCCTTTAACAAAGCTTTGCAGCCACGAAATGCTCTTGATGTTATGAAAGTATTTATTAAATTCTGTTCGAAATTTTCAGTGCCTCAAGATTGCACTATGTGAATTTGAACAGAACTGCATTATCATTCACATGAAGAGCATTTTGGGGCTGCAAAGCTTCATAAAGGGCACTTTGTTCCTTTTTTATATATTTTTTGATATACAGCCGTACCCCCTTCCTTCTGGCAAAATTTGACCCCAATTTTCAAAGGGTGTCTGGCAACCCACTCCAACAGATTCTTGTAATGTCCAGTTATACAACACTTCCTTACCGACAAATTTAGGTGCATGGGGTAGATTAGGTGTGATCGACTGTGTGTCTGATTCAGGCGCTCTGGAGGCTAAACACGACAGCTATGGTCAGGCAGACAACCTATTTGGCAATGACAATAGATGGTCCAAGTTAACTTATGGTTGGAAAAGGGGCAATTATTTCAGGCCACGTTCCTGTTTAAGATTCCATTGGGTCATTCTGTTTCAAATCGCCCATTCTTATTTTATCTTTTAAATTTGAACCCTGCTTTCTCCAAATTATCCAAAGTTAGTATATGGTATAATTGAGGCTTATGAAGCTGTAATTGTAAGTTCAAGCTCTTATTGGCTGAACAATTATCAGCATTTTGCACCGACATGCATTCCACAGGCATGTTTGCCAAAAATTGACACGTTTTTAAATTTGTTATATTGACATACAAGTATTTTGAAGGTTGACATAAGCTATCTACTGTTGTTTTAGTGACCTCTAGACCTATGCTGTAACCGTGAATTTCATCATGGAAATTGGTTACTAGGTATCAATCTGCCATTCCATGACATCTTAAGTCCTTAATGACACTGGGTAGCAAAGTGGCATATGTGATACACAGTGTAATTCATTCATGGTCAAAGCCAAGGTCCAGAGAATATTGAATTAAATGATGTCTGCACAGAAAAAAACAGAAGATAGCTTATGTAATTATTGTCTAAGAAGTTTGAGAGAAATGGTTGTTTGAAAAAGAAAAAGTGTCAATTTTGGGCAAATATGCCTGCAAAATGCTTGCCATAGTGCAAAAAATGTTTGGCCAATATAAGTAAACTTAACAATCGAGCTTCTGAGGTTCAATTACCCCACACACCAAATTTGGGCCTCTTTGAATTTATTTTCAAAAATGAACAATTTGACACGGAATGACCCAATCAAGACAAAAACTTGGAATAAAAGCTGTTCTTAATACAGAACATATTGAACGTATAACATGGGATACTTTAATCAATCATAGTTTGTCAAATAAACAGTTTTTTTTAGTCCATACTCTTGGTGGTTCATATCATATGTACATGACTTTTGTACGTACAAGACATAAGGGATATTTTATCATGTATACAAATATTGAATGTATTCCACATAAAAAATTTAGATTAGATTAGAATATTGTCATAACTTACTTTTCATAAAAAATAAGATCACTTGGAAATTTCCGTATAATTGTCTTTGAGATATATCACAACTATTATTTTCATACCCATCACCATGTTATGAAGTAGATTACTTGAAGAAGAAAAAATGAAGCATTTGTAATATGGCCAAATTTACTTTGCATAATTCAGATGAAATTGGTTTTTGATGACGAGGACAATCGCTTCTTCGGTGTAAACTACTGGAAGAGAAGATATGTCAGGATCCTTTCCTATTTCCTCCATTGACGTTGAACTTCCCTTTGCAGGCTTCTTTAGTGAGGTACAAGTCTATTTGAAACCATGTGCGTATAAAACTACAACACAAAACCTACACCAATTCACCTTTTGTCCCCCAACAAATCAAATATTATAACAAAAGCAGCATTTTAATAGATTATCCGTTTCTGTATAGCTATTAAAACAAAAATGTGCAATAAAAATACATTCCAATGAAAAAACATACAGAAAACAAAAATTACTTTTTGGCCTGTTTCATTTATAAATGCAGTCATGTTAGTCCCACGAATAAAAAAAAAAGGTGTTGGAAAGGCCCAACAGAGGGCCTAAGCAACCTTGCTATTTAAATTACATAATATGTACACATATGTATATACTCCAGTAAAATGACGCCAACTCGATCTTGACGCTTCAACCACTATTATTTGTAACCACTGTCGTATAAAAGCCTACAATGCTATTTTTGTTTTTTGTTCTCTAATGTCTGCACTCTATCTACATGTACAATTCTCTTTGCTACAGACATTTGGATAGTAAAGACAGTTATAAAATAGATGCATACATATATTGGAGAGGTACACAACATTCAATCTATACAAGCACATATTCATCATCGTTTAATAAAAATAATAAATACCATAGGCACATGTGTTATTCAATCGTTCTCCAAAAAAATGAATTTAAGTTATGACTTCTTGTAGAAACTATAACAGCATGATTTCTAAAGAGGTTTTTTTATTTGTCAACTATACTGCCGTTAGGATGAAGAAATACAGTGTAATACAAAAAAATAACAACATGCTAATGCCTATGTTAGTTGCTATGGTTACTGGAGAACAAGAGAATAGTTTCTGATACATACATAATAGAGTAACTTATGACCACTGTGGTAGAACGTATAACACGCGATGGTCTTGAAAATATCTACAATACAACAATAATGGGTGATTTCAGGTTTGTGTTGGTGTCAACTCCTAATAGTGTCATCTGTAACACCTAAATGATAATCGACCATTGTTCATGATTTGACATTCAATTTGGTATTCAGTGTAAAACACCAACACCACGGCAGAATATCATCCATTATCCCCGACACCTCTTGGTTGCTTCCAACTATCTAACACTTACAGAAGAACAAAAGAGTCGGTCTAAAAATAGTTTGGAAAGCGGGAAAAGAGCACCATACTGTAATAACTACCCCTATTTCTTATCTTTTAAAGAAAAGCAGGAGTGAGAACAAAAATAGGCAAAGAGAAAAATAATCCATGACTGGAATAATGGCTTAAGCTGCATGAGGTATGATATCTTTGAAAATAATTGGAAAAAGACCAGCCCTAAAATAACACATTCATAATTTTACATAGCAGATTTTCGAGAGAATATTTACTTTTGACTAAATTAATACATAAGCTAAGCTAATGTAACCTTACCAATCACAATCACTTGGGACACAGATTGGAAAATAATAGACCTGATTCTTTTTCTGAATTAACTTTAATTTCATTTCTAGAAATGCCAAGAAAATGTAAATGTTTTTGGTTCATTGGGGATTTTTTTTCACTGATTCAGCACAAGTCTAAAAAATATAGAAATGACCATAGATTTGAAATGCTTTTGTGGTTATTTTTCAATAGTAATTCATAGAAACAGAATTTTGCTTCTCTTACTTAACATTTTTCAATGTACAAAAGAAAAGAATGGCATCTACATTGTAGCTCTTCAAGAATGTGAACAGTTTTATCATCACCATTGCTATCCTATACAATATAGGAGTTCTCCTATGATCATTTTCCAGTCTTCTCAGATCATTTTCCAGTCTTCTCGGATGAAGAAGACACTCGATTTGGAGGGAGTATTCAATAACAAACCCTACAGTACTAACATAATTCAAAGCACTGATCTGTGGATATGACTTGGGGCATTAGCATGAATACAAGTGTGAGTTATTATTGAGAAATGGCATGGCATGCTCACTTTCTTGACAAAAAAGTGTCCATAGGAGAAGCAAAAAATACTCCCAAAAGAACTGCATTTAATCTTGAATATGAAAACGAGTTTTTGATTTGCTATGTATTTTATTACAATTTAATTCATCTTGTTTTATTCTTTTTAAGTGACACGAAAAGAACCATACTTGTACGACAAGTCGAACGATTACAATGTATTAGCTGTGTTGAAACTGAAGCGAAAACATACCTTCTAACATGGTAATCATGATGTTCAAAATTTGTTTACGCATAAATGTGTAATAATACCTGGCATTCAGTATAAAACCAGAAGTGCTCATCAAAAGATGACTATTTTGCATAACTCTAGAGAAAATTGTTTTCCTAGCAATCAAAAAGATAAAGAAATCATGCATGGTTCTTACAAGCACGGGAATGATGAAAAATTTATCCAGCAACTATTGACTAAATTTGGTATTAAAGACATATCATCCTGTTCTTTCTCACATAGCCTAATTACCGTATACGTAGACCACAGAGCTTGCAATGCTGCGATCATTTGGGGGAGAAATGTGCACTGGGCAGCAGTAATGACATTTCTTACCACATAGAGGGATAACAGAGTTCCTGGACATAGAAAAAATGTACAAAAGAAAAAAAAATATCTTGGAGATTGCGAAGACTGGATGACCGTCTTCAGAATATAGTTTTCTTTCCTTTGGCCTTTTTCGGATCCAGTGTCCTACATGAGTTAAAGGAATAGAGAGGCAGTGAATACAGAAGAGAGAGAGAGAGAGAGAGAGAGATGGAGGCAAGGAAACAAGATAAAGAGAGACAGAGTGGGAGGAGGGAGAGTGAGAAACAGACATAGGAGAGGGAGAAAGATAAAGAAAAGTGTAAGCGCAGGAGAGAAAATGAGGAAAACAGATTAATACATTTCCATCTGCATATAATTCTGAATTTGCTACATAAAGACAATAATGATTTATATGTATCAAAAATAAGACTCCACATAAACTCATTAAAATAATAATTAAAAAACAAAACAAAGATAAACTATTCATTTTATTGTAAACAAACAAGATGCAAAATATTAAATGTCATGCTGCAAAAATGAAATCCATCAATTTTTTTTTAATGAGAGTTTCATCAAAAATTGGATGAAAAATAATAAAGTTACAGAATTTTAAAGTCTCGCATAATTTGATAATATGGATTCTTAATGTTCCTTCAATATGTGGATGGCAAAATGAATCTGGGCCCCGTCTTACAAGAGTTACGATTGATTAAAATCAATCGTAAGTCCTCCAATCAATCGCAAGTTTGCAGTCTCCTATCTCTTATGTACATAGTTGCGATTGATTGATATCAACTCTTTATAATACGGGGCCCTGGTTTATTGTAATCAACTAACCCTGCAATTTCCCATAACTTATTCCCCCTCCTCCCACTCTCTAAATCAACATTATTCTTGGATTATTATTATCTTCAGAATGAAAAAATAATCTATAAATGATGCCTTTAATAAACAGGAACAATATACAGTCATGTGGATGAAAAAATGAACAAATGTTCAAGCTTCTACCAATTTGATTTGCTCAAGGCTATAGCGTATTATGGATGTGGTTATGATATTAAAGGCAATACAGAAAAAGGAACATATTTCGCAATTTACTGCAGGAAATTTCATGCTGCAGCAAAATAACACAAGAGGCTCTTTATGCTGGTTGCTTTTAAGGGAAGGGGAAGGTTCCAGGGGTTTCAAGTGAGAAAAAAATTTAAGTGACATGTTTGACAGCGCCAAAGTGTGCACGTAATGTTATAGACAAGAGATCAATTTTATTAGGACATAAGTACAGCTAAAGACTATAAAATTCAATTGTCTTTCAACAAGTAAGTCAATATGGAAAGATGTTTGAATGCAATGTCTACTTAATACTCACTACAGTCACTAAAGTCCACTTCGTTTGTACTAACTACATGCAATTATATGACTTTTACACAGGGGAGAGAGAAATGGGAATTCCATCATGTGAATTGTTTTTGTTTTATGGTGATCATTATAAACAAGGAACAAAATAGGCATCCAAGACAGGACCCATGCTACGACACATACCTATATCAATATAAGACTGCCACATGGTATAATGCATTTATCTTTAATGCTTCAAATAACTTAAAGGGAAATCCAACCTTGATAGCATACTTGTCTAGAATAAAGCAGAAAAATCAGAAAAGTATACTGATGAAAGTTTGAATGAAATCGGAAAAAAAATTAGAAAGTTACAAATTTTTAAAAGTTGTCATTACTATTGGTATGGGCTCTTCAAATTGGCTGAATTGATAATGTCTACCATATGTGATGTAGTGGCGGACAACTTTCCCATTTGCTCCAATACACAAAAGGACTAAAATTTCAACTTTTCATAAATGTATGACTCGGGATGGTCTGTTCTTTTTAGAGGAACTGTAATAATGTAATCTCCATGATAAATTTTGAGTAGTGCCCCGAGGGTGAAGGCACTTGGAAGAAAAACAAAAAAAGGTGATATTTTTGTACGCGACAAACGGGAGAGTAATCCGTCACCACGTCACAATCCACTGACAAAATTGCCGATTTGAGATTCGCACAGCTGTAGTGATCTCATATTTCAAACACTCAAAGTTATGAGTGTTTGATTTATTTCAAACTTTCACCATTCTGTTTCTCTGATTGTTATGCTTTCATTCAAATGAACTTATTAGAAGGGTTGGATTGCCCTTTAACAAAAAGGCATGCACAATGATTTTCAACAAACGTTCAACCAATGATCAACTAAGACAAAACCAAGAGCACAAACTGAAAAACATGTTTCTCATCAAAACAACTTTTACAAACTTAAAATTAAATGAAAATGACAAAAAGGAAAACAATGGCATGCATGCTTCAAATATACAAATTGTAAACAAGGCCACAATTATGACAGCAACCATTCAGAATGAGGAGGAATTAGGAAACAACATTTATGAATCAAAACCTCGTCTATACATTTCTTCACATGTAAATCTTGCTCGGTCCCATTCACTTTGTTCTGTGTTGTGGTGTTGTGTTGAGCTAATAAAGATGTTAACATTTCATGTTTATTCTCCTATTATGTGTAACTTCATGGAAAATGGACCATCACTTGTACATGTATACCTACAGTGTACATAGCTTTTTTTCTCCAAGATTTTCCAAAAATACACTTCTACCCAGATATTAATGAAACAACACTGCATTTTACACAAAAAAGGTGTTTTTTTCCCCTAGTCTTTGTACACAATAAGATAACTCTAAATGTAAGTGCTTTGATATGGAAAAAATGTATATAAGAAATTACTAATTTAAAATCTTATCTCAACTGGAGACACCAATAACAAAATATAAGAAAATTAAAGAAATCAAGAATGAAATAAAATAAATAATTGATTTCAATTTACTGGTACTATGAAGTCTTGTGTATAATTGTTAGTTTTAAAAATGCTCTCTTCAAATAATTTAATACATGTATTAGTAAAAGCACAATATCTACTGTATGATTTAAAATTCAGATCAAGTATTAAATTAAATGATTAAATGAAAAGAAAAAATATATACAAGATTCTATAATTTGAATCGTAATATAATTTAAAATCAAATCAAGCAACTCATTTGTGCTGAATGTTTTCTCAGTTAGCTGGTGATCTGCTGAAAGTGATCAAAATCAAACAAAAAGACAACAGCGCCAAAAAATGGACAGCAACTCATAAAGCTTTCGACTTTACCTTTGGGAAGGGTCAAGAGACCATCTCTTGCTCAGGGGTTTTCTATCAGATCATGAAACCAAAAATATTGTTTTTATTTCATATCATTCATGATTTACTACTATATATATTACTATAATAATAATATGATGCTCTCGGTTTGTAGAATATGAAACAATCTAAAACTAAATCAAACCAAAAGTATGTTTTACTTCATTTCAGCCATGATATAATACTATGAGTTATGATTACCATGATGATATGATGTTATTGGTTTGTATACTGTTGTAAACTTGTAATAATGTACAACCAAAAAAACACTAATGCTCTTATTTATCTTTCAATTTAAAAACTACTTCAAATAATGATGATAAAGATACTTGGGTTGTGGGATGTAATATAATAATGCCATTGAATGTAATAATCAAAGCAATATGATTTTATACTTCTGCATTTTCTCAATTATGGTATCCTCCTAGGAAAGTAACGAGCTGGGAAATGTAAAATGATGAGATCAGTGTGTGTCATGTGTATTGTGTTCGTGATCAAACAAGCGTTTCTTTGTGCATTTGTTGTTATTCAATTAATGATGTCCTCTGCGAATAACGCAATGAGAATGAAATGACATTGATTTGGGGGTATGACTATGACTTGAAACTAAGATATTCAATGCTATTGACTCATAAGATACAACAATGAATGCAAAATTTTACACCAAAATGGAAAGTATTTCTGCTTTCATTTATTTGTCATACTATTGGTGGTGGAGGCATATCATTGAATGAAATAAGATTATGAATTCATTGTTTTAACATTGGCAAAATAAAGCATCTTGGAAAATGACAAATATGTAGCTTTTCAACATTTTCAAACTTGTATATTGCTACACAAAAAGTACACTATAAAATTGTAGTTTATTATGTAATGTTAAGATAAAATAAAATGTCTTGAATGGTCTTTACCGTACCACATCAACTTACAGATCTTCAAACATGTATACAAGCACCACAAGAGACTCCATTCAAAGAGGAAGTATGACTATTACCGTAAAGACTCTGTCTAGCTATCAGAGGTATCAAAAGACTCAAAGAGAGGGCTTACTTGTTTCTGAAATTAAACTTTCAGTATAGTATCACTGCCATCCCACCCCCAAAGAGATAAGGATACTAAAGATTTACAGATGATACACCATAAACCACAATGAAGTTAATTGTGGGGGTTGGGGGCAAGCCACTGCATGAAATGAAAGACAAAGAAAATTGCAACTTTGGTGCTACTATCATACATGTGATATAAAAACAAATGTGTGAGCTGCTTTGTGTGCATGAGCTGATAATATTTCTGATAATAATTTGGTAGAGGGGGGAATGGGGGTGCATAGAGGATTTTGAGACCTGTACGTTTGGAAGAAGAGGTAGCACACACAAAATTCGGGAGCAATGACTTTGGTGAAACGGGAAAAGGGAGAGTTAGGGGAAAGCATTGAAAAATCAATGTAAACAAAAACATAATGGCAAGGCAGATAAGGATAGCAAGTTTATAAATTAAAGGAAAGCCACTTTACAAATCAAAGGACCAAGGAATAAACCACAATAACTGGACAATGTAAAGGAAACTCGATCAATATAAAATGCAAATAACTGGTCATGCTTATAATGGGGAGGCGCGATGGCTCAGTGGTAGAGCAGTGGTCTCGTAACCGGGAGGTCCCAGGTTTGAAACCAAGTCGATGCACTAGTGCCCTTTGGTAAGGCATTAATCCTAATTACCAAGTCCCTCGGAGAGAACTTAAAGCCATCGGTCCCCTGATTGCTTCCTTACAAGCATACACATGCTTTCTTAGCAGTCAGGTATAAACAATCAAACAAAAACAAAAACAATGCTTATCATGACGATGCAAGCAAAATGAGATGACACACTTTGTTGAAAAATAGATATGACGAAAATAGAAACAAGAATAACAATTTTGCCATCCAGGAATACCAGAAAGGAACCAAGGTGCAAAATCGATCTACAGAAATGAGAGTATACAAAGGGACACAAAATTGATTAAAAATAGAATCTATAATAGCGGCGAAGGTAAAGGAAGAAAGATAAAGGCCTACAAAAGACTGAAGTGTTTAAATAAGAGGTACAAAGATCTGACAGAAATTCAAGAAAAATGGAAGTCTTTTATAAACATCAAGAAAAAAAGTGAAGGTGACAGGAAAACTGTACAAGGAAACACAAGTGAACTGATGGAACTATAACAAAAAATAAAGACATTAAGGAAATGTTCACGACAAACATTCATTTTGTAGGAAGACGATACGAGAATAGGAAGGAAATTTCAGGCTATTTTTGAGGGATATGGGCCAGGGTTAGAACATCAACAATGACATCGCCGGAATCATACAACCAGACTTCAAGCTTTGACTATATACATATAAAAACAATAATATTTAACAGCTCTTCACGCAAATGTCACTGGTCCACTGCACCAATACACTGATAAGCAATCTGCCATGGAGTTTTTAATTTTTTTTTTTCAAGCAACAAGCAAGAATCCAAAAAATGGCTTGTTATGCAAATTCTCATAACATGACTGATTTCTAGAGTACTAATATTGGTGTGTACAGCGAGATCTGGAATGCAAATTTTAACAACCACAAAACAGTTGTTAAACTGAGAAACTGAGAAACTGGGTTGGCAACTCCACAACAACAGTGGTTGAGGGATTGTACCATAAGATCAGGTCGAGCAAACTCTCCAACATGCAACTGTAAAACAACATTTATCCAGGTGGTGTGCAAATAGAACCAGGCTGGTAAGCTCTGTAATCTACAGGCAAGCACAATAAAACAGAGGTACAACCAAGACTTTGCTACATGCAACAACAACACAACATGCCATCGGTACTCAAGACTTCAAGGTTCCACCATTAGTTAGGTACACAGACAGCTCCAACAGGGAAATGGTGTTCATCTTTTTCAATGCAGATTCTTAGGTAAAATTTGATGCGGATAACGATAAAACCGACTGTTTTTTATAAGATGTGCCCAAAGTGCTAATACTTTATGTTTTAGGGGCCCTCCAATGTTTTTAAGCATTTCAGTCTGAAAATTTTGGCTGAAAATGTTGTTTGGTGTAAAAAAATTTTTAAAAAACCCACTATGAACTATAAAATGAAATATGGTAAGGGTTAAGACCCACATCAGACCACATGGGCCCTGAAGTTGCTCCAAAATAGCCCAAAGGATCTCTAGACAGTTAAGAGAACTGCTTGAAACAATTTTCTGGGGTAATGGGGCTTGGTAAATCTCTATTTCGGTATCAAAATTCAATGATACAATGTGGGTATGAGGTCTTGATAGCCAACTATGTATCAGGTACCCAAAATCTGATTTTAAGGGCACGAATCATATATGCGATTCAAAGAAGTTTGTAAGTGTGTTTTACTAAAGGTACTTGTTAATTCAATCAAATTACATTATATTGGGGCACCTGATGGCCCCAGAGATCCTTGAAGCTATTCATCACGGCCCGTAAGAAAATGCATGAAAAATCATATATTTTACTGACTAAAATATTAAAACATATGCCATATGATGTGCTGAACCCATTAATAATAGTTATGGATGATGTTATCATATACCGTTGGCACCTGGATGTCAGTATAGTGGCATCGTTTCCAGCTTCAAATTCTACATAGGAATCAGCATTTCAAAAAAGGTGAACACCATTTCCTTGTTGGAGCCGTCTGTGTACCTAACTACATGCATCATCACCGGCAGGCAGCGGTTAGTTCCGCCATGCCAACTTACGAATAAAACAGCACGGGGAGATTTCTGTCGCGGGGAAGACGTCAAACTACGGGTGCGCTAAAAGCGCATGAGGTGATGTGATGGTAGTGATGTGTATGATGAATTCTCTTTTGCTTTTATTCCCCAAAAAGGTGTTAGTGTTCCCCCGCGACCTAGAGAGGGCGCTGTCAATCGGCGGTACTGCTGAAGAGCTTGGGCGGTTTCATGAGAATGCTCTTCTTCCTGTGGAATGCAATTTGCATGGCCCACAGTCTGTAAATACACAGGTATGTAAATGAGGCAAGGTGGCTGGCTTGGCTCAGACCAGGCGAACACAGAATTGACTTTTGGCACGTTTATGGAAAGACGTTTAATGATCTGTACACAGATACAACATTCAGTCTTCATTCCTCCAAGAATGTTGATTCCCATATAGTTTCATGCATACTACGGGTACTTGTTTATTGCATGTCAATTTCAAACCCAGAAATGAGCTTCCATCCGACAGAGAGATTATCATGCCCATTTGGTATGTTGTGAGCTTGGGTTACAGAAAGTGGCAGTTTATACTTTTAAACAGAGCAGATGCTGAATCGTGCATTTTATATATTTTCTATGTATTGATTTTTAATTCTATGATTGGATAAGTACAGAATGATAACATTTGCAAGAACTGTGAATACTATTTTACATTTCTTACAGGTGACTAAAATGAAATGATCAAAATTGCAAATGAAATAATGAATACGATACTCTTTTTGCTTGCTTTTAAAGCATGAGTACAATATTTAAAATGATCAATTTGTGAATACATAGCTCATGAATGGCAAAATAACTTGACCTTCCACCAAATGAGTGGAAAAGAAATAAAATGATTTAAATTTGGATTTGTGAGAAAGGAAAAAGCAAAGAGGAAATTTGACGCTGAACAGTGTATAGTTACCCTCCTTTCCTTCAATGCAAAATGAAATCAAAATCAAAGAAAAGGAAAATAAAGGGAATTATAAACTCAGAGAAGAAAAATAGTCTCAAGTTAAATTTGTATACAATTACAATCTTGTTCGTGCATAAATGACAACTTGATTTTTATCAAGATGACAATTCCATAAAAGCACACCCAATGCTGTGTTCCCTTGCCTTATTCTAAGATGTTACAGGAATGTGGAGTCGTGGAATCGCGAGAAAAAAGATTTGTCAAGTCAAGACAATATCTTGTCTGGGAAAGAAAGAATTTGGGTGAGTCCGAGGTATTCGGTCATTTTGTGTCACAGACATAATGAACATGATTAATATTCTACAAATTGTTTTTGCTTCAGATTTGGTTTGATCTGGCAATTCCGTGCAATGCGTCACGTATGACATATGACATTTATTCATATATTTCGTCAATGATTGAAAAATCATCTTCTATTGTGAAGAAATTTTTGTGAGATTTTCAGGAACTCCACACTACCTTTCACAACAATAACCTGATATATTTACAGACAAAGAGGGCAGTACAGACCTTCATTGGCAAAAAGAAAGCCAGAGGAAAGTAGATCCATCGCTCATTTTCTCCTCAATGAAAATAATTTAACATGACCCACAGAACAAAATTCTGCAGAAGCCTGCTTCTAAAAAGCCCTCTTTCAAATCTTATTGAAAAAACTTGAGAATTTGTTGGTCACTTCGATCTAGATTGAGAGAATTAGGGCAATTTGACACAGAATCTCACCCAAAAGAAAAGGCTTATGAGAAGAAAAAAAAGTCTGTCTCTCAAATATTCCCTAGATACCAATTCTTGTTTTAAAGAAAATGTTATTTTGTCAGCAATGTAAGTACTCATTTCACGATAGATATGAATCTATCATCTCATTTTTTGAAGAAATTGATAGAAATTGATAGAAATTACTGCAAAGCAGAAACCCAGGGCAATAATCTTTCAACAAAATTAGATCTTCCTCAAAAATAGAATAAAACAGAAATAATAATTGTCAAACATAATCGCTTAGATTAAAGACATTTCAAATGGGGAAAAAAATGGGATGGTGATAGATTAAATGGCATGATCAGAAGTGTATGATGAATAAAAGAAAAAGAGGTATAAAATAAAGCAATATATATGAACTAATTAAAGCAATTAGTCAAGTTGCTATTAAAGTTGAATTCTACAAGCATGTCAATTAAATCAGCGATATGATAAATAAATCAACTGTGTCTAATTGCATGTTATTTGCATATTAGATGAGTAGTCATAGGAAGTGAGTTAGAATAGATGGAGCTAATAAAACTTTTGACTACGGTCTCTAAAAAGTTTCTACAGATCTATTCAGCGCTCATTTCTGTTAGATAATCATTGCACATAAATTCACTAAACTTCTTCTAAACTTCTTTCTGAATAATTTGAAACAGCATCTTATTTAGCATGCAACTTTGAAAACTCTGTTCCAGAGGTATTTGAACATCTACATTTCCCAATAACCTTTAACATTAAATATCCAGAGCTGATTAGATCCAAATACTGCATCAATTTGAATCTCCTTTGAATACTCTTCATCTCGTAGAGAAGAATACCACAATCTTTGATTGAATCCCATAGAATATTGTGGTACAGTCAAACCTGTCTATAGCGACCGCCCAAGGGAAACACAAAAAGTGGTCTTTGTAGACAGGTGGTCTTTGTAGACAGGTTCCTTTAGTACATGTTTCAATGAGAAACCATTTTCAAGGGAAACAAAAAATGTGGTCTTTGCAGACAGGTGGTCTTTGTAGACAGGTGGTCACTAAAGCAGGTTTGATAGTAATTACAAAGCAGTATGGTCTAAAAATGTACTACAGCATGTCCTGCTTGAAGTTAAAACTTCCTAGTATTTCAAACCTCTACTGCACCCTAATTCATCTTCAAAAAATCAAATAAGATCATGCACGAAGTGTACTTACTTTGATCCTTTATGTTGCTCGTCCCTTATACGTTGATTCTCATCAAAGGCTTCTTTTTCCTTCTCGAAATTTCTCCTCTTCTCGTCCATGTCACGCTGCTGCTGTTCCAGACCCTTCTTCATCTGTTCTAGGCGTTTTTGCATCTGTGAGATCATGGTAATAATAATAACGTTAATGGAAATCAGAAACCTTCTGCGGTATTTCGCTTTTGCATATTAATATTAAAGGTCTTTTTCAAGGCAAGTTATCAGTGGATCAGACTTACTTTTTACCTCCAATCTTATAGAAGCATAGTTACAATTGTTAAAAGTGGGCTAATCTTACTAGCCATACATATGTGACAAAAGTTGTTGTTTTTACGGCTAACCTGTCAGAGCTGCATATCTCAGGAGT
This sequence comes from Mesocentrotus franciscanus, assembly GCA_037976565.1. Classification (NCBI taxonomy): domain Eukaryota; kingdom Metazoa; phylum Echinodermata; class Echinoidea; order Camarodonta; family Strongylocentrotidae; genus Mesocentrotus; species Mesocentrotus franciscanus. The sequence goes on along the minus strand of CP137676.1, from coordinate 27,365,290 downwards.
TTATTGCATCAATTTACCATTGTTTACCATAGTTACCATTGTTAAAAATGGGCTAATCTTACTATCCATACAAATGTGACAAAAGTTTTTTTTTTAACGGCTAACCTGTCAGAGCTGCATATCTCAGGAATATATTGAGTCAATTTAATATGTGATTTTGATAATTCCAAAACCTAACAGAATACACCACTTGTGTGCTATATTATAAACCTATCCCAATGGCTTTCAGTAAGTTTCTTTGGCAATGTAATTTTATGACGAGGTTTAATGGTACTCTTGACTTACATCAGCTTCTGAGTCTTCCAATCCCTTTTGCTTCTCTTTGACCTTCATCTCAAAGACTTGCTCCATCTCGGATTCCATCTTCCTCATCTTCTTGTCATGCTCCAGCTTCTCCTCCTCAAACTGAGCGATGGGGTTCTTAGAGCTAGACCTACAAAGACGGAGAGAGAGAAAAAAAGTTTGATTTCCTCCTATACTGATATATATGGTTAAGATTGAATTACATTAGGGACTTTTCGATTTGCACTTTCACTAGTGGACTGCGGCGTATGCGCTCATATTTTGAGCAGGGTTGACGAGGCACGCTGACTGTTGTTCGTTACCTTTCGATTTCACACGACACGATGCTCGTTCAGTGAGCGCGAAATTCGATCGAATAGCTAGAGATCCAACACCAAATTCGGTGCATGGGACTGTACTCATAAAACTATGCTGCAACAAATTAGCGATGCATCAACAAAATGTGTTAATATTATGGATTACTCTGCAACAATTTTAATTTAAGGGAAACTACAGACAGAGAATTTGTTAATTTGAGAGAATTTACGCTTTCACCACTCTGCAGTTCCAGAATTAGGTCAATTGGGTCCATTTTGTGAATTCAATGTGCTATTTCGTATCGACAAAATATTGCTTACGAACATGCACCGTCACAGTTTGCGAACGACGGCAAAACAAGGGTGACCGCGTTCGAGAATTCTGCTACGAACGATGAGTTCGTCGATGCGCATGCGCACTGCTTAAAAAATGACGGCATACGTCGCAGTCCACTAGTGAACGTGCAAATCAAAAAGTCCCTATTAATATAACATGTCCTCAAATACAAGGTTGAGTTTTGATGAAGATAGAAAATAACTTGTGACCTTTCACTTTCTCTGCATGTCAGTTTGGAAGAATAAATGCATCACAGTAAAAAAGTACTCTGTTTATAATGACTGCTCTTCCAATGCCCTAATAATCCAAATATGGAGAAGAATAGCTCAAAACTTTGGCCCAAGCATTCGTGTGAAGATCATGTGATTTTTGGCAAGACTTGATTCACTTTCTTCTCATTTTGATCCATCCTCACGGTATACATGTACATCAATTCTCCTCTTCAACATTATCACCCTTGCCCAATTGCTTCCACATAGTTTTTTTCTTTTTCACAAAGCAATTGCATGACCAATGCTCAACTTTAGCCCTGAAGCTTGCCTTGAAATGAAGAATCAGGGACATTCATCCCACTTGGATTAATCTACGATTTTTTTTAAAGAAGGTGAATGTTCTAAAGAAAACTATTCTATATGCTGTCTTTAACACAAATCCAATGGACGCTGAGGGCCAGAAGGGTGTTAACTCAAATACATTTCAAATAAACATGCATTCATGAATTGGCACCAATTTATCTGCAAGACCTAATCCACGAATACAAACCCTCACGTAATCTACGGTCATCTTCTCAATTAAACCTCATGTCTAGTTTCGGTGTCAACTCTTTCTTATGGTCATCGCTCTTTTTCCAAAGCTTCTGCTGAACTTTGGAACAAACTACATGTACCTTTAAATATCAAAAACTGTGAAACTGTTAACCAATTCAAGACTTGTCTTAAGACACATTTATTCAAAATTGCTTTTAATGATTACCGTATTTGCCGGCGTAAAGGCCGCAGTATTTTCTGACTAGAAAATGTCAAAAAGTCTGGGTGCGGCCAATGCGCCACAACAGTCAAAAGTCGGAAATGAAACCACCACGTAATCGTACACATGGGACTACAATGTACAATGTACAATGGTACAGGACATTTCTAGAATAACTCCACACATCTTACCTTATATCCTACATTTTATATTGTTGACATGAAGTTTTGACAATCTCGTGAATAAACTTCATAACTACCGGTAGATCTAGATCTAAGTTCGTGCCATCGCTAAAGCAACCTCAATTCTCGCAGCCCACGCAATACACGATCGACTGTGATCGGAGAAATTTTTTTTTTTTGTCTACGAAATGTCAAAATCGGGGGTGCGGCCTATACGGCGCTGCGGCCTTAACGCCGGCAAATACGGTAACTTACTCTGTTCACATTGATGTGTATTTCATATGTATTGTAATTTGTAGGTTTTTTTGCACTTTTTGTTTTGTTTAATATGTAATTGTTTATCAGTCTATTTTGTTTGTTATAGTGCTTAGAAACTTCGGTGGTAAGCGCTTTATGAGCAACGTTGTTATTATTATTATTATTATTATACACGTCAAGAGTGAACACCCTCCCGATTCTCAACCGAATGTAGCCCTTACTTTCCGCTTCTCTTTGCATCTCCCGACGTGACTGCGGTGAGCTTGCGACACCTGAAGTTCTCGTAGTGGACGTTGTTAGTGACATCTTTGAGGTCCTGCATATGCGTTCTGATCAGCATGTTACGCAGAGGAATGAAATCACAGTGATCCAAGTTCTCGACTGTTGGTAGCAACAAAGAGCACGAGACAATATTAAAGGGACTACAATAGCAGGGTGATAAAGGACATTGGCGGGAATAGGGAGAAAAACATTAATGATTCAGACTCTTTTCACTGTTGATCAAAAATATACAGTAAATGGCTTGCATTACGTTACGGGAATACAGATTAACACACTTGAATAGTTTCTAAGGATATGTCTGCTGTAGAGTATGCCTTTTACATGTAGGTCTATCCTACAAACAGCTCAAAACAAAAATTGTCCTACTAAAAAACTTCTCTCTTTTTTTTTTTTTTGGGGGTAAGGGAGAAATATTTCATTCAGCACTGGTACATCCTTCGTTATATAGCTCTCTTTCACAGTTTGGATTGCATATTCAATGTAGAGAGGGTTCGCAAACTACTTTGCTGCCAATTTGAGAAGTAGTATAATAGTGTAGTGATCTCTTTACACATTACCTTCAGCAATTCCCCATGGGTACTGTCGACCTCTGACCCGCTTCCCATTGACCTCCATAATGTGGTTGCTACCAACGACAGCAAATGGAACCCGTTCCTGAATGAAGTGAAAAAGTAAGGCGAAAACATTAGAACTCCTGGAATATTTTCCTTTAAAATATTTCTAATAGTTTTCAAATTTTATAGACCCTATCCGATGAAAATACAGCTTTATATCAATGGAAAGCTGAATGAACGTACAATACACATATTAAGGAATAACAAATATTTTACCCATTAGTATTGCACAAAAGCAAATTAAAACCTCATTTTCCGCACCTGTCACAATTACAGTTCAACATGGGTCAAATTTGCCGCAGTTACAGTGACGACATAACATGTAGACCTGATCGGCTCACCTGTATAGCTGAGGCGATGAGCCGTGCTTAATTTATGCAAAGTCATTGTGAATATGCGTACGCCACATAAGATATCATCAAGTCGATAATTAGTTTGTAGGTCGACAACTTCCAATTTTCAAAGCTTTAGATTTCCTCTCTCTCTCTCTCTTTCTCAATAAGAGAGCTTATACTTTCCTGACAGACACTAAAATAGCATATACTTGATATTATTGTAATCTATGGATTATAAGCTTTCCGTTGATATATAATTCATCTATTTCATTTTCACTTCCGTCAGGGTCTTTAAGGTGTATAGAAAGCAGGTCTGCAACAAGGTTATATGCATTTGAGAAAGGTCATTTCTTACATTCCAATTTTCAAGCAAGCATTTTGAAGATTCAGAGTCATGAGCAATAAAATTGATGATAAAAATAGCAGAAAAGCCTTGCAGCAGTCTACAGAAATTTCAAGATATCAACAATGGTATTTTTAAAAATGGAGCCATCCTCTACCAGCCTTAAAAGGTCTCAAGGGGGGGGAGGTTAAATCCTACTTGAGAAATCTTAGTTTTTAGTTTTAATAGAAAATCTAGAAAAGTTATCACGTAAAGAAAAACAGTAAGTATTACTCTGATGACAATTGCATATTCCTTCAGAGGATATTGCATGTAATCCTCCCCACCAGCAGGTGAATTAGAATAACAAATTGGCACATGCACATTTGTATAAAAAATATAATCATGAGTTCACAGGAAATCACAACTCATGTACAAATCTATCCTTACATCATTAATCTCTAAAAAGAGCAATCATAAATCAACTCTTGCCTGGAGAGGAAGGGGGAATGGTCGACTCAAGACCTAACATCTTTTCACACAAATGAAAGCGATACACACATAGCACAAAAAGGGCCACTAACAACTACATCAAAAGTCATGCTGACAAAAGTACAACATACAAAGACAGATTGTTTCAGTTCTTCACAACACAAGGAAGGGCATCTTCAACAATGAATGTATATCAGTATAGGCTTATTCAGGTATGGTGCGGCAAATGGCCGTAAAAAAGCTGCCAAGTTTTTTTTTGAGGTGTAAATGAATGGCAACTGTGCGCAACAAAGGATTTGCACGTATTCACAGAGCTCCAAGTATTTTATGATACAGAAATGTGCAGTGTATTACACTTTATGTCACCATTAAAAAAAAAAAAAGCCACGGTTTTGCAACATCGTACCTGAACGAGCCTTAAGGGAAGATAAGAGGGCATACAGGAAGTCATATTTGACGTAGGATCTACATGATTGGGAAATTAAAGGTTCAGGTTGTTATCCGGGCAAGAACGCATGCAAAATATTTTAGATTTGTAATATGAAATAACCCCCCACACACAGCCCTTTGATTCTGAAATACCTCACCCCCTCCCAATTAAAAAATAAAATAAAATAAATAATTTTAAAAAAAATTAATAAAATTAATAAATTAATAAAGATTTTAATAAAAAGAATACACATTATGGGGTAATTTAGGTGAAAATCTCTTCTTTAACAATGAAAAATTTCATGTAGTCTTATAATTAAACAAAAAATAGAAGAGAACAACTTCCAAGACAGTTACAAACCGAGTATGCCAGAGTTAAAGGTCATGTACAGTTATGGTAAGCCCTCAAAAAATTGTCAGATTTTAGATGATAAATGCAAAGATACTAGCATTACTAAGCTGCTGTGAGGTTTTTTTTACTTCTCAAAAGAAATATCAAACAAATGAGAGCTTGAAAATTATTTAGATACTATCTAACGAGCCATTATTTATTCCTTACAGACATTTATAATACAATTCACAGGAAATTATGGACAGGATACCAAATGATCTTGCACATGTATCTTTTGATAAAAGGAGAATAACGTGAGACTACATTTAACAATTTTCTTTCCAATTTCCTTTTTGCTACCAATACTGTACATGAGCTTTAAAGGAAAGATAGTTAGAACAAACACATTGAGATGTAGATGTTGGGCATTCTACAGAAGAAAACAGCAAAAAAAAATTAGAAAAATTTGCGTCAGAATGATGGTCATGCTGTAAAATATATCCATCATGAATTTTTGCAGCTTTGAAAAAGGCATTCCAACAATCACTTACTAAGATTTTCTCCTTTTTGGATGTTGCAGATCGAGCCTTTATACAATTTGGAATAAAAATTGATGCTCGTATGTTACTTTGCAAACACAAGATGTTCATGAGTTACGGCTTATTCACATCTACAAGCAGCATTTGCAGCTTATCACAGTGGTTCTTATCATATGGGTCTTTTAAGGGTTTGAGTTTTTTTTCTGGGGGTCGTAAAAAGATCATAACATTCCATGTACCATAATCATGTGGTTAACAATGAGTGTTGAAGGATTATATTTCAGCCATCAAAACAGCTTATTACTGGCAGTTACGTGTATGTTTTCGTAAATTTGGCAGAGGTCTCCTTTTTTTCAGTGGTCTTATTACCAAGAATGTCTAATGGGATTGTGGGTCCATACAGGCTAAGAACCACTGTGTTTCTTCTTATTATTATTGTTATTTCATAAACAATTAATTTTTTGCATTTGCATTCAACAGAAATGTCAATTAACTGCCGAGACCAAAAGGGCAATAACTTATTACAGCAGATAAACAACTTTTTTGCTCACAGCAGATGATACATGTATATATATATATATACTGTATGGTTGCCATAGACCTGCTTTCTTATACCCTAGTCAAACGAACAAGACCGACAATCGACAATACAAAATATTACATAACACCGAATTGCAAAGGATCGATCGGTTTGAAACTGGTTGGCAGTCAGCTTGGCAGTGTCACAAATGTTTCATGAATCAAATCAAACATTTCTAGATCTTCCAATAAGAACAGTTCCTATCTTTTGGAGGTTGTAAGAATAATATGGGTTGATAAAAGGCATTGGGATTACAAGAAAATACTTTTTTCAATAATATTTCTTTGATGATAATATACTGTAGTGAAAGTTTAAATACTGTAAGCACACAAGATCCAGCTTTGACTTGGAGGCAGTTTTTTTTTTTTTTTTTTTTTTGTTGTTGCTTTGAAGCTTTTATACAAGTACAGTAGTTAGATGAAAAATGAACTTCAATTTATAACATATGGCCCATAAAATGCCACATCCATTCCCACTTGCACATGCTGAAATGTCATGTACACACATATACATTTGTTTATGTTGCCACCACCCGGTAGCTTGGCAACAGTAATCAAACTGTAATTCACCAATTAGCTCCATGGAAAGAATGCTTCACAATCCTTTTATTTTCCTATAGTATGTACATCAGTCTCTTGTATTGGCACTTTTTTGGTCATTGTTACCAGTACATAGGAAATTTAAGAGACATCCATCTATTTTTCAAGTTTGGCATACAATGTACAACAACTGGACTCAGTTGGGATCAATTACAGGCAACGGGCATGGTACTCTATGGGCCCATTACAAGCTAATTACTCTCTATGAGTCAGGGTTTTTTTTCATTCCATATACATGTACACGTATGTACATATTTCCTAAGAGGGTCTTTACTTCCTTCCATCATTATACCATTAAATATTCACCCTCTTCACACCAACCAAATAATGGTAATTTAGTGTCTCTTATATAACTACCAGACATTGAACTCTAATGAACAAATTCAATATGCTATTTATGTAACTACTATTACTATTTAATTAATCTTATCTCTGATATTGTAGGGCTATATACTTCATACAGGCAATAAGGAAACTAATATTTTTATAGCGATATGTTTTTTAAGTATTTGTAGCGATGACTTATGGGACAAAATACCTTGGACTTGACCCCAATACAAAACATGCTTTGTTTGGAAAATGTTATTCATAGCAAAAACAGCAAAGAATAAAACCTTTCTCTGCATTTTGATTATCATGCTATACACATCACAGCTTTGGAAAAGCTTTTTCCCTTCTCATCCCTTGTTGATAATGGAAGAGTACTCGATGCAATAATGCTATTGTGCTCAAATTACAGAGTATAATTTGAACATTATCACACACAATTCATATATTATTCCATAATGCAAATATTCCTTTTCTTTCAGAGTTTCAAAACTTTAAAAGTTTGACATTAAGCATAAATTTGTATGAATAGAAATACAAGTAAAACTGAACAGAAAGAACAAAAAGTATGATGCAAATGAGTGCGAATCTAAATTGCTATAAATATCAAGAAATTTGAGATATCAAGCAAACTGCAATAAAAAGATGATGTTGACTAGTGATATACCTTCAGACTGTTGGGAGAAGTATCTTTCTCTTTAGGGCCATTCCTCCGTTGCTATTGGTTCATTCGAATGATCGAGGGTGTTGATTGGACAGGATGCAATCGTGCATCAGACCGTTCAAAAAATGGCATTCAAGATATGGTGATGTTAAGGGCAGGCAAGATAAGGGTGCATGGGTTAGAAAATGGTGAGAGAAAGAGAGAGGGGAGAGAGAAGGAGAGAGAAGGAGAGGGAGAGAGAGAGAGAGGAGAGAGGGGAGAGAGAGAAGAGAGGGGGAGAGGGAGAGGGGAGGGAGAGGGGGAGAGTGAGGGAGAGAGAGAGGAGAGAGAGGGGAGGAAGAGGAGGGAGAGAGAGAAGGGAGAGAGAGAGGGGGAGAGAGAGTGGGAGAGGGAGAGAGAGTGGGAGAGGGGAGGAGAGAGAGGGGAGAGAGGGGAGAGGGGAGGTGAGAGAGGGGGAAGGGGAGAGAGGGGGAGGAGAGAGAGGCGAAGAGAGAGAGAGAGGGTGAGAGGGGGAGAGAAATGAAATATTTCAAAAGGGAAATATGTCCAAGGCCAAGAATGACATGATAAAGGAGGGACAAGTAGATACCCAAAACATCCAAAGACAAAAAGATAGCATCAAAGGGAAAATAAAAAAGGAAAAAAGAAATTGGAATTCAAGAGAAACCACAAAGATGTGATAAATGGGTGAATGAAAGTATGAGAGAAATATATGAGGTGCAAGTTAAGAATTGGGTGAGTAGAAAAGCATAAAGATGAGTGAGGAAACCAAAAAAAAAAAGAACAGAAAACAAAATCGGAAATCAGCAGTTAGAGCCAACTCACCAATGCAGTGATTTAAAAAAATGCATAAAATATATTCAATATGAACATTACTGAGATGTGATTCAAATGCTGATATGCAAACAGATAGATGAATGTAATCTAGCTACAGAAACAATATATATCTATAGGTAATTGAATTTTGTATGAATGACCAAATAGGTTATAAGTTTCTGGCATAATTTATGTTTTTTACACCTAGCCTACTGTCATTAATTTATTTAATGTTACTGTTACATTACTTCATCTTGTAATTATAAATCTTTTGTAAAACTTAGAATATTCAAAGCAAGGAAAGGGACTTTAGAAATATGATATATTTCGTCAAAAATAGATTTAGCATAGAGCGAAACCCAGCAACTTCCGAATACTGCTATAATTATAGACTTCGATATGGTAGCCGAAATTTGCACAATGTAATCCAGCCTACATGTAGCAAAAGAATTCTTGGAATATATATAATATAATATAAATTCTAGGAGAAGTACATTTTAATTCCCATCCAGAAATAGGTAGCAGGTTAGAGCTTAGTTGCTGTCATAAATATGATTAAATTCTATGGAAGTTATGACTACAGAATAAGCAATATATATGCAAAAGGCAGCGAATACAGGGTACATTCAAAATGTATTATCAAGTGCAATATAAACAATTGCAAATTAAGCATAAACATACTTCAGGATGTTTTTTTATTTTTTGGTTTCAGAATCTATAATTTAGTCTTTACAATCATGCCGGTTTGAAAAATAAGGAGTTGGGTAATCCCATCTAGTGAATTTACATTTGAGAAATAATCAATCTGAAACATTTATCTCAATACCTGAATTTTGTGGAGCAGAGTTTTTAAAAATGATGGAATTTGAAGATAATTCGTTCGGGTAAGTCATGGTAATAAGGTCAATGTGAATAAAGAATGAATGAATGATCAACAAATTAAAAGAAAGAAAGATGGAATGATGGACTCACTGTTAGACGTTTGTTTTCTTTGTTCTCTTCTTCTTCTTCGATGTCAGGGAATTCGTAGATCTTGATCTTGTGTTCGTTGATTTCAGCCATTATCTGAAAGACACAAAGATTTATAAAAATTAAGAAAAAGAGAAAGATAAATACACCTGTACATGAGAGGAAGTAGTGGATACATAATGGTGAATTCATAAAGTTGCAAACAGTGACAATAAAACCAGAAAATAACATACCTGGGGGGTGTTTCACAAAGATCCTAAGTCGAACTTAACTCTAAGTTGGACTTAAAAATTATGGAGAGCCATTTGTAGCCTTAAAATAAATATATTCAAAAGCGAAAATTCAAGCATTTTGTACTTTTTATAAATTCCACATCAAGAACATGAAATCTCCTTGATAATAGAAAATATGGATGATTTGAATCAACATTTTATGCCTTTCAAAGTAACTTTTACAAAATATTTTCATAGATGCTAATGACTTTCCATAATTGTTAAGTCCAACTTAGAGATACGTTCAACTGATAATGTCGTACTCTGGCACAACATTGTCTCAAAGTCAACACAAAAGAAGAGAAACAAATACCTTCGCATTACACAAAGAGGTACAATGTATGTCTTGTAGCTCACCCATTATTTCTATGTATGTAATCTTTTCAGCTGCAAAAGAAAACTTAAGAAAGAAGATATTTCAATGAAATGACTCTAAAAAATAGAATTAGATAAAATTGAATCAAATGGTCTCGTCCGTTTGTTCAACAGCTAGTCCCATCAACACAATCTAAAAAACAATTACATGTACATATGACTGACAACTGAAATTTCTTTTAAAACTATATATAATATCCATCACCTATCAACATTTGAGGGGAAAATGGATACGCTACACTTCATTATTCTAATCTAAGCATGAAGGACTGCAAGATGTCAAACGACTAAACGCATCTGAGTCTAATGTTAGAACTGTACATCAACACATTCTAATCATCGCTGTGGTAGAGATTAAGATCAGGAGTTTTGCTAGAGGTTGTCATCAATATGGGAGGGGCATTACCTGACGAGATAAGATCGCCCGAAGGTTATTAATCAGCAGTTGTTTTATCCTTCACGTCACAGATTTTGAAGACATTCAGGAATACCCATTGGTTTACCCCCAAAATAAAAAAAATCAACAACAACAAACAAACAAACAAACAAACAAACAAACACTGACAAGTCTGAAACAGAGAGGAGCCAAGGTCTGATGTAGCCTGTATAAAAGCATTCCTGATACAAAGTTGTGGGGGACGTGGTATATTATCCCACATGTTACCATCTATATCGAATACATCAAAGATTTCAGTATTTCTGATAACTGTATAGATTTGATAGCCATATTACCCCTTGGATTAAAGGAACTATCATGGATAATACTTTAGAATTAGATGTTAAGAATTCCTCTGTGATACTTAGTAACAATTCCAACAATTCACTGAGAACAAAAAGATCCTAAAGAGACAGAGATGGAGTAATGCCTTTCTTGTTTTCAAGTGATAAAATACAGATAAGGGATATCTCAGCTCACAGGATGATCGCAACTTACTATCATGATAAAGCTCTATTTAAACAAATGTAATATGTGACCTCCGAAAGGTCTTTGACTCGAATGCACAAATCACCTGCTCAACTGATGACAATATGTCAAAGTAAACTAAGAAAATTTGTTTCTAAATACCAACTTTAAGAGAGGAACAAGTGATGATGACTTTCATTATAACAGCGATCCGTCTCTTGATGACAACTTGTCAAAGTAAATTCACACATTTATCTAACCACCAACTTTGCGAACGGAAACGACTGATGAAGGATCTCATTCAAACAGCGATCTTTATCCTTTACGATCCCCTTCCAATCATAATTGTCGTAAGTATGCCTGATACCATCATCCTATCCTGATCTCAACATATCCGAACCTTGATGATACTTGTCAAATATGAACTCATAGCAGCATTACTATAGTTTGTGTGAATAAAAATAAATATTTAAGACACCCTCTATTGATTCTCAAAATTCAATCACATTCTATCAAACTTGTTGGACATATTGCAGTGTACACCATACAATATAAATATCTTTGACTATTAAAGAAAGAGATTAGTTTTACTTGATTCTTAGAACACAATACTACCTGTAAATTCTAAAAATCCTGTCAATACTTCCCTGCCACCTCTTTCCCAAAATAAGCCTAATCCGTGTAGCTTTACCCCCACTTTGGCTGAACTGCACCTGAGCCCTTCCCGCATGACGTTTCATACGTTGACATCTCGCGAGGAAATCGCTAATTTCCACGCTCACTTCCCCTGCTCTCTGGGAAACTTCCCGGGCCATGCCAAGGTTATTAGTATCATAGCGTATGGAGCGTAACCGTGGCATCAACTTTTCATGCTCCCCAACCATATTGCCATATCATTGGCACTTTAAAAGAGAAAAAAGGGAGGTTACCTTTAGTCAAAATTAGGAGGATAATTATGGATAAGTGGAGTTTATTTAATAGAATTTTTAAAAGTAATTTAGTATATTTAGAATAAGTATTACTTAATTTGGTAAACATCTGGTATTCAAATATACACTGCACTTAAGACCATCCACACGGCTTCAAAGCTCTGTACACATACATCAAAATTATTATTTTAAGAAATGGGGATTTATTCTCATAACTTTAATCTACAATATCTTAAGATCTCTCCAGCTTTATAAACAACAATAACAAAAAAAACAAAAAAAAACAGATATTTAGAGCTTACACATGTACATGTATGTATATTAATGACCTCAATACAACTATGTAAGTCTTTCAAAGGTCCATTACTCAATGATAATAATAACAAAAAAGATTTTTGAGTTTATTTCATGGCTTCATTTCAAATGTTAAAAGTCTTACCCATCAATATGCAACGACAACAAAAAATCAGAGCTTACAAAGACAGGGATCTCACTGTCAATCTCCCCTGACAGGGTTCAATGTACCAAAATCCAAAAGTCCTGTCCCAAATTATGCGCCATCAGTGGTGCTCAATTTACTCGAAATAATGCAACAGTTTCTGCTCTTTAGGACACAAAATTAATGCCATCATTTACTCATTTATGAAGTCCTCGATACAGGATAAAGCTGCAAAAACTCATTGTTATAATACAAATTAACTTTAGTATTATTTAACAAAATAACCATCCCCCTAACACCCCACAAGCCCCACTTGTTTCAATAGCAATAAAATGACAGAGCTGCATCCTTGATTCAACTAGAGGGGTCATGGTACCTACATCACAACCCTGCCTGTCATGACAGCCAGTTAGTAGCCTAGAGCTTGTAACTGTTTAAACCTTAAAGTAAATATAGACTTATCCCTATATAGATTCTTGATCCACCATTAAACTACTCCCTCGTAAAGTTTGAACCTTTCGACACTTCAAGCAGGGGCATAATGATAATTAGCATCCTCTTACGCACCTGCCTGCTTGGTTAGGTTTGTAACGTGATATCAGAATTTCTCAAATGAAGGATGTTAAAAATGGGTGTTAAAGAGTATCGTGGTACTAAAATTTGTTCAGGATAGCTTAAGAAGATCAAGCAAGTCATTTTATGTAGTCAAACCTTTGTATAAAGACCGCACAGAGTTTAGACTGTATAGAGATTTTAATCCTAAGGGCACTATTTTCAAGAAATGTATGTTTGTGACTGAACATTTTATCTATGAGTGAGCTTTACTTACTTATCTATTTCATAATTGCTATTCTAATGCCAAATGTCTTTGCAAAATAAAACAACGCGCATTTCATTGCGCTAGAGATATGCATATATATATGCACATCTCAGCTGTGCATTATCCTTTCTAGCAGTGCAATTTTTTATGGGAACTTTTTTGCCCTTTAGGCGTTGTAGGAGAGAATGATGCACGGCCACGTGATGTCATTTGATCAATTAGATTGCCTACATTCTAGAACTTGTTTTATAAAGCAAAATAATACATTGCCACATTTAGAATGAGGCACAATGGCTCAGTGGTAGACCAGTGTTCTCGTAACCGGGAGGTCCTGGGTTCAAAACCAATTCGATGCACTAGTGCCCTTTGGTAAGACATCAATCCTCATTACCAAGTCCCTCGTAGAGGACTTAAAGCCGTCCGTCTCCTGGTTGCTTACTTACAAGCATACACATGCTTTCTTAGCAGTCTGGAATTAAAACAAACAAACCATTTCATCATCAGGATTTGATTTACATGTATACCTACCCTTTTCTTGAATTCTCTGCACTCCTCTGGTGTGAGCGTATCTGCCTTGGCTATGAGTGGGATGATATTAACCTTGTCATGTAACCTCTTCATGAACTCTATGTCCAGTGGCTTCAACCTGTAGCACAAAGAGAGAGAAAGAGAAAGAGAGAGAGAGAGAGAAAGAGAGAAAGAGAAAGAGAGAAAGAGAGAGAGAGAAAGAGAAAGACAGAGACAGAAAGAGAGGGGAGAGAGGAGAGAGGGGGAGGGAGAGAGAGGGAGTGAGAGAAGGGAAGAGGGGGAGAGTGAGAGAGAGTGGGGGAGGAAAATGGGGAGAGGGAGAAAGAGGGAAGGGAAAAGTGAGGGAGAGTGGGAGAAGAGAGAGATAATGGAGAGAGGGAGAAAGGGGGAGCGGACAGAGAGTAGGATAGATAGATAGGTTGAGAGAAAGGGGGAGGGGCGTAGCAAAAGAGAGATGGGGTATGGGAAATGAGAGACAGATACAAAGAAAGAAAGAGAGAGACAGAGATAGACAAACAGAAAAACAGGACATAGGGATAAGGGGGGGGGGGAGGGGTTAAGAAAGAGAGAGAGAAGGAGGAATAGAGTGAGAGTGCAAACAAGTCACAACAACAGATACATGGGGATATGAAAAGAGAGATCAAAAGAGACCAGCAAACAGAAAAGAGTGAATCAGAAGTGAAGCAAAGAAGTAAAAAAAATAAAAATCAACACAAATGATTAATAGAGATTCAATTAGGGGTGGGCAAACTAAACCAAGGCTTACAATAAAATCCCATACTAGATTACTACAGCAAACTCATCACAGAGGTAGGCCATATTTCCTGTGTTATGTCAGTTCCAGTCATTGCACCTCCTCCTACACATTAAAGGTCATTTCCAGTGTGAATTCTAATTCCCTGAAATAAAGATTACATCGTATTACAGACAGTTTTTTTTATTTTCAATGGCGGTTTCTGTGATTCATCATACTCGTAAGCTTGCTTACAAATGCACTTTACAGGTTAAAGGGACATTTCTTTTATAAAGGCTGCAAGCACTTGCTTGAGACACTGAATAAAAAAGAAGAAAAAATTTAAGACTTGTTCGACAAAGCTGGACCCAAATTTGAAATTGAAAATGTCTTGACTTTCATAAGGAGGAAATATTGGGCTCTCAACAAAATACAGTGGCTTTCTTACAGATGTACAGGTTATTATTTCATCAAAGTTATCAAATATAAATAAACTGCTTACGTCCCCAAATGCTGCCTTTCTCTGGTAAGATAATTTGATCTTAGTTTATTTACTGCTTACATATCGCTGCTGGGGCGACAAAACCTCGTATCTCAACAAAAGTTAAATTTTCAGGAGAGTAAAAAATATGGCTGCCATAACACTGTATCCAATTGGATAGTCTTCCCTTTGACTTGGTGTAGTGGCTTCATTTTTGGAGATAGAGAGCTGGGATTAGGATAGGTCATCACTTGACGGATAATCTAGTCATTAAAATAAAAAAGTGATTTACCCCAAATTTTGAGATACAAGGTCTTGTCACCCCAGCGACGATATACTGTACTCACATGAAATTCTTTGCCACAAAATAAATATTAGAAAGTCAGCAGTGCTTGCAAATCCATTTTTCTAGTATATTGTATTGAGGTTGTTAAATTGGCGGCTACAACATTCCAGTCCATTAGACAATATGGTAATTAGAATTCGACTGTATGGAACACTGGTTTGTCTCTCATAAACAACTACAGCCATTTCTATCTGAAAAGGGCACATACATGTACATGGATGCGTGACATTAACAAATAGGCTCCATGCTAGGGAATTTCAGATTTTTATATTAATCACAGAAGATAATGATCAATATCACTCTATATCTGTTCCATTATTCATGTTTCCAGTGCATAATGTTGATAATCCAATGCTTGTTTGTTAATACCTCATGAATATGCATAACTGGGAACAATAATTCAAGGGTTGATGCTCCTTTCTGTGAATGCTTTAAGCTCATAACTGGATTAAACACATTTCTTGAATGTATTGATTATCGGTTCATTCTTGATTCTGATGGTACCTACTCATGACATTTAGGTGCTATGAAGTAGTGATAGCATTGCACTGTTTTGTCTGGTACCGAGAATGGGTTCACTCTTGATTCTAACAGTACCTACCAATGACCTGATGGTGCTATGAAGTACAGACAGCATTTGTAATGTCATAACATTACAAATGCTGTCTGTACTTCATAGCACCATCACGTATAGACGGCGATATATTGTCGATGGCAGCTACAGACTGATGAACAGATTGCAACACATTGGTACTGAGTATTGGTTTACTCTAGATTCTAATGGTACCTCTTCATGACCTGAAGGTGCTATGAAGGTGAGACAACATTGTAAACTTTTGTCTTGTTTCTAGCGGTACTCTTGACACAGAGGTGCGATGAAGTAAAGACAGCACTATTCCTGGTACTGAGTATCAGTTCTTTTTTTTTAACTTCTAATGGTACATGTACCTACCCACAACTTGAGGGTGCTATGACGTACAGACAGGGCTTTGTCTGGTACCTAGAAATGGTTCACTTTTACTTCTAACGGTACTTACCCATGACCTGAAGGTGCTATGAAGTACAGGCAGCATTGAACTCTTTTGTCTGGTATTGAATATCTGTTCACTCTCGACTCTGAATTCAGGTACTCCTCAAATTTGCTGTCTATGTGATCCAAGATCGGTGCCCAACTGCACACAAGAGGAAAGAGACAATGGCATACAGTAGAATAGAAGAACACTAAATTTAAATTGAATTAAATCGAAGATTGTAAGATTGTTGTAAGAAGCTGTAATGCTTTTACATCTTTGATAATGCTTTTTCTTTATGCTAAAAATTGTTTTGTATACTGATACCATGATACAGTTGTTATTATCAGGACTCAACATAAACAAGGGTCACTGGGCTAAATACCCCTCTCAGAATACACGAACCACTCAAACATTTGTATGAATTATGCCATTAACTAAATAGTTTCACATCTTAATTATAATTACCTTTAAAAAAATATTAAAAAATTACTTTAAGCATACACTTACATTACAGTTAGTGTGGAACCCTTGTTCACCTACAATGTACCGGTATGTTAAATTTATTCCATTGATATTGAACCACATTCATTTAGTCCTATCCAAGAGACAAGGTCCAAGAGGACTAAAGCTTTACACAATTTTAGTGATGATTTACAAAACCCTCTTTTCCTGCTGAAAAGTAATTATATGCACTGCGCTATAAACCTCAAGGATAAGAAGGCCCAATTCTATTTCTTTATAGTGCATTGCTCGACTTAGCATCTACATTCAGTGTTTATATTGGTATTCCCTTTGGCGTAGATTATCAGTTCCCTCTTGGTCATGTAATATTGTGATACAAGTATAATGATCATGTGATACATTGTCTACTTTGATAGAAAGTGAAAGCCTTTCAGGCTTTGTGGTCATCCACTATTCAAACTACATATTATATCCATAAATAAATACATCCCTGATCAAACATAAAAAGTAAAACGTCAAAAGCTATGATAAATTTCATTTTCCCTTTTATTTTAATAGCTGCAGTGGTCAAAAGATGAACACAACATAATGATCTACAAATATAAGCTGTGTGTATCATGTCACTCTTCTTATGAAACTATCAAGGAAATACTTTTTCTTTGTGCAGTTTCCGAGTGTCACTCTACCAGAGATAACTTCGAGATAGTCTGCAGGAACAGACTCTTTATTTGACATTTTACCACAATTCCTAAAGCCTTGAGCAGATCCTAGCTCTGTCAGTACGTCTCTGGCTGTCTAGAACAGTAATGCTGTCAGCCTAGTTTCACAAGGCAATCACTGCTAAGTGCTAGGCAAAGCGACTGTCAAGGGTTTGGGGGCCTGCAAACTAGTTTCGAGATGAACGCATCTCCAGAATAGCATTTGCACTTTCCAAACAACAATCAAGGGTGAAGAGAAGTGAGTTTTTTTTTAAAGAGAAAAAAGCATCTGGGCAGCTCTTTTTGGATTTGCAACAAAATAGTAAGAATGCCTCGTCAAAGCTCATTTTGATTGTCATATGAATTTATGGAATCATTGAGAGAAGGGAGGTGGTAAGGGAGGAAAGGGAGAAGCATGAGGGAGTGGACAATGAGGAGTGGGGAAGAAGGAGGAAACCTTGAAATAGAATGAATACTTCCTATTGCTGTTGCCTATTAGGTCCCCACAGCCTAATGTGACTACAATGAATAGGGTAGTGGTGGGGAGAGGAGGTGGGAGGGGAAGTGGGTGGGGAAGTGGGAGGGGAAGTGGGTGTGGAAGTGGGAGGGGCAGTGGGAGGGGAAGTGGGAGGGGCAGTGGGAGGGGCAGTGGGAGGGGCAGTGGGAGGGGCAGTGGGAGGGACAGTGGGAGGGGCAGTGGGAGGGGCAGTGGGAGGGAAGTGGGAGAGGCAGTGGGAGGGAAAGTGGGGGGGGGAGGGAGAAAGGAAAGGAGAAAGGAGAAAGGAAGGGAGGTGGGAAGGAGAGAAGGGTAGAGGGAGAAGCAGGAAGGGTAGAGGGAGAAGCAGGAAGGGGAGAAGGAGAGAGAGAAGCAGGAAGGGGAAAAGGAGAGGTAGCAGAAGTCAGAAGAGGAGAAGCAGAACAGGGAGGAGGAGAAGCTGGAAGGGAAGAGGGAGGAAAAGGGGAGAAGGAGAGATAGAGGAAAATGAGAGGAGAGATGGAGGCATATGGGAGAAGGAAGGAGGGAGGAAAAGGAGGAAATTAGAGGGGTAGTGGGTAAATGAGGATTAGAGGCGAGAGAAGGCGAGGGAAGGGGTAGAATAGGAGGAAGGGGATGTGTGAAGAGAGCATTATTGAATGTATGTTACCAATTGCTGTTGTCTACTTGGTCCCCAAAACCTGGTGTGTCTACAATTGTAAGCCTGAGTTGAACTCCATTCTCCTTCAAATTGGCCTGTGATGTTTCAACCTGCACACAGAAAGAAAACAAAAATGGGAAATTTATAGATATAGATTATTGACAAGACATGGATTATTATGGTATACAATCGTAATCTCACATAAAAACAAAAAGAATTAAATGTAATCAAAATTGTTGAAGACGTTTCCTTGAAAGTAAAAATGCAAGTATTTATACATTTTTACATTATCATACTTTTTAAGGACAAAAAAACACTAATACAATAATTATAATGACCATGTGTACATATGAAATTGATATTTCAATACTCATACATTTAAGAAAGCTAAAAGGTCATGAAAAATAAACTTATCTCTGCATTTTTGTTTTACAAGTACAAATATTGAACAACATGTATTCTAGCAATTTGTACTTTGTTTAAAAAGTGCAATTAACTTGAATAATCATAGCCCCTCCTCATTATCAGTCACAATCTGGGAATTGTTTCACAAAACCATTATATGTACAAGTTCACTGACAATCCTAACCGAAATACCATTGAAATGCGTGTTAAATTCGATAAACGCGTTTCAATGGATTGCCGGCGAACTTGTACTTAAGACTTTTTTGTGAAACATTGCCTGGGTCACTTCTCTGATTACAACAATTTTTCCCTTCCCTCCAATTTCCCTCACTGTCATCCTAATTTCCTTTCTATTATTTAATATTGATAGAGGTGTGACAGTAGCCCTGAAACATGCTTCAGAGTGCCTGACAGAACGGCACAAATACAATCTTTCATCAACATGAAAACTGTTCAGCTTCGACTGTTGAGCACTGTGACGATTTTACATCATCTATAGATAGAAATGTGATGAGTATATATGCCATCAAAGAATTATGGTCATATCTATGGAATGCTTTTTTGCCCTGAAATACAGAACCATTGTCTGCACAGCCCTTCACCAATGCCCCAAACCAGCAGTGGCCATGTGGCCTACAGCTACCAAACTGCTCTTTTAAAAGACAATCAAGTATTTTTTTAAAGGGAAAAAAGAAGAAGATATGGTAGACCAGATAACTTGGCAACCTAAATTTTGTTTTTTCCATTATGTGATGCCTTTAAGTGAAAGTCTATCTTCATAATTCCTACATACATGTACATGATTTGTATGCTATTAAGAATTCTGCACAATGAAACATGAGAACAATTCACTGTATATCGCATCATTTATCGAAGCCATGCAAACTGGAATCCAGACAAGTAAACAAATCAGTCAAATTTGGTTGCCCTGGATGCCTTATAAGGGCAACTGAAATTTTCAGTTTGAAAAGTTTCAAGCCCAGTCTTTACATCCTTCTGGCTGGCATCACGAGAGCTTCATTTCAGGCAGCAGATATTAAAAATACCTGATGACCTCACTTACCTAGGCTTACCCCCAACATAATAATAATACCTGATAGTGAATTTACAGTGTGCCACTCATAATTGAATTGCGGCGTAATAATGTTCCATGCAAATATGATTAGATATAGCAGATGGTACAGGGGGGAGCTCAGAATCAATTCCAGACTTGTAATGTGATTAGCACACATATGGGTGTTTAGATGATACCTGGTTGATTTTTAGGCAAGCTAGGATCCGACATGTATAAAGCTCTTTGGCAGTAACTGGATGAGGATCAGAGGAACATTGACTTTATTATTGGTTGCCAAGAGTCCAGGGGACAACTAAAAATGGGGACAAAGAGAAAGATTTGGTGGACCCAACCTTGTACAATTTTGCTTTTAATGTTATTACAGGAAGCCAAATATTTCAGTTACTGTCTATATTAAAGAAATGGGCAAGATAAAAAGGTATAAAGGCAGATTGCACTCTTGCAAATTGCCAATAACAGCTACTAAATGTAGATGCACATATCTATTCATTTCCACAATATTAAACAAAAAAATGATAATATTGGACAAATATTTTTATCTCTTATGAGCTATCTCAAAACAAAAAAGTTTGCTGGCCTATGATAATTGAAATAAACTACAAATTTGTCATAAAATAAATAGAAATCTGGGAAAAGGGATTGTTATGACGACCCTGTTTAGGAACAGTCATGGTATCCTGAATTTATGTGGCTTCGTGGCAAAGCATATGTACAGTATGTATCCCCAAACTTGGCAGTACGATGACAGAGTTCCACGAAGTTGGAATTTTGAGAGGAAAAGCTTGTCACGCAGAATAAGGAATAAGATGGAAATTAGTTTTCAATGTGGTTTTAAAGAGGAGAATAGAAATAGAATACTATTATCTGCATGTTTTGATGATGGAGAAGGAGGAGGGTGATGATGAGTTATAATGACAATGATGATTATAGTAATGATGGGAGTGATAATTATGGTGATGATGAGAGTGGTGATGATGATGATGAAGATGATGTAATTACAAACAATAATACAAAATAATGACAATGTATTTGAGCGGGCATAGTCATATATAAGGGATCGGGTGAGGGGGTTTCCCAGCCGTTGCTGGGGCAATGAAGGTTTAAAGAACTTTTTCAGCTAATGGGAGCAATGCTAATTGGCATTACAATGGCAATTATGAAATAGATTAGGTTAGTATAACGAAACAAAGAAGATTATTCTTTGAGGATGACTTGAGGTTGCATGATTCCTAGCGGCAGGAACAAAGGAAATCATCAATCCCAAGTGAAAAAAAATGAGCATGTCTACTACCAAACCTGGAGAAGCTCTCAAGCTAGAAAAAAAATTATCGAGATGAAGAAGGGACCCGTGAGAAAGATCTAAAATGCGTCGTGAAAGATGAGCCTTCTTCAGCGAGGGAAGACCTAAGAAATCAGATTACAGGTCATATTCAGCATGTATTTGTCTCTTCGTGGAGGTAACATGATGCTGGGTATTGTTTATACTGGTACTGAATACATGTATATTTAGCTGAATCACATGTACATGTACTAGCTGCACCAGTCAATGTATATCAGGGTATATTAGCAAACTTATAAAAATGATTATTTATACAAGTTTTTTTCTAAACTGACATATACATGTATTGTATTCATGAGATGGTTGCTTTAACATTCAACAAAGCTTGTCAACAATAGTAACAATATATCCATAGTTGACCATCTGCCAGTTGATGATAAAAATATTATGTTCCACATACTAAGAATCTTGCTCTATGATTGGTCGCGAACTACTATGGTCACACCACCATACTGCATGCACTGTACGTATCGTACACCGTTTGCTAGCTGTTAATTGATGACTTGGTGCTCTAAAATGACGGAAGAAGTGAAATGTTTCCGATGTGGAATATAAAGCAAATAATCACCTTTTGGTTTCAGGCGATGGCAAACTATCACTTCCTTGGCGATCTGAATGTATACGTTATAGCTACATCCAGATCGCCTCGGAAGTGATAGTTTGTCCCATCACCTTCACCACAGTAACTATTTGCTTACTATCACTCTTTTATATAGAGCACTTGCTCCGCTCATCATAACAAAGCGATGAATATGTATTGTTCCACTGCCAGTCATACTGGCCATCTTGATGCATACAATGTTTGTCTAGCACAGACAAAGAGACCAATCAATTCAAATATGTATCAGCCAATGTTGGATTAGTCTACTACCTATACCAAGTCAGACCCCTCCATGACTGCCCTTGGGGAGAAGCACCAATAAATACTGGATGATACCATTGGATTACTTTGAGCAAATACATAGGTCTATAGCAGTGTTCCAATACACAAGAGCTTATAATCTATAGCAGTTTATTGTCCTGGAATAGCCTCATGGGATTTCCAAGTACATGAACATCTAACATCCCTAAATATACCTTCTTGAAGACAAATTGTATTGTTGAATTTCAAACTGAAGCAGCCTTTTGAGAAAGATGAATTATGGCTACAATGACAACTAAAATAAAATTAAATAAATAAACAAATAAATAAGTAAATTAATTGAAAATCAAACTGAAATGCACCCTTTTGTTTGAATTGTATATCAATTCAAGATACTGGCCTACATGTAAATGTAAAAAGAAAAGGGTATTCAACTACTCACTCATATTCAGTATTGTAATGACAAAATTTCATAGAAAACAAACAACAGTAAATAAACACATCTACATGTAGCTGGATGAGTAATTCATGAATTACACTATTAGAACAAAACTTGCTAATAATAATTTTTTTTTTTTAATCCATCATCTAGACTACATGTACATTAATATAACAACAACACAATGTCAATCGGTCTTTAATGAAGACATCTTCTTTGTTATGACGGGACATTTTTTTGATGTAGCAACGTACCCTACCAGGACTGAGTCATACATACACCTGACTGTATCATTATGGGCGTCATGATCCGTCATCATCATCACTGGATCGGCTGAATGATGACTTATCATGCGAGGTGTAATGAAAAGGGACGTGCTCATCCCATCATCTTGGAATTTTTCCAAGAACAAGGTTACCCGTTAATTGAAACTAGAAATAGGGCAGCATGGTTCTTGGTTAATTAATAATTAATCACTGTTATCAACATTTTTCTAATAATCTTGTGAATAGTGTAAAATATTTGGGTTTGTTGCATTTACAAGTATTTCATTTCCTAGACTGTATATAATAAACTTAAATAAATAAAACCAATCAATATTTCAACAGGGATAAATTGACAGCCCTTTGTTTATTTTTAGTTCCTGGTTTAACACCAAAACATCCAGACAGATTATGCCTTTTAGTCAATTAAAAAAAATATATATATCATGAGAACTTCAACATTAAATGATTTTTTCAAATTTCGGGGAAAAAACTTGTATTTATAAATGCATGGGTTCTGGAATTATTACTGAATCAAGCCCATCTAAATACAAGTATTTTGAATGGAATGTTCAATATATTTGCTCCAATGTCCGACCTTAGATGTAAAAAATTAAAATGAAAAAAATCCAAAAAAATGTTTCGATCACGAAATTGGCAACAAAGAATAGTGTGAACACTCCCTTTCTTTCGGGTCAAACAATAATATACATCATTATGTTAAATCAAATATTATATGCATTATCATTAGTTCTGTATTGTACACGTATAGACTATACCTAACAAGGTTACAAGGACGTGTATTTTCATTCCTATACAAATTTTCCCTCAGGACATCTAACGGTCAAAGACGACAGTTAATAAGATTATTCCATCGTGTGGAGCATGCAACTGGGAATAAGGTTTAAGCTGCTGCAAAGGGATCATTCTTTTTAATTCAATTTTTCTTATAATTGCTCCTCCCCTGTCTGCCCGATTATCCGCTATCTATATCTCCTCATCCGTTTATCTATTGTTAAGTTCCCCCCAGGCCGCCAGACATAAGATTCTCGTTTTATAGCCAGGGTAAAATTGTTTCCCCAAAACCTGATTTCTGATCTATTCAAGGATATATTAATCAGATGATCATCACCTAGATTATTGTAATTTTCTTTACAGGTAATGTTAAAAATGTCAATGTACACAGATGTGCATTTTTCTAGGTTACAAAATGATTGAAAAAGGAAAAGTTTTGGCAAAATGATTATTGATTTGTGTTTTGCATAGTTTTGCAAAGAAATACAGTAGTACCTAATGGTTTATCTTTGTTTTGATGCAAAGGGCATGATAGATGAATATAAAATTATTGTATACAGTATGTAGTTATATCCAAGTTTCATTTTGGGGAGGATTATTTCACTAATGTTTGTTGTCCTTCATTATCTTGCTATTCATAACAGCTTTACGGTAATCAAGTTTGCTTCACAGCCCAAAATAAGTTCAAAGTGCAACTCACAACTTGTTTCTTGTTCATATATATGTAAATCTGTTCTCTGTGACATGAAACAGGTAGCTATTTTGAATTATCCTTCAACTCATGAATTCCAAGACGGCATTGAAGGAGAAAATTGTCAATGTACTCTGTATGTACCGTGACAAATTTCATGAAAAACATTCCGCATTTCAAATTGGAAATTTCCAGCTTTAAATTAATTTTGTAAAGTGCAGACCACAGGGATATTGAATAGAATATTGGGATAGAATGCCAAGGACACACGCTTGCTGTAAACAAACTCATTTCATACATCGATGGTATGATTGCTTTCTCACTACATTGTCAATTGTCAGCCATTCCAGGGTGACTCACATGACATTTGAAGAAAAAAGGCCCCTTAAATGTTCTGGCAAATCCATATCAACAGCATATCAATTATCCACTATACATCATTTTTAGAGGGTTATAGTATAGAATACTCAAGTATATTAATTGAAATGACAGTAATAATTTAGAATTATAAAGGTTAGGTGATAGCTTTCTGCATTTTGTGAATAACTGGCTTTGAATAATATTGACCCAATAAAAATATCAGACTCCAAATTTTGTTACTCACATGACAAGTTCAATTTTGCTTTGAATACATAAGCACAACATGAATCAGGTATTCTCTAAGATGAAGAAAACAAGATTTAAGATTAAGAGGACATAGAATAAGATTGCAAAATTTTCAAAATTCTCCTTTTGCAATTTATGAGCTAATTCACTATCTGTCTACTTTTTCTCTTCCTTCCTTCCTTCCTACTTTCCCCAGTTTGTTTATCCACTGGCTGATAATGGCTATTACCAGCTGGAAAAACAGTACCTCTGAAAATCAACTGAACATTGTCAATTTGGGAAACCCCTCTCCCCAAAAAAAAAAAAAAAAATCCATATCTATTGGGTCAGGCTGACATGAATGAAGGAAATAAGCTTGAACTCAAGTGACTTATTTCCTTCAGATGTATAAAAATAGAAACAAAAACAACAAACTCTTTTTAAAATCCATCAAAATTTCCCTAGAAGTTGCTTACTCACTTCCTCCAACTTGAAACCGCAGATTAACATATGACTTGTATCTGAGCATAGATCAGACAGGATCAGAAGAAGCCTATGGTACCACTTAGTGCTCTGGTCAAGTCATATTAATCCACAAGGTACGAGGGCTAGGAGAGTGATCATTTCCAGGAAAGATAAAGCTTTGGAAGTTGTGAATTTTTAATTATTAATAAAGTAAGACCTGAGCTGAAGTTGTGACATGTGAGTGAGAAAGTTTGTAGAGCATTTTTTCTTTTCTTCAAAGGACATCACCAACTCTGTCATGAGAGAGCTTTAAAAATAAAGAGCAAAGTGAAAATAGAAAATAAATTTGTCTTGATTTGTAGTCAAAGCCTCACAAATTTGGGGGTGAGAATTAAAAATGTCAGTATTTTTTTTAGATTCAGATTTTGATATCATTTGTATTATCAGGGGACGGGATAAACAATAGATTATTTGCAAAGCGTTTTCAGCTTGTTTTGATTAATACATACAAGGTATTATCATTTTATCAATATTTGCATTTCTTGAGGATGCATCAATAACTGTTATGGTCCTAACTTTAATTCCTGCTGCCATCTATGATCTAGACATGTCCATGTCAGAATCTTTCAAATTGTCTCTTTTCTCAATCTGGTTAATCTCTTATGCCCATTTCCTGAATATACATTGACAAGTGCAGAGGAAGGCCAGGGAATTCAGCTTGGTTTGGTCTAAATCATGGATGCACTTGCTAAATTCTACTTTCACAACATCTCTTAAAGGGAAAGTTGAGTTGCCAATTTGTCTTTGATTGATAGGAGTGTTTAATTAATAGCAGCTTCAAAATTCTGAACTTTCTTATTTCTGATTGTAACCGGTTCCTCTTATATTTCTGCTGCTATTAAACCCAACTTAATATCAGGGTAGACTTCCCTTTTAATCATACTACAAGCAGTCTCCTTTACAGACATAACTTGAACAATGTATCATCTTCATCGGTTTTGGTGATTACAAGGCCTGCATGTATGTAGCTTAACATTAAACAAAAATTTATTACTGCTATACCTGTTAACTAAAATAATATTGTACAATTCTCCATTTTGATTAGAAATAGTTTTATTTGAAAAGTACAAAAACAATTATGATATGCTGCAGTAGGTCGAGATGCTGTACTGTACATTATGTATGCTGTTACCTTTAATTGATTTCTTTTGTGATATGTTAAAGATAAAGTTGAGTTCTGGTCATGCGATTGCATTTGAAAGAAACGGTGTGGAATCGATCAGAAAAGGTTGATCATCTAAGCATATAAGTATTGGTGTGTAGTGTGTACTGCAAGATTCTGGAATCATCAAAATGATAAGAAATTTGGCCCAGTCTTGGTAAAGTTACAAGCACTATACACAGAAATATGTATATGGGACTACGAACATGTGGCATAAAAATCTGTCCCGATTTTTATTCTGTTACATGCCATATTTAGAATATTAAGGTATTTGAAGAGCCATGCTTTTCACGGAACATTTTTTATCTGATGTTCTTCCACACTGGCATAATAACAATGATAACGCTAACAAATTATTTTTCACCTCTTCCCAGAACTCAACCTTCTATTTAAATACTACAAAAAGAAAGTTTATATTTATTTTCTATATGGTACTTTCAGTTCCATCTGAACTGACACTGCGAAGGAGGAAGAAACGCACCATCCATAGTTAACACTAAAAATCCTGACTATTCAAGGCTCATGTGCAACAGCATTTTCAATATTATTATTCTATTATTTCAGGTTTACTCTACCACGGGTGTTAATTGAGCCGTATTATTTTCATATTCAGATTCAGAAACTCAAGCAGCAACATAAATTTAGGACAAGATGCAGAACAATTTGTACTGACATCTTACATGCCTTCTACCAAAGTCCAATTACACAGATAGACTGATTTATAGCATCAAAATATGTGGAGCATAAATTCCACAAAACAATAGGCCATACATGTAGATAAAAGTGACTGACAAAAGTTTAGAGTTCATTCCATGAAATAAAGCATTTAATGACATACCAGGAAGAAAGAAAGAATGAATTCATTACCAATAATGATAGGTTTGTTTACAAGCCTACATTCTGTTCATGTGTATGATGTACATCTTAAAGGTATAGACCAGTTTTGGAAATGCCTCCCTCTCAAAAAATGAAATGGAAGCTCTTAATTGCCAATCATGTGAAAGAATATGTTTTGACTAATACACTGTACGTGATGATACAAATTTAGCCGGAAACCGCCTACTAATCGATATATTTGGTAAATTATCATATCGATCCGGTCTGGATAGATATCGCGATCGCGTATATAGATTATAGTCCCATATACATCTTTCTGTGTACAGTGCTTGTAACTTTACCAAGACTGGGCCAAATTTCGTATCATTTTGATGATTCCAAAACCTTGCAGTACACACCAATACTTATATGCTAGATGATCAACCTTTTCTGATCGATTCCACAACATTTCTTTCACAATGCAATCGCATGACCAGAACTGGTCTATACCTTTAACATAGTACATTGAATAATGCACTGAATAATGACTATTTTCTATATGATGAAAATAAATAAAAATAACCAAAAGCATAATTTGTTCATTTACATTATATTATTTTAAATCATGCACTGTAATAACATATTCCTTGATAATCGTAGCTGTGAAGTACGGCATCGAATATTTAATTCTGAAATTGAAACTAATCTATTTTAATTGGGGATGGATGTTATTCATATTTTGCGGGGACTACAAAAATGAAAACACAATTGGGGTAATACAGAAGAAATGAATGATATAACTATCATGTTTGCTGTTTTAAAATCAAATAAACAAGTTGACCTCAGTTTCTCCTGTCCTTATATTTCAATCAATGGATGTAGCCTGCTCTTCTAAACAACAGCTGGGAAAAATTCTCTACAACTTCATTAACTTATTGAAAATTCCTTCATGAACAAGACTGAGTGCAAAAAAATAGGGAAAATACATGTATAGGCCTGTCGTGCATATTTGGCCTAAATTTTATTCAAAGTCAATAAAATTTCAAACATGATTCACACCAAAAAAATTGGAGAAGAAAAAAGAGTATTACAACTCTTGTGTGCAATTTCTGTTTTCTCTTAAGTGCCTTCTCCCTCAAGGCACTACTCAAAATATATTATGGATAGCATTATAATAGGTTCACGAAATAGAAAAAGACCCTCCTGAGACATAGAGTTCTGAAAAATTGACATTTTAGTCATATTTTGTGTTGGAACGAATGGAAAAGTTGCCCGCCACTACATCGCAGAGACATTACCGTTTCAGCAAATTTGAAGAGCTCATACCTAAAGTAATTACAACTTTCAAAAATTAATAACTTTGTCCTTTTTTGTCCAATTTCATTCAAACTCTCACCAGTCCAATTCTCGAAATTTTCTGCCTTCCTCGAGTAGTACGCTATCAAGTTTGGATTTCCCTTTAATAATGAATTATCTGATCACTTGAGAATCCATTAGTGGGTCCTAGGGAAGGGTCTACGACCATATTAGGGCAGTCAATTGGTGGGGAGAGATTTTTACAGGGGTAAATGTACTAGAGATGGACAAACTTTGTGATCAGTATTCAGGGTATTCTCTCCCCCATGAGATATACCCTGAACAGCTGATGGATTTATGAAATGCCAAGTCCTATCTCTCTCTCCTCTCTATCCTTCGTTCTTCGGTGATGGTCTCCCTCCTCCCTCCCCCTCCTGGACTCGTAAATTCATAGACTAGATCTGTAACCATGCAACTCATCTTTCATCTACTATTGGGAAATTATGAAAAAAAGAAAGAAACATGCTAATATTTTCCAGCTGTCACAGACTAGAAGGTTTGCACATGGCTTATTGCAGCCTGACCCTGACCCTTGTCAAACTCTACATGAAGACAGTGCTTCAACTCAAGGCACAACCAAATGTTATTGTATCAAGCCATCTGAAAATCCTTTTTATGTTTTGTATAATTATCCTTATTATCCTATAATTTAAACTTGATTGAATGTATTGTCCATGACTGCGCCTGCAGAATCTGTCTGCCATATTCTGTCATCACAACTTCAAAACAAAGATACATTTTTTGTCAATTTTTGAATGTCAATTATTTTGTGACAAAAGAATCAGAAATGTGAGAACTTTTGACCTCTTACATGTAAGTCCCTTTGTGACCTCCCAACATACCAGAATTCCCCAAGCATACTAAGAACATTAACTTATTTTCTGAATTATGTTTTTCTTTTACATGTTTATGATCACTGGGAGGCTTAAATGGCTTCAATATAAAATCTCTGGGACTACAATGTACATGTACATAACTATAAAAAGAATATGAAAATGAAAATGATGATGATGATGATATTGTTTTAATATGTTGATGGTGAATGAGGATATGATGATGACTATGAAAAAAAATATATGCTTATCAAAGAAACAGAGAACAACACAGATCTTCAAAAATGAAGTTTAAAATGTCATCCAATGTCAAAGGAATCTCACAAATTTCTACAGAAAACCTACAAAGAGATAATGATAACAATGTAAATGATGACCATTGATGACCCATAAATAGTTAATTTCATGGACCTTGTGGGCCAACATTGTTAGTTTCAGCATGGAATTATTAGGCTTACAGTATACTCCTGGCTTTAGATACAGTAGCATGTGTTTTTTGTATTTGGGGCTTCTTTTATTGCCCATAGGTCTACATGTTTGCAGGACTGGTATGTTTGCTTTTTATTCATATTTATGTGTTGACTATTACATACAAAAAGTAGGCCCAACAATGTTTAATCAATAATATCAATGAACTCTTGAGTACAATGTTTTTTCCACCCTCCATCAATCTCAAAACCACAATACCCCTAAAGCTATTTTTTTTAAGCATACAAACAAATTCCAACCTTACAGATCATACAAAATCACTGAATCAAATCAGTTCATAGAAATAGTACAGAGCATTATATTATTCAGGAAATACCTCTGAAACCACAAGTCACAAAAAAAAATAGTACCCACGGTACACAAACACCCACAAACTCTATAAATATTACTAACAATTCAGGGATGGCTAACAATTTCCTACATACATGTACAGTAGGTTGGAAAAAGGGGTGAATATAAAATGATTTTCATACATTACATGCATGAAGTTACATTGTTTCATCCTTTAATAGCGAAGGCCTATTGATGCGCAGTGTTTAAAATGAAAATGTGTTGTGCCATGGACTATATTTTATTGTAGGTGTACAGTTGTATATTCCATTTCAAGTCAACTACATGTAGTAGTCCTACTTATCATGGATTGATGTCTATCCAAGGTCCCTGGTCTATATATCTCTGTACAAATAATAAACACACAACTATTCAGTTGAGCAATGTGATTAAACAGTACATTTCATGCCGATCATTTCTCTCGCATAAACTTGAAATATATCTCTAATCTAGGAATTACATTCTCATGATTATCAGAGAACAAGTGACAATTATCAATCTGCTTGTGGAAAACAAGATCATTTGGTTTCTATTTCAAAATACATGAATTAGATGGATACACCATAGTCCAATTGAATCAAATACAGATCTATCTTAAGCCGTTGGAAAACAAAAAGAGGATGCAGGGATTATCTGACTTCTCATCCGTGCGATCCTACCGCAGAGCAATGCGGTTTGTCTATCCTGTTTCCATTTTACTTTCATTGATTAAGTTTCTTTCATTGATAATCACACTAATGCTTTTATACCAAGGCCTTGCTAGGTCTAATTCTACTTAAATAAGATCAACATATTAGGCTTACTGTAAACATTTCTATCCTGTTTCTATTCATGTTCATTATTGCACAAAAAGCTTCCTTCTAAAATAACTGCATACTTGTACAGTGTTGTACATGTATAATGCAGTGTCATGTCTTATATAAGGGATTGTGATTGACCAACATTGATTGTCCTCCGATTAAATCACAAACTTAGAAACGCCTATCCTAAGTACAGAGTTGCGATTGATATCAAGTTGGGATCGATTTGAATCTATCATAACTCCTTATAAGATAGGTGTAAGCCAATGATTGTCTTCATGGCAGGACAGTTGCATTACATCTACCAGAAAGTTCAAACTAAAAACATGAAAATTTAGTCATGTTGATTTTGCAACCATTAAAATAAGTATTTTGTTTAATAACAATGACAAAAATAATGATGTATAAAATGCACAAGAGCATAAAATAGGTAAAGCAAGTTTGGAAAGAGAAATAACGAGCATAAAAGAAATTCTCAATTTCTTTTCTACAAAAAGAGAGTTATCTACATGTATCAATGAAAGGGTAATCATACCATAGTCTGAAACAAGAAGGACACCTCTTTTATAGTATTATACACAACAAAATCAACAGACAAATTACTACTGCAGCTATAGCCTATATACAGTACACTATATATATGTACCACACAATCCAAGCCCCATCTTTGCAAGGAGTTGAAACACATAACAACAACAACAAAAATCAAATTTGCGATTGGAGTGAAGCTCAAGTGAAGGGTCAGATTGAATTTCTCTCTCTCAAATGTTCATCCTACCTGACACTGGGGCATTATGCAAGCAGTCGAGTGGTGCACCTCTGCTTCCATGAATCCATGGCAGATAGATGGGGGCATTCATACAAGAGGAAACTTATACAAAATTCAACCAAAAACTTAATCATTTACAACGAAAATGGTGCACTCACATCGTTGATAGAATTATTATATAAATGGATATCGAAGGAGAGACACGAACAATAAGAATATACGATATAAAGGAATGTTTTATAAAGAAACTAGTTTTGGAACCATGTATGTTAATTGTCAGCTTAAATGTCAGGCAATCCTCAAGCATGTAAATATATGCTGGGCAGTCATATCAGCACAAATTTGATAAAATATTCACTCAGGCATTTCGGTATTTCACCCTGATACTATCGGCCAGTGGAGGTTTCACCAAACCAGTTTGCTATACAACATTTCGCTACAAAACGTTAAGATTAGAAAAAGAATACATACAGTGTAGTTTAACTGTATTTATACTGGACTACATCTACATTGTACATACATCTTAGTATAAACTAGGCATACACGTACATGTATATGAATATTTTTTTGTCTGAATGGGGGGTAGGGCTTTATGCAAGAAGTAGAGTACTGCACCTTTGCTTGCAGGTCAGAGAGAGAGATGAGTCAGAGACTCAGAGTGCTATATCAGGAGTAGTTTTGAAGCTCAAACAGTTGGATGATTGCATACATGTAGGTGTGAAAAGAGTGATGCAAAGGAGAATCAGAAGTTATTTCATGTATCATATTCCCTCTAGAAATAATGATATTCACCAGAATTCTGTTACTAACAATTTCATGACCTTTTTCATATTACATACTATTCTATATTTAGATCTATACTTTGTACATTGTCATCATTGAAGATAGAATCGATAAAGTGCAGTATGGCTTCAACAACTCTTGGCCATTAGAAAATTTGAGGTGATATAAATCATATTCTTTAAAGATAAAGTTGAGTTCTGGTCATGCAATTGCATTGTGAAAGAAACGGTGTGGAATCGATCAGAAAAGGTTGATCATCTAGCATATAAGTATTGGTGTGTACTGCAAGGTTCTGGAATCATCAAAATGATAAGAAATTTGGCCCAGTCTTGGTAAAGTTACAAGCACTGTACACAGAAAGATGTATATGGGGCTACACGAACATGTGGCATAAAAATCTGTCCCGATTTTTATGTTGTTACATGCCATATTTAGAATATGAAAGCATTTGAAGAGCCATGCTTTTCAGGGAACATTTTTTATCTGATGTTCTTCCACACTTGCATAATAACAATGATAATGCTCACAAATTATTTTCACCTCTTCCCAGAACTCAACCTTCTCTTTAACTGGAAAGATGTTTGGTATTTGTCCTCATTGCATGGAGCTTTAATAGCATCAAGATTAATGCTATAAAATCTGACCTAGTTATGGTAAACCCTCCAATCCATCAGCAAAACATGCTCTTTCCCCTTTGAAGCTAATTAACTAGTTCATAACTTGATTCAATTATCTGATTTCAAACTGGAAAGCATGTTTTGGAGGCCTCGAGTTAATGATCAGCACGCAAAATTTCACAACTGTTGATCAAATACATCAACACCACAGTTTGACCCTTTCCCCCCTTCTCGGTTTGTTGTCCCTTATCTGACCAAACAGCTTGAATTGATTACATCAAATCAAATGATGGTTAATATATCCAGCCGCAGAGTGATATCTCTATTTCATCGGCAGTACAGAGATGCCAAATGAACTATTTGATTTGTTCTGTTTGTGGACAAAACAGATAAGTGGAGAAAAATAGATAACTCCAGACCCTGTATTCTCTATACATGTAGGTCCATTTACACATCCCAAACACCATTTGGAAAAAATGATCAATTTTTTGGTCTACCATTTACACGACTGAAAAAAAAAACGCAGAAATTTGCTCATACTGATTATTTGGTGATAAGTGCGCTCGTTGGTGCTCTGCATGTGTTAGTACAGAAGCGAGGAGAGTCACTTCAGCAAAAATTGGTATCTTACCGAAGTTTGCTTTTACATTGCAAAAATTGGTGAAACTTTGGCAGGCGTTTAAAAAAACACACTCCTGAGGTGGATTTTTATTTTGGTTTTTCATCTTGTTTGCTGGTAGTTGCTATGCAATTACCAGTGAAAAACGGAATGCGAGAAAATCTCGCGCTTTGGTTGCAGAGTAAATGTAGCTCATGTAATTCATACATGCCTGTTATTACAGCTATCATGGATAACACTGTCCGAGCCATTTCGATACAGTTGGCTGAACTGATCAGATAGGCCTACAGGTATTGTTGTTTCTCCATACTTTGATCCGAATTAGAGGAGTCCCACATGTAAAGATCAACGACCTATTTCTCTTTTCCTCCAGGTCGCCGAACCAATAGATCAATGCCAGCATCCGATCATACAACAGTTGGGGCCCCAGTTGACTTACAGCGTGTCCACACACAAAACAATTTATCCAGAAACTCTATAACGATACGTCGATAAAGAATCATCGTATAAATTTCAGGGTGTCCACACACAAGAAACGTCGTATAAAGAATCATTGTATAAATT